>CAHIKZ030002583.1:15000-52500 GCA_903632075.3 Acanthosepion pharaonis
GTCCCAGCTATGGTCAAATAGTAACCCCCTCTCCGCCAAAAAAAAAAAGAGTTGTCAAAACAATGAAAGTGTAAAAATTGGTTCTAACAACAATACTTTTTGGAAAAATTATATATTTATGAAGAAAAATTATTACCAGCAATACATTATTACCAGCAGTAAATTTTAGAAAAAATATTACCAACAATACATTTTTGGGGAAAATATTACCAGCAATAAAAATCCCTTTGGCATTTAAGGTTGATATGTCGAAAATATAAATCAAACCGAACAAACTAAACCATAAAAAAAGCAAATAGATAGGAAGCTTTTATGAATCGAATATTCCCACAGGCATTTTTGGTAAATTAATTGATCCCTTACAAGAACATTCAAATCAGCCTGGTTAAAACTTTACGGATCGTTTTAACTTTCAAAATTGGTGTCTGATTTCTCAAAGAGCATAAGAATAAAAGAAATTTGATAAAGGAAAGAGTTCTCTTAGGTAAGGGGTTATTCCCTATTGATATGAATATCTGGACGATTTGTTTGGTAAGATTTGGAATGATGGGCAAATACAATTAGCTCTATTCCTGAAAAGTAATTTCTTGCAGATTTTGGACAATGGCAGATGCAGAGCTTTGTAGCAAGTTTACATCGATTAATGGGGAGATATCGAGTAAACATCACAGTTGGATTCCCATAGCTGATTCCAGGTTACACAATAGATACCCCAGAGAGAGAGAGTGAGAGAGAGAGAGAGAGAGAGAGAGACGAAGATATCAAAGAATTTATATGAAAACGATAACACTGGGGAACACATTATTTACATTGTTCCGACTATTGCCCTCATATCTGTCGCCATGTTTATCACAACGTTTCGACCGTTGTACGCTCCGGCCGTCTTCAGGTGGTTGGAATGTCGAACTAAACCCTTTATTTCGCTCGCTGGTGTAGACTGTTCTACTTGCACGTGCCTTGTCTAATAAATGTCATTCATAAGTTATGTCCTGTTAATTCCCCTCTCCAAGTTCTCCACCGCCTTAACCGAGTATTGAACTCACACTCTTTGGAACCTGTCAGTGGATCTAACTAACGCCTTTATCCACTGTGCCATGCATCCTTAAGGATACTGTTATTTTATACACAACGATATATATATATATATATATATATAATGATCAAATATATAATATATATATATATATATATATATATATATATATATATATATATATATATATATATATATATATATATATATATATATATATATATATATATATATATATATATATATATATATATATATGTATATATATGAAGAAATATATTTATTTCTGTGTGAAATTTATATATATTATTTTGTATGTGTACTACTTAGTGGAAAGTTCAATATCAGTGATAGAGTTAAGCATATTCAGTTTATGGATATGAGTGTGAGGACCCTGGGTTTCACGCTTTTGGTCATCAAACAAACTGAAGAGTTTGTCTGATGATAGCAAAAATGTGAAACTAAGGGTTACAAACTCATATCCATACAACTGAATATATATATATATATGAAAGTTAGGGTCAAATGTATATCAAATATGTTTTGGAAATTGACAGAACAAATAGGAAACGGTTATCAATCTATCATGATTCACTTTTATTAAAGCTGGGATATAAGAAAAACGAAGTAGTGTAATTTCTATTTTTGTGATGTTTGATTTTTATTGGTCAGTCGTGTATTGCGTGCATTCAACTCTAAAACCAACGTTAATGTTAATTTCAGTAAGTTAAGAAAAGTTAGTGATTAAATGAATAACCAAGTCGACTTTTTCGCATCGAAACACTCATCAGGACGAGAGGTTTGATAAGCGTATTAAACCTATTATTAGACAAAATATTTACACACTAATACAATTTTCTCGACGTTTCTCAGCATAGGAGCTGTTCGAAACAAGGCCGTCACTTGCGTGGCTTGGAAAAAAGTGCATTCGGAAGGCCAGATAAGTCACTTGAACAAAATTTATTGAATATTATAGATGTAGTCATCTGTTGAGCGATTTTGGCCGCTATTTAGGTAACCTGAATCAAACGCGGAGAAGGAGAACAAACAGACAGATAGATAGATAGATATGAGCAGAATGAGATAGATATGAAGAGAATGAGATAGATATGAACAGAATGCGGTATATATATATATATATATATATATATATATATATATATATATATTTATTTATTTAAAAAATATGATTCCAACTCGCGGCATAAGAGGTCTCGTGAGTTGGAATCATATTTTTAAATAAATAATTATATTTATGCACTACTTTTGTATCGAGCAATATTTTTTAAAAATAATAACTAAAATACTAAGGAACTTTGGATTATTTACCTCACCAGTTCTTTCCTATTTTCTATATATTTTCACACACACACACACATATATATATATATATATATATATATATATATATATATATATATATATATATATATAGAGAGAGAGAGAGAGATAGATAGATAGATAGATAGATAGATAGATAGATAGATAGATTGGATTTGTATGGAACATAAACAGATTACAAAGATAAGGATAACTTGTGTTAACATAAAAGCAACGACATCTATTGAGTTTTGAATTTTTAATGACCTCGTTTTCGACCCAACTTGACGCCATGTTCCACACTAACTGTTTTATGTCCCCAAATTGACGCAAGCCACTCTCATTTCATGACGCTATTCCGATCGATTTTCATTGTCTCTACTGCATTCATTTTCCGCCATTGCGAGTTAGCAACAGTTAACAAATCATACGATCCTAAAATAAACAGATCATCTCATCGTCTTCTTTGTGGTGACGTGTCCCTTCAGGACGTTGGCGATCATAGCTCTTCCTAATTTCCCGCCATTTGTAGCTCTTGATAAGTTTTCTTGTCTAAACCTTGTTCACACATCCATTTCCTCAAGTTAATTCTTTTTCTATGTATTGTCTCTTCGGGACGTTGGGATCATGGCTCTCCACAATTTCCTGTCCTTTGTAGCACTTAATAAATTCTGTCTTTTTCTTATCTCTCCTAAACCTTGTTCAGCCATCCATTTACTCAAGCTCATTCTTCTTTTTCTATATATATATATATATATATATATATATATATATATATATATATGTGTGTGTGTGTGTGTGTGTGTGTGTATTTGAACTTTGAATTTAGGCCGTAATCCTTTTTTCATGCACATTTCATTGAATACGACAGACAAGGTGCTTTGATTTAGTTTTTTTTTTATACAATTTCTCGTGCGATTTAATAATTTCTTTCTTTTCGGATGATAAATTATATAAAATTATCCGAATGTTCTTTTTATCCGAGCGCTTTTTTCTATACGTTTAGCCATTTTCAAGGATGAAATATTTTAACTGTTAAATAAGAAATAGTTTGTGGTATGTTTGTTTTATAAAATGCTTTCAGTTTTCAAAACACGGTCAAGATATTGTGTCCATGTTCAAAGTTATTATTATTAAGTGTTGGATTTTTTTTTGTTGCTTTTATTAATAAAGCTTCCATAATTCATAAAAAAATGATGAGCACTACAATTTTTGTGTTAGACAAAACAAGACCCTGATGATGACATTGTGCTAATGTCGAAACTACACGGAATAAAATGAACATGCATCAAAATGGTAATTTTCTTTCTTCCTTTAATAAGGATACTTAGAAAATTGTCTGTAATAACGAAAGGATCTTATTAAAAATAAGTCGACAAAACTTGTCTAAATTATTTAATTAAATATATCTTAAATTATATATATATATATATATATATATATATATATATATATATATATATATATATAGAGAGAGAGAGAGAGAGAGAGAGAGAGAGAATTTTAAATAAACAATAAGCTATATCTTGTATGATGATTTGGGCAATAAACGAAACTTTAGACGCACGAAAACCAAAGGTTAGTATATTTATTGATATATACAGTGGGGGGAAATAAATATCCGTGCACATGAAAAATTATATTTTTATAAATGTAAAAGCCTTAACTAAAACAAATTTTGATACATTTTATGTGTAAAGATACATTTTATTAAAAAATAGTATTAAACTTAATTAATTCTCATTCTAACAGATATTAATGCATTTTTCTTTCATTTTAATTGATGAAAAAAGTATTCGTACAAAACAAAAATATTAACTTAATTTAATACTTTGTGGAATATCCTTTATTGGGTTCAACAGCTACCAGTCTATTCCTGTACGTCTCAACTCATGATTTGCACACATTGATTGGTATTTTGTCCCATTCTTATTAGTTATTAGTTACTTTGTTTTAATAAATTCATTTCGTTTTTGCCTAGAAAAAGTCCACATTGGACGAACCGCGTTGGCTAATATTACAGTTTTCCAATTGTTTTTATATATATATATATATATATATATATATGTGTGTGTGTGTGTGTGTGTGTGTGTGTGTGTGTATTCCTTTAGTTTTGGTGTACCAAAAATGGATCGAATTCATTACAGATAAAAAGAACATAATATTTGATTCCGTTAGAAATATGAGTGAAAAGTCTTCTTTTTTTAATTATTACAACCACATATTCTCGATGTATTTGCCATCGCGTTCGTGTAGACATCAGCCTTCCAGGTAATTTCTCTTTTCTGAAAAGTTATTGAATCTTGCTTGCAGTCCAGAAATACATGCACTTCCTGTTACATATACGTCACTTCCGTTGCGTATGTATGTTTGCTTTCGATGTTCGCTTGACTTGAATTTCATACGAGCAGGTAAACATCCAGCTCGTCGCGCCCAAATCGCGTACGATAATTTTTTTTCAAAAATTAAAATGTTTTTTAAATAAAAAAAAAACATCCAAATCGAATTTTTTTAATGGGAGAAAAATTATTTAAATATTTGTCAACCAATCTTCTCAAAGTGTAGGTCTCATACTGTATCCAATTATTCGAAAGAACATTTGCGGGCGGATAAAGAAGAAAAAAGCAATAGACTAAAAAATAAAAAAAATTTTTTGATTTTTGAATCATTCTTGGAGCTTCAGGAATTGACAGTCATATTGCTTTAAAAAACACATCAAAATCAAAGAGAAGATTTAGGAAGGAAAACAATGTGGAAAAATTTTCTTGTTACTATGGTAACGGAAATTGTGCTTAAAAGCAAATATTTCTGTCTAAGAAACCAAAGCATTTCGAATTTCAGACAATGATTTTTTTTTCCTGATCTTTATTTCATAGATATTTTTTGGACACAGTTTGTGTTCTGAGATAAATTCCTATGTTGTCAAGCCGAACGGATTTACAACAACAACAACAATAATAATAATAATAATAATAGAATAAAGCACATATCTTATAAAAAAAAAAATTTTTGTTGAGATGACCAAGCATAGAAATGAATACAATATGGGAAACCAGTAATAAGGAATGCCAGAGAAAACGATATAAAACAAAAAAATTGCAATATGAATAAAATGAAAAAAAAAATTAATTGATAATTTTAAAAATTAATTAAATGAGCACTGGTTGAAAAAATGGTTACTGAAGACATTAGGTTTATAATACCTAGAAATATTTAATAAACAAATGTCCTCAAGAAAAAAACACATGACACAGTGAATTAAGTCGTTGGTTTTTTCCATTGACAGGACTCAAAGTGTGAGTTCAAAAACCCGGTTAAAAAAGTGGAGAACTTGGAGAGGGAATTAACAGCACAATAACTGACATCCATTAAACATGGCACGTGGAACTAGAAAGTATACCCTGGTGAGCGAAATAAACGGTTCAGTTCGAAGAATTTCCAACCACCTGAGCGTACAATAAATTGACACAACAAAAATAAATATGACACAAAGATGAGGAAAATCGTCCGAATAATGTAAATTTTTAAAACATAATATATCATCTCAGAAATATAGACAGATACTGAAGGGCCGAAACGTTTGTAATAAATATGGCAACAAAGATGAGGACAATAGTCCGAATAATGTAAATAGTAAATAAATAATAACTCATCTCATAGAAATATAGACAGATACTGAAAGGGCGAAACGTCCAATAAATAAATATGTCAACAAAGATGAGGACAATAGTCCGAATAATTTAAAAAGTACAAAGGAAACCTCATCTCAGAAATATAGACAGATACTGAAGGGCCGAAACCCAAATAAATATGGGTAAAAAGATGAGGACAGTAGTCCGAATCGGAAAAAATTTAAATAGTGTACATAATAATTCATCTCAGAAATATAGACAGATACTGAAGGGCGAAACGTTGTAATAAATATGGCAAACAAAGATGAGGACAATAGTCCGAATAATGTAAAAAGTGTACATTTATTTCATCTCAGAAATATGAAAGATACTGAAGGGTATAGAAATGTTGTAATAAATATGGCAACAAAGATGAGGACAATAGTCCGAATAATTTAAATAGTATAATTATCATCTCAGAAATATAGACAGATACTGAAAGGCCGAAACGTTGTAATAAATATAAAAACAAAGATCAGAGGAAAATAATAGTAATAAATAAAAAAAAAAAGTGTACATAATAATTCATCTCAGAAATGTAGACAGATACTGAAAGGTCCATAAACGTTGTAATAAATATGGCGACAAAGATAAAAAACATTAGTCCGAATAATAGAAATAATAGTGAACATATATATCATCTCAGATAATAGATCGTTCTAGAAAATATTCTAAAGTTGTCTGAGCATCAACAAAGAGCATATTTTATGAAAAAACAAAAATAAATAATAATAATAATAACTGCAAGAAATTGGTATGCAAAACAGCACCCACAAAAAAAATTGGTTACAGAGATAGGACCTTTAAAAATATTTTTTATTATAATATTAGATCAATTCAATAGAAACCCTAATATTTCCACACGTAAATTCAAAAAGATCAAGCGGAAATATAGCATTAAATACCTAATTGACATTCCATCAAAAAAGGAAATGCTGAAGCAGAAACTTCAGCTAAAGGCAAAGAGAACAAGACGATACGAAAAACGTTGTAGGTTCTATCGCCAAAATAAAATATTCCGAACAGAATTTAAGAAATTTTATAGGGAAATTGGAAAAACACCTATACATGTCGAAAGGCCACCATCGATTGATAATGTACAGACATTTTGGGAAAATATTTGGAGCAGCCCAAAAGAATATAAACCAAATGCAGAATGGATACGGCGGGAAGAAGAACGAATGCTGGATACACCTCTGCAAGAATGGAAAAAATATATCCACAGATGATGTTAGGCAAGCTCTAACGAAATCCCAAAAATGGAAAATCCCCAGGAAATGACAAGTTGCCCAATTTCTGGCTGTATCATCTCACATCTACCCATGAAATTCTTGCAAAAACATTATCAACGCTTGTAAATAATCCCAATAAAATCCCAGAATGGATTACTGAAGGTATTACACACCTCATACCAAAAACAACTGAAACAGACGACCCGAAAAAATTATAGACCGATAACATGTTCTCCACAACGTATAAGTTGATCACGTCTGTACTGACGAACCGTACTTATTCTTTTTTCGAAACAAACAGCATTCTCCCGCTGGAACAGAAGGGATGCAGAAGAGGTTCATATGGCTGCAAAGATCAACTTCTGATAAATAAAATGATCCTGGAAAATTGCAGGAGACGACGCAGGAATCTAAGTGCAGCGTGGATTGATTATCGTAAAGCCTTTGATAGTGTTCCACATTCTTGGATCCTTAAGACTTTGAAATGTACAAAGTCTCCCCTGTGGTATTAAATTTCCTTAAGAACAGCATGGGAATGTGGAACACCAAACTATACCTTAGTCACACAGGGGGCACTGCCATATCCAACCGTCTGAATATCCTACGTGGAATCTTTCAAGGAGACTCTCTGTCACCCCTTCTGTTTTGTTTATCCTTAATCCCTCTTACACATGAACTGAACAACAGTAGCTATGGGTTACAAAATAAATAAGAAAATATTCAATCACCTACTCTACATGGATGATCTCAAACTCTTTGCCAAAGACGACAATGAGTTGAAAGGCCTCCTCAATATTGTAAAATACTTCAGTGACGACATAGGTATGGACTTCGGATTAGATAAATGTGCAAAAGTAACTTTCAAGAAAGGTAGAATTACAGAAACACCCTTAATAGATTTAGATTTTGTCACAAAGATTAGGGAACTGGAGCATGATGAAGCCTATGAGTACCTAGGAATTAGCGAAGGAGGTGGCATACAACACCCCCAAATGAAAAAAAAATAAGAAAAGAGAACTACAGGCGTGTACGTCTGGTACTAAATACTGAGCTAAACGCAAAAAACAGGATATCAGCCATAAACACATTGGCTGTCCCTGTGGTGCAATACAGCTTTAATGTCCTTAACTGGACCATAGCTGAAATTAAGCGAATGGACGCCAAAACGAGAAAGCTTCTCACTTGCTATCGCATGCATCATCCCAAAGCTGATGTTGATCGTCTGTATGTGCCCAGATCCGAAGGAGGCAGAGGATTAGTTTAACTAGAACTGTCCTACAAAACTACAACAATTGGCCTCCAAAGATATTTGGAAACTACAGAAGACTGGATGATGGTATGCGTCAAGGAACATGAAAGTAGTCTTTACTCCGTAATGAAAGAAGCCAACAAATTCAAAATGGAGTTTCAAATGGGCGTAGAGATGCAACTACAGCACAATACACCGGCTGAAACTGCAAAATAAAATAAAAAAAAAGACAGCAAAGACGAATGCAACCGACCAGATACAGAAACGATGGCAAGATAAACCGCTTCATGGCCAATACTCTGCCCGTACCAAACAAGCTGACGTAGACAAAACCCGTACCCATCAGTGGCTACGTAGTGCAGGGTTGAAAGCGGAAACTGAAGGTTTTATCCTTGCTGCACAGGACCAATGCTTGCTAACTAGGAATTATCAAGCACACATATACTAAAATATTGTGTCAGCCCAAAATGCAGATTCTGTGATAAATATCCAGAAACGATTGATCATCTTGTATCAGGTTGCACGATATTGGCACCAACTGAATATAAAACCCGACATGACAGAGTTGGCCAATATCTGCACTGGGAAATCTGCAACTTCTACGGGAAGGAAACTGAAAGAAAATGGTATGAACACCACCCAGACACGGTTACGGAGATAGGACCTGTTACAATTCTATGGGGCTACACAATACACACTGACAGAACAATTAAAGCCAACTGCCCAGATATTGTTATTAAAGACCACAAACAAAAAAACGGTGCCTCCTTATTGATATGGCAGTCCCTGCTGACTGCAATGTATCTTTGAAGATATTCAAAAAGTTGTCAAAATACAAGGACCTTGAAATAGAAATCTCAAAAAATGTGGCATATGGGAACATCAACAATCCCTGTTGTAGTTGGAGCCCTAGGACTGGTTGGAAAAGATTGCAGTAGACTAATTGAAGGGATTCCTGGAAGTCCATGCCTCAAGGAGATAAAAAAAAATTGTTCTGACAAGTACAGCCCACATTTTACGAAGGGCTTTTTATCTATGTAATAAAATTTTTTTTTTTTTTTTTCAGTGGAAAGTGTCATGATGCCATTTCTAACCTTAGGTCCCTGGGCGGGACCCGGAAAGAAATGTGTAAACGCCAGAAATCAAAAAAATAAAAAAATAATAATAATAATAATAATAATAATAATATATATAACCAATAAAAAAATAAAAAAAGAAGAGGATAATGATACAAGAATGAAATCAATCGAAATACCATAAGGAAAAACTGAAGAAAAAAATAAATCAACAATGATGTGAAAAATTAAAATTAAAAATTATTATTATTATTATTAAATTAATAATAAATATCAAAAAAATTTCAAAAAAAAGAAAAAGAAAATTTGTTCGAAAAGTTTAAAATACAACAAAAAAGTTTTCAAAAATTTTTGATTCTTCTTTAAAATATATTTTAAAAAAATTTTCTTTCAAGTAAAAAAATTTTATATAAATCGACAAAATTTTGTCCAAACGTTGTTTTTATTGTAGGAAAAAAAAATTTTAAATTCGCATGAACGACGTTTAAAAAAAATAATTTTTTTTTTGGATTCCGTTCAAAAGGGAAAAAACATGAAAAATGAAGAAAATGAAATTAAAATTTTTAAAGATAGAAAAAAGAGAGACAATATTTGATTAGGAAAATGAACAACAAATTTTTTCATTGATCCCAGACAAACGTCCGATTTTTCTTTGGCGACCGCGATAAAAGAAAAGTTTTTTTAGACGCAAGTATATTTAAAACGACAAGATTTTTCTTTTTTTTTCAATCATCCAAAACCTTTATTGAATTATTTTAAATTATTATTAAAGGAAATTTGAAAAAAGGGGATTTGGAATTGTTTAATCCAATTATAATATAATTATTAATATAAAAAAAATACATATATTCTGCTATGAATTATTTTATAATTTTAACATTAAAATTAAGAGAAATGTTATAAAATTTAAACTGTTTTGGGAAATGAAATGATTAATTAAAATTTTTTTTCAAAAAATTTCAGATTCCAACCGAATAGAATTCAATTGAAGAAAATTTATAAGAAAAAGATAGTTAGCAAAAGTAAAAAATAAACAGACAAAAGGGTAGATATATAATGGTTGAAGAAAGAATTCTATTTGAGCATTTTTGTTTTTTTTGATTTTTGAGCACAGTAAAATGAGTTTCCAAATATAAAAAACTAAAAAGATGTATAAGGTTGCTTAATCGGTTAAATGGAATAAATTTTTTATATTAGAACAATTAATGAAAAATTTTATTTCGATCAAAAAATAAAACGCCCCATAAAATAAAAATGGAACATCCAATATATTTTTTGATTGAAAAATATTGAAAAATATAATTTGAAAAGGAAAAAATTTGTAATGGTTAAATAAATCTTGTTTTGATTAGAACAATTACAATAAGTAAAAAAAATGATCCTTTTACTGAACAATTAAAATAATTATTAAAATAACATTTAAAATGCTTGTAAAATAACTATTTTTTTTTTTTTATACAACAAAAAAACAAAATTCATGGAAAGGTAGTAATATTTGCGTATAGTTTTTTTTTTTTAAAAATTCAAACTTTCTATATTTTTTTTATATTTTATAAAAAATCCTATTTTTATCATCTTTTCTTTTAATATTTTCACTTTTAAAAAAAGTTATAAAGAATGAAACTCCACAAATTGAAATGAAAAAAATTTTGAGGTATTAAAAGTTTTTTTTTTTGCTAAATCTCTTTAATTTTCTTTTTTTTAAAGAAAAAATAATGATTGTAGAAAAAAAATGGCTGTAATATATAAAATTTTTTTATATTTAAAATTAATTTATCTTGTTCATTTATGTTTTTTTTTTTTTGACAATTCAAATTTTGATCCAACGAGAATAAAGGCATTTAGCAAAATTAATTTTTGGATAATAAAAAATTCACAGAAAATTGAATATAAAAAAATATTCCTGCTGTCAAGGCGAAAAATCATTCATTTTTATGCAATAGAATACACCTTGATATGGAATTTTGATGATAAACGTAATGAAAATAATGAGTTAATATAGAAATGTTTCAACGAACACCGTTTTAATGTAAACTATAAAAATTGAATCAACGCCTTTTATGTGTGAAACGGACAAGCCATTTTTTTTATAAATTAATTCATCATAATATTTTTCAACTTTGCCTGGATTTCAAATACAGCTCACACGCACCTCAATTTTGGATTTAACTCATTTTAAAATAAACAATTTCTGAAATATATTTTTTTCTTCTATTTAATTTTTCTCTGGTTATTTAAAAAAAATTCATTAAATGTTGATTTCAATCTTTTTCTTATTTTTTTGAATTTCGATCTTAAAACAAATTTTTCTTCTTAAAATAAAAAATTTTCTTACCTACATTAACTAGTCAAAAAATTATAACTATCTTTTAGGAATCAAATGTTTTGAAAAGAATAATTTTTAAATGAAAAAATGAAAAATCTATCGCCTTAAATATTGCAAAAAAATCATCAATCAAAAATGAAAATTATATATATATAAATATATATATATATATATATATATATATATATATATTATATGAAATATATATTCTCAATTCAAATATATATATATATATATATATATATATATATATATATATATATATATAAAAAAATGAAGAAAAAATGGATAGTTAATTTATATTTAGAATTTTCAATGTCCACTAAATGAAAAAGAACATTATAAAAGAATTCAATTATATTTTATTATCCCATTTTTATTTTTATTACAAATATAGATTGAAATCAATTAAAAAACAAATTAAAAAAAATTTAGAAAAATTGCCAAATTTGTAAGTATCTGATGAATTTTATAAAATTACGATTCCAATGTAATAATTTTATAATAGGATGGAAAAGAAAAAAATGATTTTCATATTAATATATATATATTCATGGAATATAAATGTTTGATTTTTTATATATATATATATATATATAAATATATATATATATATAAATTTCTTTTGAGTCAAAATGGCAAAGGTGAAAATTTAACAAGATGAAAAATTCAAAAATGAAAAAAAAAAAATTCATCTAATGAAAAGTTTTTTGTCGTTTTTTCTAAAATGATTTTTTTATGTTCAAAATTTTATATTTAAAAAAATATCTCTGATAATCCATATTTATCCCACAACAAAAGCACAAATAAAAATATATTTATATATATATATATATATATATATATATATATATATATATGAAATAATATTTGTAATTGTGTGTGTCGATTATTTTATATAAATATCGATTTATGTTCGACGTTTAGGCCAAATATAAATGTTGTTAGTACTGTTTATTATGAACAGAGCATTTACATAAATTTTTAAATTATATATAAATAAAATATAACAAAATTTATATATTAAAATAATTGTCGGATTACGTTATTTTTAAAATGACGTCATTTTTATTTAAGATACCTTCGAAAAGATATGGACGTTAGGAATTCATTTTTTTTTGGAAAAAATTAAAGTAAAATTGATTTGCATAACTGGAAATGGATTTTTTAGCTAAACTGGTACAGAAACGTAAAAGGTTTCACGACGGTTCCGTGTAGGATACACTTCTTATTCCTTTGGAAACATAATATTTATTATGATATGAGATTTCTTGGATGTTCAAGCTGGTAAAAAAAATCAAAATAAGTTAAAAAGATCAAATAACTAATTTATATTTATATATATATATATATATATATATATATATATATATATATACAAAAGAGAGTAAAGAGTGTAGATAGAAATGTAGAGAGAGATATATATCAGAGGAAATGGAAAAAAACAACAAATATTTAATATATTTTCTGTTTATACGTTATTTTTTTTATGAATATACTTATTAAAATAAATACTCTGTTATTTAATTGAACAGAATTAAATACATTTACCGCCCTGAATGTTTGAGAAATCTCATTGAAAACATGCCTTCCTTCTCATATACAAAGCAGATATTATAGAATACACTGTAGAAGATGATGGAGCGAAGACGGTCGGAGAAAGTGTTTGTTTAAAAGCATTAATTCGAGCTTTGCTTAACCGGAAGTTCTCTGTGGCTGAATGGTTATAGCGTGCCAGGCTTAATAATCGATCCTCGTAGGATTTACGTCCGATGTTTCACGAAAATTCAGGCTGGTAAATGTAATTAATACTCTTTAATTGAAGAATAGTGCATTTACTTAAATAGGTCAATCTCCATAAAAATTAACGTACAAAGAGAATATATATATATATATATATATATATATATATATATATATATATATATATATATAAAGAAAAAACAGACCACTTTAAAGTTCCATTTGTAATAATTTATTTCACCAGAGAATTTTATTTTTCTTGATCTTCAGACTTCACTTTCAAAGGTGAAAAAAAATGAATTTAAAATTTACACTTTTGACGGACAGTATTAAAGTTTACTTAAATATATATATATATATATATATATATATATATATATATATATATATATATATATATATATATATATATATATATATGTGTGTGTGTGTGTGTGTGTGTGTGTGACGATTATCTTTTCGGTTAAGGAATATTGATTCCTGTTCGACGTTCAGGCCAGTAAATGTTGTTAATACTGTTTATTATAAACAGGGCATTTACCTAAATACTTTTCATTATATATAAATAACGTATAACAATAAAATATATTAAAATAATTGTCGGACTTCGACCATTTCGTAGTGTGTGTCGCCATTTGTTTTTTTCCGAATGTTCGTAAAATCACATCGAAAATATGCCTTCTCATATACAAAGCAGATATATATAACCTATAACAAGAAATTTAAAGTTGACATAGAAGGTGGTGAGTGAGTAATAGGGTGAGAGATGGTCGAGTATAGAGAGGGGAGAGAGAGTTTTAAAATTTATTTTTACATTTCTTTTTATTATAATATTTAATATTGAGGGAGGAGGGAGTAAGGATCAGACATTGGCCTATTTAATCGGTCAACTCAACGGAAATGATATGGGGTAAAGAAAAGGAGCAAAAAAAGACGAAAATAAAAAAAAGGAGGAAAAAAGCGATAAGAGATGTACGTAGGGTTTTTGGAGGAAGGAGTCGGGTGGCATAGCTTAAGCAATACCACCCGATTCCATTTGTAAAGAAGATTTGCTCTGTTTAATGAAAATAAACATTGAGCACTCTTTTGTGAGTCAGTTTTAACAGATTTCAAATTCTATGTTATGTTTTCGGTGAAAAATTTCTCGGACATTCAGGCCGGCAAATGTTGTTTAATACTGTTTAAAACAGAGCATTTACTTAAATATTTGTATCTATAAAAAAGAATGTATAAACATAAAAATGTCTTAAAATAATTGTCCGACATTGTCCATTTCATAATGTGTGACGTCATTTGTTTACATTTTGATACGCATCGAGCAGATATGAATGTACGCGAGAGATCCATAGAAGATTGAAGTTTAAAGACAGTAAATTCGAGCTTGCTAAACGAACGCTCCTCTGTGGCCAAATCGGTTAAAGGCACGTCAAGCTATAGACAGTTCCGTATAGGATACAGGTTCGAATCCTGTAGGAGGACGAATATTTTCTTAGAAAAATTTCTCGGACATTCAGGCCAGTAAATGTTGTTTAATACTGTTTATTATAAAACAGAGCATTTACTTAAATATTTGTATCTATAAAAAAGAATGTATAAACATAAAAATGTCTTAAAATAATTGTCCGACATTGTCCATTTCATAATGTGTGACGTCATTTGTTTACATTGGGATACGCATTGAGTAGATATGAATGTACGCTAGAGATCTATAGTAGATTGAAGTTTAAAGACAGTAAATTCGAGCTTGCTAAACGAACGCTCCTCTGTGGCCAAATCGGTTAAAGGCACGTCAAGCTATAGACAGTTCCATATAGGATACAGGTTCGAATCCTGTAGGTGGACGAATATTTTCTTTGAAAAATTTCTCGGACATTCAGGTCGGTAAATGTTTAATTCTGTTTATTATAAACAGAGCATTTACTTAAATATTTGTATCTATAAAAAGAATATATAAACATAAAAATGTCTTAAAATAATTGTCGGACTTTGTACTGTTTGCCTGTTACCTCCCCCCCTATCCTTCCCTCAGTTTTTGTCGTCCTTGTTTGTGTTATATGTAATAGGAGTAGGTAGTCTCTCCTACCGCCCGGCCAACACTCCTCCCCGCTTCTATTGGACATGAGTAGAGGCTTACACCTTGTTTCTTGTCTAAGAAGGGGTTCCCGGTACTCTTTCTCTCCCCGGCCTCTGTATTAGTGCAGCTCTGTTTCTCTCGTGATGTGTGCAGTCTGTGGCAACATCTCTTCATTCTGAGGGTACACGGTTGATAGTTCTCTAGTTGCTGTTTCCGACTGGTAGTTAGGAGCCCTAACTCTTGCGTAGCGTCTTGAGCGGCCGCTCTGATCAACAGTTGTATAATACCGGGGTGTTTGTAGTGCCATGTCGCGCATGGAAAGGTGTCCCTACAGTCACCTCCGTTGGTCAAACCTGAGGCCACATTATGATGCAGGTTGTGCCAACTCCTCTCTGCCCACGTCACGGTCAAAACTGTCTGCTTCTTTTACTTCGGGCCTTCTCAATATATACCTATTCACGTCAATATATCTATCATTTATCTCTCTATCTATTTTGGGCATAGTGCTTCTCAATTTTTTAACCTACATCATCATAATTCCGACACAATGAAGTCTACGGAAATAATTTCATTACAGTCGCTGTAAATTACACCTAAACGCTTTCTTTCCCAGATCATCAGCCAGACATTTATTATCACTGAATGTTATTTTTTTTTTTTAATCTGTAATTGCTGTTACTTTTTCAGATAATAATTTTATCCATAAACACTGAGATATTATCATCACGCTATTTCAATTGTATCATTTCTTATCTAAACTTCGTCATCGATAAAGGATATTTCTTCTATTTTGTTTAGTTCAGCTCTTCATTCGGTTGTTAGCCGTTAGGAGACAAATTTGCTACGTTAGACTTGAGGTAACGAATTGGTTTTTTTTTATTTGAACACCTGGTCCTACAAAACGTTTGCATGATAAACTTCTTATAACAAGCCATATATATAAGAGCTACAAAGGAGAGGAAAATGTGGAGAGCCATGATCACCAATGTCCTGAAGTTTCACAGCACATAGAAGAAGAAGAATGAGTTTGAGTAAATGGATGGCGGAAGAAGGTTTAGGAGAGATAACAAAAAGACAAAATTTATTAAGAGCTACAAAGGAGAGGAAATTGTGGAGAGCCATGATCGCCAACGTCCTGAAGGAACACTGCACATAGAAGAAGAATGATCTTGAATAAATGGATGGTGGAACTTGAAGACTATTTGGAAGGGGTGCTGATCAATTTTTTTTCCATATTTGTCGTCGTCCGCTGTATTTCATATCAAAGAAGTTAATTTATTTTTTGCTGATTGCCTTATTTTAAGTTGATGGCGTTGATGAATAAATTCGCCATTATTGCGCAAATTCAAGACCAGAACCTTCCAATTTCGCAAAAACCTGCTCCTGTCAGCCGTTCCCATTCGCTGTTTAGCTTTCCAAGTTTTGGTTGGAGGTGAAACAGAATCAGAGTAGGAGAAAGTTCCGATGCCATGAATTTGTTTAAGGTGGACCTCAGTTTGCCAGGAAGTGACCTTCACATTTGATTTCATGACCTTCTTCTGCAACAAATATGGAATGAGACATGCAGAATCCAGACATGAAACTGTAACGGGCTTATACAGATTCTGTTAGAATTTCGAGTGGGGCCTTCTGTAGCATGTCCGTCATACGTAGCCCTATTCACCAGCTGGTTCAGCCGTTGAGATCTGTTGTAATCGCCATCCGGTTGTTCCATCGATAGGGACTTTGTTTTAGGTTGGACGCGCTTAGTATGGGTCCTCAAATTCGACCTTGCCGTCAAAGGTGGCCCTATTAAGAGTTTAGAACTCCTAACAGCATCGCTCTCAGAGTCATCGGAACCCTCAAGCCTATCCTCAACGGCAAGAATGTCCGAGAAATTTTCATAGAAAATATGCATCCTCCGACTGGAATCGAACCTGTATCCTATATGGAACCGTCATATAGCCGGATGTGCTTTTACCGATTTGGCCATAGAATAGCTTTCGGTTATAATGTCGATTTTACTGTCATAGAAAATTTCCATGATTTTTAACGATGAATTCATATTGCTCGAGAAGTATGATCCTCATAAATAAAACAACGTCACATAAAATGGACAAAGTCCGACAATTATTTTAAAACATTTTTATGTTTATTCTTTTTTATAGATAAAAAAAGTTATAAAATAATTGTGGACTTTGTCCATTTTATAATAATGTGACGTCATTTGTTTACATTTGGATACGCATCGAGCAGATAAGGAATGTACAAGAGAAAATCATGGAGAATTGTATAGAAATTCGGATTACTAACACAAAAACAGAGAATGTCTCATATCGAGAATATTTAACATTGAACATAAGGAAAAAAAATTAATTATTTTAATAATATGGAAATCTCCGCTTTTACCTGAAGACGGTCGCGAGACCAGAAACACGTGTAGTAAAATTATGTAAAACAAAGCATAATATTTTTTTCTAAATAAATCCACATTACAACCAAAAACGTTTGCGGCACCCTCTCTCTTCTTTTTTAATATACATACTTTTTCTCGTTGGAACCATATATATATATTTATTTATATATATATATATATATATATATATATATATATATATATATATATATATATATATATATGACCTATATAGTTTTCTGTTTCCAGATATTTATCTTATGATTATAGCGGTTCCTAAAAATTTCGCTTCGTTAAAACTGGTTTTTTTGAAAAACATTTTTTCAAATAGGTGATTGGGTTGAAAAAATTAAATTTTATTATATATACAAAACGAAATGCTATATTTTTAATTATAATATTTTGTATTTTTTTTATTTTTTATTACCATTTAATATATAGGAGAACATCTCATTTCCAATAAAATCTCATTATAAATATGACATAAAATATTAAAAATAATTTATTGAATCAAATTTATGTATACTCCTAAAAAGTCCGGTTCACTGTGTCGCGCCATAGAATTAAAAAATTGCCGGAATCAATCTGTCCACATTAAAAAATTTGATAAAATTCGTCCGTTATATGAATATAAAAAATAGCCACATTTGGATTTAGGCTATATGCTATATATATCTCGAGATTTTCAATGCAGCGCAAAAGAAATTATGCAATATTATCGGTCCTATTTTGGGCATCTCGAAAAATTATTTAAATTTTTTGGTTTTTTTTTTTTTTTACTTTTCTACTGTTAAATCAGCTAGATGCAACTGCAACCTTGTTTGTAGTTAATGTTGTCAAGAGTTACATTTTTTTTTTTTTTATTAAAAATATTCCATTATTCTTAACACGGTTACAAAAAATTATTATACATGGAAATTAAAAAAATCCCAATACCACACACTAAGACATACACAGAATGCAAACACTCAATAAATATTGAAAAATCGAATCATCCTTGATAAAATATAAATGTATAGCCGAAATATCGGAACTATAAAACATTTGATAGTTTTTTTAATAAAATATTTGTCCAGAAAATAAATTTATTTTATGTTAAAACACAAAAAAAAAAATTAAATAAAAAAAATTTAACCGTAGTACCTCGTTTGTCGTTTTTAATGAAACATCCATATATATATATATATATATATATATATATATATATATATATATATATATATATATATATATATATATTCAAAATATAACATATCCAATTTAAATCATTATAAATAAAAAAAATTAAAAATTTGTTTCAAAAAATTAAAAAAGGAGGGTTTGATAAAACCTTTTAATTTTTAATTTTTAAAACCCTTTTTGTGTAAATTTTTTGCTAGATAGATATGGAAATTTTGGGATTGAAAGAAACAATTGATGAAATATTAATAATTGACGATATTTGAGTTTTAAAAAAAATTAAACATTTTTTAGATAAACAGGTTTTTGTCTATTAGCTGTTACCCATTCATATATTTATATATATATATATATATAAATATATATATATATATATATATATATATTATATAAAATTTTTACAAATAGCCAACATTATAAAGGTTAATGATTTAATTTAATATAATCCATCATTGCAAATAAATAATAAATATATATATATATAAAATTAATGGTGAATGAATTTATCCTTGTTTATAAAAAAGAAATTTTATAGTTTTTTTTAAATTTTTGAAACTGTTCATACAGACATCTTCAGGTATAGAATGAATTTAAGTTGAATCTCTTAGTAATAAGAGGACAACGAAAATATATTATTAATTATCCGAAATGCTATTGAAAATGAGTTATTAAAAATTTTGGAAAAATGAAAAGCAACGCTGAGTTTGATTTTAATTTTTTAAAAGAACATATGAATATAAATATTTTGATGAACAAATATTTTTTTTGGAAAATTTTTACTGTCATAGTGGTTTATATGAAACAGAATGTCGGTTTATTATATAAAATATAGAACATTATCAATATTTTTATATAAACGAAATCAATGATAACATGAATTATTCATAAAACTAAATTGAATAATGATTAAAATGATCCTGAAACAAATCGATGCAAAAAATAATAGTTGAAAAAATTCCAGATTCGATTTTGAATAAATACTTGTTTATATAAATTATATATATATATAAAAAAAATATATAGTATAAATAAAATAAAAAAAAATTGCAATATGATGCATGAAAAAAAGAGACATTGATTTATAATACCCTATTAAGAAAAAATACCCATATATTTTCAAGGATACATGGTAAGTTTAAGATTCAATAACATGATGCAAAAAAATATGAGTTCAATACCCGGTTAAGGCAGTGGAGAAATTTTACCTTGAACAGAAACAAAAGATAACTGATCATTTGGCATCCATTAAAAATGGCACGTGGAACTAAAACAGTTTTTATAAATATGAGCGAAATACAGGGTTCAGTTCGATATTTCCAACCACCTGAAGAATTCGGAGCGTATGAAACGGCCGAAACGTTGTAATAAATATGGCGACAAAGATAAGAACAGAAAGTCCGAATAATGCAAATAATAGACCTATTGGGCATCAAAAACATCTATTTACCATATTTTCCTCATTATGAGCCCTAAAATTTCATCTGTCGGAACAAAGACACATTTGAGAAACAATAAATTTATAAGGATTTTTTCCTCAGATTAGGTCATTTGATGTGAGAAAGTAATATAAAAAATTTTATGAATTATGATGAAATTTGTATAATCTTAAAAAATATATTTCATCATAAAAATTGCATCAGATAAAAATCACGCCCAGACACTATTTTGAATTGACTGTTGATTAGTTGTCCTACGACTAAATTGTCTGCAATGGACGTTACTAAAATATATGAAAAAAATTGTAATGAACTGTACGAAAATTGGCAAGCCTTACCAATGAGCAAATGAAAAAGTAACATCGACGGAGTTTGGAAAAAATAAAGATTTAAAATGCCTAAAAGAATCTTTTGTGGTCAATTTTGCAAGGAAATGATTTTTGGACTGGATATACGAAGTATAATAGGTGCAATGAATCATGTTTCATTGGAAAAATAAGGAAAAAAACGTAAATAAGAACGGAATTATTCGTTTTTTGAAAATTAATTTCATAAGTGGGTAATTATATATATATATATATATATATATATATATATATATATATATATATGTGTAATGTGTTGTTAATGTGTAAAATATATAAAAATAGGAAAGAATTTTGTTCAGAAAAAATAACTTAAGTTCTTTAGTATTTTTGTTATTATTTTAGAAAAAATTAGTGCTTTATATAAAATTAGAGCCTAAATATAATTATTTATTTAAAATATGATTTTTTTACATAAGAAAATCATGTTTCAAAACAAGAGCCGAAAACTTCAATATAATAATTTGAATTAAATTGAATTAAAATACAATATCTGTTCCATCTTCAAGCGAATTTTTTTTAGAAAAAATAATTTTGAAATTTACGTTTTTTTTATAAGCATATTCATTATTTAAAATTAAAATTACTATGGTAACGGTTAGAGCAATTATTTAAAGAAAAGGGGCATAAGGGTTAATAATTTGTATCAATATATCTGTTACATTCAATAATACATACATACTTGACGTCTTTGAATGTAACAGATATTGATACAAATTCAATTTAAATTAAATAATTATATTGAAGTTTTCGGCTCTTGATTTGAAACATGAGAACTCTTATGTAAGTGTTTGGAATATATTTTTTATAAATTTTTTTAAATATAAATATAATATATATATATATATATATATATATAATATTATAATTATTGTAAATAATTTCAAAAGAGGAGATTAATCCAAAAACAATTTTTTGTTTAACAAAAAAAATAATTAATAAAAAAATGAAAAAAATTTAAAATCGATTATAATTTAGAACATGAATATATTTAAATATTCAACTATTTAGGCCGGTTTAATGAGATGAATATATTGATGAAATAAATTTTAAAAGAGATGGATGAAAAAAATTTTATTTGATCCATCAATATATATATATATATATATATATATATATATTTATATATATATATATATATATATATATATATAGTGTGTATTATATAACAACCAATTTGCATGCTGACTGTTTTTCTGCTGACTACTCATTTATCCGGCTATGTATATAGGACACTGCTGGATTAGACGCAATCGAGAAAGGACGAGACTTGCTATTTTCATTGATTAAATGGCTGATTTATTTTTACGGGTTATCAACCTTTCCAGGTTGTTTAAACTAGACTGTTACCATCTACATAGAAAATGTTACCTGAAATTATGAAATGGCTTATGACAAAAGATTGTATTTGCAGTTCACTCTTTGCATATCCGATTTTCCATATATCTTTTTATTTATCCATCTATCTATTCCAGTCGTTTTCTATCTATCTATCTATCTATCTATCTATATATCATAGTCTGTATTATCGATCTAGCTAAGATTGTTAATATCTATCAAAGACTGTTATATATATATATATATATATATATATATATATATATATATCATAGTCTGTATTATCGATTGTTAATATCTATCTATCTATCTTTCTGTCTATCAAAGACTGTTAATATCTATCTATATATATATATATATTCAATCTATATATATATATATATATATATATATATATATATATCATAGTCTCTATTATCGATATATCTATGATTGTTTTTATCTATCAAAGTCTGTAAACATCTATCTCTCTACATATGTATCATTGTATTATCGATCTCAGATTCTTAATATCTATCTATTTATCTACCTATGTATCTATCTATCTCATTTCTATTCAATCTATCTATCTATCTATCTATCTATCTATCTATCTATCTAAGTTATATTATCTATCTATCTATCTATCTAAGACTGTTCATATTATCTATCTATCTATCTATTATTCCAGCCTCTTCATTTTCTATCTATCTATCTATCTATTCCAGTCTTTTCGTTATCTATCTATCTATGCCAGCCTCTTCATTCTATCTATCTATCTATCTATCTATCTATCTAAGACAATATCTATCAATGACTGTTAATATCTATCTATCTATCTATCTATCTATCTATCTAGCAATTGATCCATCGAGCTATCTGTCTGTATGTCAGTCTATTTGCGCGTGTATGCTGCTGTACGGCATTCGTTGTAATTACTTTCTATTCCCGAAGGAGTCCTAAGGCGAAGACTCCGGCCACGTGCGAATCAGTGCGCTCAAATTGGTATTAGTTTCAATTAAAATACATAAATCCAAGGATTAATTTCCACGGGCCCTCATCGAATGAAAATTGCAAGGAAAACCTAATCAGCGTAGAATGTGCAAACAAGAATGTCCTTTTCTTTTTCTTTTGTTGGTTTCCCTTTCCAAATCCTACCTGGTTAATGGTATTTTTATTTTATTTTCGAAATTTTTAACAATCTTTTTATATGCTGTGTGTTGAATTCCGATATAAAATGTAGTGGGTAGTGTAGTGGTTATGGGCGAGGCGAGTTCAAATTCAAATCTTCACTTTCACACAAGTACCCTTGTTAACGGCTTGAATCGCATATTTCAAACACCCAGCTATGGCGTAATTAGTGAAGTAGATTGGGGACCCTCTAACCTTGGATAGAATCAAGTTTAAAGAAAGACTTTTCTGCTTTTACATCGTAAACAAATCCAAACGGAAAACCAACAAAACATTAGAGACACGGTGGAGTAATGGAAAATAGTAGAGATTAATTTCGAAAATTCCAGTCATGTATCGAAAGATAAATGATCGTCTAAGCGGGTATCACGCATGGCACATAAGTGAGTGACTGATCTGCTCATACCCTTTGAAAAGTTATGAATCCTATTCTTTTCCACCAGCTATGGGTAAATAGCAGGACAGACCGAGTTCTATAGCCTTGGATGGCAACTGGTCTACCACAGAAAGAAATGGCAAACTACTGCGGGAAAAAATCTGCCTCGTCAGTCACGTATCAAAAGATACATGATCGCGGAAACATGTAACACGCATGACATGTAACTGACTGACTTTCCAGTCGAACCCATTACATTCACTTACGTGCTAATACCCTTGGGAAAGGTATAAATCCTCTTCTTCTAAGCTATGTATAAATATAAGGACAGACAGGGTTCTATAGCCTCGGATGGCAGGAGAAAGTAACTCTGAATTCAAAACTGTATGTAGACCTGGCGTAGCAAGTACTAAGCTAAGTTGTTCGATGATCCCGCCTACGGTCGAATGATGATGATAAATAAAAAAAAGGACTCTGTGGAGAGCCATGAACGGCTATGTCTTGAAAGAACCCGAGATTTATTTTAAGTTTAGTTAAATAGCAGAGTAGACTCTGCTCTCTAGGCTTGACTGGCAACCAAAGCACCATGTCTAAGAGAAAGAAAACCCCGAATTCCAATACATTTAAAAAAAAAAAAAAACTCATATAAGTTTAGTGACGTCGTCCATAAAACTGCTTCACAGTTAATAAATTAAAGGAAACGGTGGAGAGACATAACTCCTTACATGGCCAGAAACTCGCCTTTTATATAATTGATAATTCATATAATTGCTAAAAAGCTGTACCATCTTATCACAGATGGAGAAAAAACTTGTCAGCAGAAATGTGATTCTACAGAAGGATGCTGAGAATACGATGACCAGTTTTTAGAGAAAACTGAAGCAAAAGGACACTCATACTTAACATTAGAAAGAGACAGCTGGAATTTCTAGGGCATATACTGAGGATAGAGGGCTTGGAAAATTGGACACTCACGGGACAGGTTGATGATCATGAGGGAGAGAAAAACGATGCATAATCTAGCTAATGAGCTTATGCAAATGGTTGGCAGGACAGGAATGAGGTGATATATCAAAAAGATAAACTTCACAAAAGGCAACAACAAACAAGAAGTTGTGTAGAACCATGATCGTTTATGTCCTTAAGGGACACAGTACAAAAGAAACGGTCGGGTTATCGGCAACTATCGTTATCTACCAAGTTTTTCTCGTGAGAAGAGTGGTTTGACACCAAGCAAGGTTAAACAACCTTTGTCAAAATGTGAATGAAACTTCTTGTGCTGTCAATGGGGCAGATTTGACTTAAAAATTATAAATCGCTGGAGGAGGACTTCTTTCATTTGAATCTGTCGGTAAACATTGGTCAGTTATATAACTAACTAGCAGTTGAGCCCGACGTTGCCCGGGGATGTAACAGAAAGAGATAGATGAAGTATCGACCATCATAAAGACTGAAAAATAAAATTGACAAAGATTATTGTTTAAGGTTGACGAACACGCATGTCTTAATTATTTTTTTTTTTTTTACGAATTGGTCAAACCCAAACTCAAACAAAAACATCGTTTTCAATCGTTATGAGTCTATCGATTGAATAGAATTTTATTATAAACAATTGCCTTGTAAATGGAATTTTTAAAGCATTCTGAATGTAAAAATAAAGAAAAAAAAAGTGTGCAAGGCAATAAGAAACATTACCTTCCAAACAAAAAGTTTTGTTGAAATCGGTTGAAAAATGTAGGAAATCCGATCCCATATATAAACGAACACACACACACACACACACACACACACACACGCGCGCACACACACACACACACACACACACACACACACACACACACACACACACACGCACACAAACAACCTGGGTTTATAATAAGTATAACTCGGCATGAGTTGTCCCCCTTTCATTTTAGTGACAGAATCGTGTTTTATCGTGTTTTCAAATTGATTTCGTGCAAAAACAATTGTGTTTTTCCAATTTTTGGCGCTGTCAGAACAACCGCAAGGTAATTTTGCGCAGTCCTGTGAAGTTTTGTTGAAATCGGTTGAAAAATGTAGGAAATCCGATCCAATATATAAACGAACAGACACACACACACACACAATCTGCGATTTATAATGAGTAAGATTTACAATGAAAACATTTGTCAAGTTTATACTTGGCCGTGTCTGAAAAGCCTAACTAGAAATCGAATCGAAGATTCCTTAATAGACTAATTTTCTCCGTTTAGTCCAAATAGTGAGCACTAAGAGCTAAATACACAAAAACATACACCCTTGCACAAATTAATCGAGTTTTAGACGCACTGGAGTGAGAGTGTTTAAATTGATTTCTATTTTTTCCTCAGATTAGGTCATTTGCAGAGGTGTGCAGTAATATGAATCTATCTTAGTGGTGTATGACAAAATTTGTTTGGCCTTGAAATATAGTGCGTCATCCGTGATTGCATCAGATTTTCATCCCGCCCAGACACTGCTGTCTCGTCTGTCGATTAGTTGTCCTACGGCCATTGTCTGCGATGGACGTTACAGTCCAAGCCTTACCGCGAAAAAATTGCAATGAAGGACTTGTGGAATGGACATAGGCAGTGCATGGATCATGTTTCATTGGAAAAACCAGTAAGCAAATTATAACGGAATTCGTTTTCTCCAGATTTAAACCAATGAAGGAGTAGTACGTGGAATGGACATACAAAGACACGATTTGTGTTAGGAATATATATATATAATATATATAAAACAGGAAATGGGCACTGGATCATGTTTCATTGGAAAATAGGAAAAAAAGTATTTAATTAACGGAATTGTCCTCATCTTTGTTGCCATATTTATTACAACGTTTCGGCCTTTCAGTATCTGGGTATATTTCTAGCGTTTTTACATTGTGTGCCATATTTATTACAACGTTTGGACTATTGTGTGTGTGTGTGTCGTGCTATTTTGTGTGTATCTCTATATTTCTAAGAGAGAGAGAGAGAGAGAGAGACATTATTCGGACTATTGTCCTCATCTTTGTTGCCATATTCGGTTTCGGCCTTTCAGTATCTGTCTATATTTTAAGACAGATATTTTAATAATTTGGCCCCCATCTTTGTTGCCATATTTATTACAAAGGTTACAAAGTCACTGAGGCATCCGATTTACATTATTCTGACTATTGTTATCTTTGAATATATATATATATATATATATATATATATATAAAACAGGAAATAAGATCACATTATCGGCCTTCCAGTATCTGTCTATATTTCTGAGATGAGGTATTATGTTTACTATTGTCCTCATCTTATTTACATTATTCGGACTATTGTATATTTCATCTTTGTTGCCATATTTATTACAACGTTTCGGCCTTTCAGTATCTGTCTATATTTCTGAGATGAGGTATTATGTACACTATTTACATTATTCAGGCTATTGTCCTCATCTTCTTGCCATTGCCATATTTAGAGATCAACATTTCGGACTATTGTCCCCCCTTCAGCCATATTTATTACAATTGCGATTTGTATCTGTCTATATTTCTGAGATGAGGTATTATGTACACTATTTACATTATTCGGACTATTGTCCTCACACCATATTTTTACAATTATTCGGACTATTGTCCTCATCTTTGTTGCCATATTTATTACAACGTTTCGGCCTTTCAGTATCTGTCTATATTTCTGAGATGAGGTATTATTGTACACATATTTACATTATTCAGGCTATTGTCCTCATCTTTTTTTGCCATATTTATTACAACGTTTTCGGCCCTTCAGTATCTGTCTATATTTCTGAGAGGAGGTATTATGTACACTATTTACATTATTCGGACTATTGTCCTCATCTTTGTTGCCATATTTATTACAACGTTTCAGTATCCTTTCAGTATCTGTCTATATTTCATTGAGAAGATTTATTACAACGTTTCGGCCTTTCAGTATCTGTCTATATTTCTGAGATGAGGTATTATGTTATTTACATTATTCGGACTATTGTCCTCATCTTTTTGCCATATTTATTACAACGTTTCGGCCTTTCAGTATCTGTCTATATTTCGTATTATGTACACGGCCATTATTCGGACTATTGTCCTCATCTTTGTTGCCATATTTATTACAACGTTTCGGCCTTTCAGTATCTGTCTATATTTCTGAGATGAGGTATTATTTACACTATTTACATTATTCGGACTATTGTCCTCATCTTTGTTGCCATATTTATTACAACGTTTTTCAGTATCTGGTTTTGAAAAGTATGAGGTATTATGTCTATATTTTTTGAGTTTGAGGTATTATTGTACACTATTTTTATTCGGACTATTGTTCATCTTTGTTGCCATATTTATTACAACGTTTCGGCCTTTCAGGAATATTGTCTATTTACATATTTTCATCGCCATATTTATTACAACGTTTCGCCTTTCAGTATCTGTCTATATTTCTAAGATGAGGTATTATGTACACTATTTACATTATTTTGTCATCTTTGTTGCCATATTTATTACAACGTTTCGGCCTTTCTTATATTTCTAAGATGAGGTTGGAATAAAGTATCTGTCTATAACTGAGATGAGGTATTATTACACTATTTATTTTGTCCTCATCTTTGTATGTAACATTTCGGCCTTTCAGTATCTGTCTATATTGCCATGTTTATGTACAAATTTACATTATTCGGACTATTGTCCTGTGCCAGTTATCAGTATCTGTTACCTCCTGTTAATTATTCGGACTATTGTCCTCATCTCCAAGTATTTTTCCGGCCTTTCAGTATCTGTCTAACTATTTACATTATTCAGGCTATTATTGAACTCAGTACTATTTGGGTTTTGTCACTATTTATCTAACGTTTCAGCCAAAAAATATCTGTCACTGGCATGGAGATTGTCCTCATCTTTAAAGATAAATTTATTACAACGTTTCCCTTTCAGTATCTGTCTATATTTCTAAAATAATTATGTTTTTATTTTCATTATTCGGACATCTTTTCCAACAATTTTGGCCTTGAAAATATTTTGAGCGTATATGTACACTATTTACATTATTCGGAAACGTTTCGGCCATTTACCTTTAAATATGGTTGAATGTCGAACTGAACCCTTATTTAGTATGTAATTATGTTAAATGGTGTCAGTTATCATACCTCCTGTTAACTTATCTCAGAAATATATTTGGGTTTTGATACTGCCTTTATCCACTGGAATGATCAAAATAAAGGGTATTTCGACATTCCACCTGATTTAAATTTTTGCCGAAAGATCAGGATTACTAATTATCTAAATAGTAGCAAAAACTTATCGGAAGAAAGAATTAAGTAGACATTTAAATTTTTGAAGCGAGAAGTGCAAGATAGAAAGAAACTGTGCGATAGAAGAAAGAACATAGAACTTGTTTATGTCTAGCCATTTCTAATGTGAAATGATGAGACCTATTTGCCAATCGAGTACTGCGCTTAAATTCTTAAAGACTAGATACCAGAGAGGAAGGAAAGTTCATAAGAACAATTACCATGAAAGTATTTATAAAAAAGGAACAGGGAAGATACATTACAGCAAAGGGAACTTGAGTGAAACAGAGATGCCAGGTGAGGAGTAATAAAATTGCAGATTCTTCTTTGGGTTTTATCAAGAATCTCGAAATAATACAAAAGGTACACCAGACCAGATGTGAGAGAGAGGAAAAGAGAAAGGAATAGATATAAAGCAATAAAAAGTGAGGAGAGAGAGAGAGAGAGAGAGAGAGAGAGAAATAAAGAAAGAGAGAGAGAGAGAGAAAGACTTATGGGTTTCTCGGCCACTGCCACCGGGCGGACAGACAAAATCGTCTCATCCTTACTTCTATGGCATCCTTCTGGAAGTGTCTTCTCAGGAACATTTTGATTTCCCCAGACACCATATATCGGGACTCAGGGTTGGATATTGAGGATCTGGGAGACAGCAATACCGGACGGAACAGTGTGGAAAGGGATTCTCAAAGGAGTTCTGACCAAACATAGGATGATGATGATGATGATGATATATGGAGCAATAAGAGAGAGAGTGTGATATATATATATATATATATATATATATATATATATATATATATATATATATATATGTAAAAGCAATAAATGAGAGAGAAAGTAAGAGATATGATTTTGTCAGCCACTGCCATGGTACGGACAGGGAAATCGTCTCATCCTTACTCCTATGGCATTCTTCGGGAAGTGTCTTCCTAGGAAAATTGACTTTCCCAGACAGCATGGCTCGGGACTCAGGGTTGGACATTGGGGATCTGGATGACAGCAATACAGGACCGAACAGTGTGGAAAGGGATTCTCAATGGAGTTCCGACCAACTATAGGGAGATCGAAGGATGATGATGATTTATGGAGCAATAAAAGAGAGAGAGAGATAAAGCAATAAATGAGAGAGAGAGAGAGAGAAGCGAGAGAGAGAAAGTAAGAGATATGAGTTTGTCTTCCATTGCCACCGAGCGGACAGAGAAATCGTCTCATCCTTACTTCTATGGCATCCTTCCGGAAGTGTCTTCTCATGAAATCTGATTTTCCCAGACACCATAGCTCGGGACTCAGGGCTGGACATTGGGGATCTGGTGACAGCAATACCGGACTGAACAATGTGGAAAGGGATTGTCAATGGATTTTTGAGAAACCATAGAGAAGTCAAAATATGATAATGATGATGATGACGATGATGATGATATATGGAGCAATAAGAGAGAGAGCGAGAGAGAGAGATAGAGAGAAAGAGATATAAAGCAATAAATCAGAGAGAGAAAGTAAGATATATGAGTTTACTGGCCACTGCCACCGAGCGGACAGGGAAATCATTTCATTCTTACTCCTATGGCTTTCTTCTGGAAGTGTCTTCTCACGGAAATTGACTTTCCCAGACACCGTAGCTCGGGATTCAGGGTTGGACATTGGGGATCTGGGGACAGCAATACAGGACCGAACAATGTGGAAAGGGGTTGCCAATAGAGTTCCGACCAATTATAGTGAGGTCGAAGAATGATGCTGATGATGGGTGATAAACCATAAATTACAATGTAATGAACAGTAATTTAGAAGTAGAATTCACTTGAAATTTAGCAACAGCATCTATGCCGCACCCTGTAGGTAAGATAGATTCTGACGAGTCGAATTGTCTAGCACGACACAGGGTGTCCGTCATGTCGCTAAAAAGAGAGATTTTTTGTTTTGACTGGATGATTTTGTGATGAATGTGGCCGAAAATTCACAATATAATTAGGGAAATCAGTTTGAATCTAAACGTCACTTCACCGGTAGGAATTGATGCGTTCCCTGTGTTAATAAGACTACTCTCACCGGAAATGAGAAGACATATAACTGGTATACGGTCACATAAAATTTAAACGCGGGTTCGCATGCAATCACCGAAATTAAGCAACATCGAACTTGGTCAGTGCCTAAATGGGTAACCGACTTGAAATAAAAGGTGCTGTAAGACTGTATGTGAGGGCAAGGATGGTGGCTTGTAAATCGTTAATCGAAAAACAGAGGTCCAATTCCTGTGGGCTGCTTTATATTCACTTAAACATAAATAACATTGGGGAAGGTATGAATTCGCGTCTTCCCCTCCCCTAGATATGATTTAAATATTAAATCAAATATCACTGAATCATTTAACCCACACCAAAAAAGAAAAAACAAGGAAATCTTAAATGTAAAAATATTTTCTGGCTTTAAATAACCTGAAAAGGTTTGATAAGCTGTAGAAAACGAATCAAAGTGAGGGATCAGTTTATATATTGATTGCAATATAGAATTCATCCCCCACTTTATATCCACATTATAAATTCGTGTTTTTTTTTATCAAATTAAGATAAGTTATGAATCTAACTCTTCACCCCCAGCTATGAGTTAATTAGTAAAACTTGTATCACTAAACCATCACTATCTAAAACAAATTCCCAAAATCTAAAAATATTTTCTGGCTTTAAATAACCTGCAAAGTGTTGATAAGCCATAGAAAACTAATCAATCTATCAATGAAATACTGATTAGCTACACAGGCATGTCTTTTAGATTTATTTACAATCTCTGGTATATGAATGTATAGAAACTAGCGTGGCCACAAAGTGAAGGATTAGTTTATATCTTGATTGTAATGTAGAATTGATCCCCCACTTTATATACACAACATAATTTCTTGTTGATATGCCATAGAAAACGAATAAATCAATCAATGAAATACTGATTAGCTACACAAACATGTCTTTTAGATTTATTTGCAATCTCTGGAATATGAATGTATAAGAACTGTGGTGGCCACAAAGTGAGGGACCAGTTTATATATTGACTGTAATGTAGAATAGATCCCCCGCTTTATATCCATAAAATAATTTCTTGTTTGTTTGTCAAATTCTGATTATGTATGCAACCACCTCTTCTCCCCACCAGCTATGGGTTAAATAGTAAATCCTTTATCAGTAAACCATCATTATTTAAAAAAAAAAAAAAACTTATATGGTTTCAAAATATTTACTGGCTTTCAATAACATGCAAACAGGTTGATAAGCTATAAAAAAAAAACAAATTAATATTTTATTTCTCCAAAATGTTTAATTGCTCTGTCAAAGTTATTTTAAAAAGTGTATAACTAATTTCCATCCAACCTGTATATTTCCAAACAGTCCTTTCCGCTTTGTTTTTGTAAAATCCGCGATCTGAAAAATGGTAATAATTAGTAGCAATTAAAGGAATGAAAAGAAAAATGGTGACGAATAAAAACAAGTTAATTTTCAGATTCTTCAACAAAATAAAAAGCCAACCCGCATATTCATGAAAATGATCTAGCTATCATTCCTGAAAATGGTTTTGCTAACAGCAGCCATTTTATAAAATTTTATTTTAAATTTTTTCTTACGCCTTTTCAAAATCATATTTTCGCTTCATGGAAGCAGCCGTAACTCTATTCAAAGCGGAAACCTTACACTTGTTGCTATGGTTACATATTGTCTTTATCTCATTGAGTTCATTTTATAATCGCCATTGTAAATTCCTATAAAATACGATTTTATCGATTGATTAGCAAGAACTGGACGGGAATCAGTGTCGAATTTCCAGAACACGGTTCCCAAGGCTCGAAGCCTGTGCAAAAAGGACAATTTTATAATGTCAAATAAAACAAAATAAAGCAAGAGAAAGGAAAATATTTAAAATCAAATTAAAACAAAAACAAAAAAACATAAAATAGTAAATGAATTAAAATGGCTGACGAACAGAAGGAATTTGCATAAGACGAAGAACAAGATTTTTGCAATGAATAAAGGCAATCATTTCCGGAGGAAATAATTTGCAAAGATTTCTGAAAAAAACAAAACAAAACAAAACAAAACAAAAAAAAAAAACATAATCTGAGACAAACATGGAAAACAAGGAATAAAAAAAAATTAATGCAAAAGCAAGAGACAAAATTTAAGCAAATTTAAAAATAAAACGAAATTTCGACTAGAACAATGTCTAAGATTGAAATATAAGCCGAAAACGATAAAAAAAATATATAATAAAGCAATAAAAATAAGCAAAAAGTTCAAGCAAAATCTACAAATAAGCAAAGTCGGTCAAGCAAAAGAAAACAAAGATGAAATTTTCAGCAACGTAGAATGAGAAATCTCAAGCAAAATCCTTAAAAGAAATCCATACATCTAGAAAATAAGTAAAGTTTAAGAAAACATTAGGTAAATCGGCAAAGAAAAAATGAGAAAAATCAAAATATGACAACAGTTAATGAAGGAAAATGGAGCAAAGTGAAAATATTAAGCAAAATAAAGCAAAGACAAATAATAAAATTTAAGCAAAATTAAAAAACAACAAAATTTTAAGGAAATTATATTATTAGGCAGGATTAATTAAGCAATGGCCATATAAGGAGTTACAATTTAATCAAGAAAAATTACCTTAATAAATTGAGAAAATCATACAATCAATTCTAGCAAAATGAATAAAATAAAAACGAAAAAAAGAATATTTTAGCAAAGAAAATAGAATGCAATGTAAATTAAGCAAATGACAAACAAGAAAATTTGGGCAAATAAAAATATTTAATAAAATTAATTAAGCAAAGGCAGGGAAAAAAACTGAAGCGAAAATTAGCAAAGATAGAACAATAAAATTTAATGAACTTCAAAATTTCAAGCAAAAATTATGCAAAAAAAAAAAAAAAGAAATGAAAAAAAAGTTTTTGATGTTAAGCAAATAAATTACAACGAACAAGATTAATTAACTTACGTCAGACAAGAAAATTTTACCAAAGGTAAAAAAAAATAAACAAAATTAATACAAGACAGAAACGAAGATTAACGAAAGTCAAAAATGAAGCAAAGGCAGTTAAAAAAATTTCGGCCAAAAGCTCAAGAAAAATAATTCAAGCAAATCAGGCGAGAACGTTTCAGCAAGGTCTAAAAATTAAGCAAGATTATGCAAAGATAGACAAGAAAATTTAATCAATGTTAAGAAAGAAGCAAAATAAATCAAGCTAATACACTCAAGAAAAATTTAAGCAAAGTAAAAAAAAAAACCAAGACAATAATTTCAGCAAATCAATCAAAATCATTTCAGCAAAATCAAAACATTAAACAAGCTCAATTAAGAAAATTAAGCACCACAATAAAGTTTCACCAGTGCTAAAAAATGAAGCAAACTTAAAGGATAGTTAAGAGAATATTTAAAAAATCAGCAAAGACAGTAAGGAAAAAGTAAACAAAACCAGATAGAAATTTAAGCAAATTGAAAGTATTAAGTTATTCCATATTCGTTAGTTTTTTTCTGATGTTCTGTGAATATATCTCGAAGGCAATTCTTTTGTAGAATTTTTATAGTTCTTCGTTCCGTTGATCATCCTGTGAAATTGTTGTTAATTCTATTTTGGTGCCATATTAGACACTCCTTTTGAGATTGAATACCATGTGCACAAGAATTGGACAGATTCGACGTCATTTTGCTTTTAATCGAAATCACAAAGCTGCCAAAGTTGCTCGAGACATTGGTGTTGTGTACGGAGATGATTTCATTACTTACAGACTCTATATTTCTCTCATTTTATTTATATCTATCTATCTATCTATCTATCTATCTATCTATCTATCTATCTATCTATGTTCATATCTATCTATCTATCTATCTATCTATCTATCTATCTATCTATCTATCTATAACAGACATTCATTTGTCTCTCTCCCTCTCTCTCTCTCTCTGTCTAGTGAACGTAATGTATCCTCAGTCAGTACATGTTTATCTATCTATCTATCTATCTATCTATCTATCTATCTATAACAGACATTCATTTGTCTCTCTCTCTCTCTCTCTGCCTAGTGAACGTAATGTATCCTCAGTCAGTACATGTTTATCTATCTATCTATCTATCTATCTATCTATCTATCTATCTATCTATAACAGACATTCATTTGTCTCTCTCCCTCTCTCTCTCTCTCTGCCTAGTGAACGTAATGTATCCTCAGTCAGTACATGTTTATCTATCTATCTATCTATCTATCTATCTATCTATCTATCTATAACAGACATTCATTTGTCTCTCTCTCTCTCTCTCTCTCTCTCTCTCTGCCTCGTGAACGTGATATATCTCAGTCTGTACATGTTTATCTATCTATCTATCTATCTATCTATCTATCTATCTATCTATAACAGACATACATTCTCTCTCTCTCTCTCTGCCTCGTGAACGTGATATATCTCAGTCTGTACATGTTTATCTATCTATCTATCTATCTATCTATCTATCTATCTATCTATCTATATCTATCTATCACTGTTCATAATTATCTATCTATCTATCTATCTATCTATCTATCTATCTATCTATCTATCTATCTCTGTTCATAACTATTTATCTATCCATCTCTGTTCATATCTATCTATCTATCTCAGGATGCTTATAGCTATCTATCTACCTTTATCTTATTCTATTCATATCTATCTATCTATCTATCTATCTATGTTCATAATTATTTATCTATTTATATCTTATTCTATTAATATCTATCTATCTATCTATCTATGTTTTAATTATCTATCTATTTATATCTTATTCTATTAATATCTATCTATCTATCTATCTATCTATCTATCTATCTATCTATCTATCTATCTATGTTCATAACTATCTATCTATCCATCTCTGTTCATATCTATCTATCTATCTATCTATCTATCTATCTATCTATCTTATCTATCTATGTTCATAATTATCTATCTATTTATATCTTATTCTATTAATATCTATCTATCTATCTATCTATGTTCATAATTATCTATCTATTTATATCTTATTCTATTAATATCTATCTATCTATCTATCTATCTATCTATCTATCTATCTATCTATCTATGTTCATAATTATCTATCTATCCATCTCTGTTCATATCTATCTATCTATCTATCTATCTATCTATGTTCATAATTATCTATCTATCCATCTCTGTTCATATCTATCTATCTATCTATCTATCTATCGATCTATCTATCTATCTATCTCAGTCTGTTCATTTCTTTCTCTGTTCATATCTATCTATCTATCTATCTATCTATCTATCTATCTATCTATCTATCTATCTATCTTTATCTTATTCTATTCATATCTATCTATCTATTTCATTTGTCACTGCTGTTGAAAGCGTTTCTATTATTTGGTAAAATTATTATTTGCGATTATGTAGCGCCAGTCTATAAATCCACATTCGAAATCCGGCAAAGAACCTCATTCGCTTGATAACATTTTTTAACATTGATATGTGAAAACGGTTCAAAATAACTGATATTTTAGACATTTCTGAACAAGTTGGGTGCCACTCATGACATCCATATGAGAGTTTAGATCTGACGAGATTATTTGAAGAATTCAACTCCTCTCAAAGAATAATTTTTGGTAGCATTGTTTGCTTCTTAGTAATTCTTGTCATCCTGTGAAACTTAACTATAGCAATCTCTTTCTATCTATCTATCTATCTATCTATCTATCTATTTCAGTTGTCATTGCTTTTTAAAGCGTTCCTATTATTTGGTAAAATTATTTGTTTGTGATTATGTAGCGCCAGTTTATGAGATCTGACAACGACAGTCTTCACAGGCATGTCTTTTAGATTTATTTACAGTCTCTGGAATATAAAGGTATAGAAACTACTGTGACCGCAAAATGAGGGATCAGTTTATATATTGAATATAATATAGAATTGATCCCCCACTTTATATCCACATTATAATTTCTTGTTTGTTGATAAGCCGTAGAAAACGAATGATTCAATCAATGAAATACTGATTAGCTACACAGGCATGTCTTTTAGATTTATTTACATTCTTTGGAATATAAATGGATAGAAAATACTATGGCCGCAAAATGAGGGATCAGTTTATATATTGAATGTAATGTAGAATAGATCCCCCGCTTTATATCCATAAAATAATTTCTTGTTTGTTTGTCAAATTCTGATTATGTATGCATCCAACTCTTCTCCCCACCAGCTATGAGTTAAATAGTAAA
>CAHIKZ030002583.1:57500-205000 GCA_903632075.3 Acanthosepion pharaonis
TGCAATATACACGACGTTTCGACCGCAGTGCTATCCGGCATTCTTCAGGATCGGTCTATATTTCTGAGATGAGGTACTGTAAATATTTACTTTACATTGTTCGAACTGTAGCCCTTAATTTAGTTGCAATATACACGACGTTTCGACCGCAGTGCTATCCGGCATTCTTCAGGATCGGTCTATATTTCTGAGATGAGGTACTGTAAATATTTACTTTACATTGTTCGAACTGTAGGCCTTAATTTAGTTTGCAATATACACGACGTTTCGACCGCAGTGCTATCCGGCATTCTTCAGGATCGGTCTATATTTCTGAGATGAGGTACTGTAAATATTTACTTTACATTGTTCGAACTGTTGGCCTTTAATTTAGTTGCAATATACACGACGTTTCGACCGCAGTGCTATCCGGCATTCTTCAGGATCGGTCTATATTTCTGAGATGAGGTACTGTAAATATTTACTTTACATTGTTCGAACTGTAGGCCTTAATTTAGTTGCAATATACACGACATTTTCGACCGCAGTGCTATCCGGCATTCTTCAGGATCGGTCTATATTTCTGAGATGAGGTACTGTAAATATTTACTTTACATTGTTCGAACTGTAGGCCTTAATTTAGTTGCAATATACACGACGTTTCGACCGCAGTGCTATCCGGCATTCTTCAGGATCGGTCTATATTTCTGAGATGAGGTACTGTAAATATTTACTTTACATTGTTCGAACTGTTGGCCTTAATTTAGTTGCAATATACACGACGTTTCGACCGCAGTGCTATCCGGCATTCTTCAGGATCGGTCTATATTTCTGAGATGAGGTACTGTAAATATTTACTTTACATTGTTCGAACTGTGGCCTTAATTTAGTTGCAATATACACGACGTTTCGACCGCAGTGCTATCCGGCATTCTTCAGGATCGGTCTATATTTCTGAGATGAGGTACTGTAAATATTTACTTTTACATTGTTCGAACTGTAAGCCTTAATTTAGTTGCAATATACACGACGTTTCGACCGCAGTGCTATCCGGCATTCTTCAGGATCGGTCTATATTTCTGAGATGAGGTCCTGTAAATATTTACTTTACATTGTTCGAACTGTTGGCCTTGGATTTGGGCAATATACGACATTTCGACTATGATGCTATCCGGCATTCTTCAGGATCGGTCTATATTTCTGAGATGAGGTACTGTAAATATTTACTTTACATTGTTCGAACTGTTGGCCTTAATTTAGTTGCAATATACACGACGTTTCGACCGCAGTGCTATCCGGCATTCTTCAGGATCGGTCTATATTTCTGAGATGAGGTACTGTAAATATTTACTTTACATTGTTCGAACTGTTGGCCTTAATTTGGTTGCAATATACACGACATTTTCGACCGCAGTGCTATCCGGCATTCTTCAGGATCGGTCTATATTTCTGAGATGAGGTACTGTAAATATTTACTTTACATTGTTCGAACTGTTGGCCTTAATTTAGTTGCAATATACACGACATTTCGACCGCAGTGCTATCCGGCATTCTTCAGGATCGGTCTATATTTCTGAGATGAGGTACTGTAAATATTTACTTTACATTGTTCGAACTGTTGGCCTTAATTTAGTTGCAATATACACGACATTTCGACCGCAGTGCTATCCGGCATTCTTCAGGATCGGTCTATATTTCTGAGATGAGGTACTGTAAATATTTACTTTACATTGTTCGAACTGTTGGCCTTAATTTAGTTGCAATATACACGACGTTTCGACCGCAGTGCTATCCGGCATTCTTCAGGATCGGTCTATATTTCTGAGATGAGGTACTGTAAATATTTACTTTACATTGTTCGAACTGTTGGCCTTAATTTAGTTACAATATACACGACGTTTCGACCGCAGTGCTATCCGGCATTCTTCAGGATCGGTCTATATTTCTGAGATGAGGTACTGTAAATATTTACTTTACATTGTTCGACGACATTTCGACCGCAGTGCTATCCGGCATTCTTCAGGATCGGTCTATATTTCTGAGATGAGTACTGTAAATATTTACTTTACATTGTTCGAACTGTTGGCCTTAATTTAGTTGCAATATACACGACGTTTCGACCGCATTGCTATCCGGCATTCTTCAGGATCGGTCTATATTTCTGAGATGAGGTACTGTAAATATTTACTTTACATTGTTCGAACTGTTGGCCTTAATTTAGTTGCAATATACACGACGTTTCGACCGCAGTGCTATCCGGCATTCTTCAGGATCGGTCTATATTTCTGAGATGAGGTACTGTAAATATTTACTTTACATTGTTCGAACTTCGACCGCAGGCCTTAATTTAGTTGTAAAATATACACGACGTTTCGACCGCAGTGCTATCCGGCATTCTTCAGGATCGGTCTATATTTCTGAGATGAGGTACTGTAAATATTTACTTTACATTGTTCGAACTGTAGGCCTTAATTTAGTTGCAATATACACGACATTTCGACCGCAGTGCTATCCGGCATTCTTCAGGATCGGTCTATATTTCTGAGATGAGGTACTGTAAATATTTACTTTACATTGTTCGAACTGTAGGCCTTAATTTAGTTGCAATATACACGACATTTCGACCGCAGTGCTATCCGGCATTCTTCAGGATCGGTCTATATTTCTGAGATGAGGTACTGTAAATATTTACTTTACATTGTTCGAACTGTAGGCCTTAATTTAGTTGCAATATACACGACATTTCGACCGCAGTGCTATCCGGCATTCTTCAGGATCGGTCTATATTTTGAGATGAGGTACTGTAAATATTTACTTTATTGTTCGAACTGTTGGCCTTAATTTAGTTGCAATATACACGACATTTCGACCGCATTGAGGATCGGTCTATATTTGAGATGTTAATTGTAAATATTTACTTTACATTGTTCGAAATTTAGTTGCAATATACACGACATTTCGACCGCATTGCTATCCGGCATTCTTCAGGATCGGTCTATATTTCTGAGATGAGGTACTGTAAATATTTACTTTACATTGTTCGAACTGTAGGCCTTAATTTAGTTGCAATATACACGACATTTCGACCGCAGTGCTATCCGGCATTCTTCAGGATCGGTCTATATTTCTGAGATGAGGTACTGTAAATATTTACTTTACATTGTTCGAAAGAAAGGCCTTAATTTAGTTGCAGTTACGACATTTCGACCGCAGTGCTATCCGGCATTCTTCAGGATCGGTCTATATTTCTGAGATGAGGTACTGTAAATATTTACACTTTTACATTGTTCGAACTGTAGTCCATTGCTGTAAATTTGTCGGCCTTAATTTAGCGCAATGCTATCCGACCGCATTGCTATCCGGATCAGGATCGGTATATTTCTGAGATGAGGTACTGTAAATATTTACTTTACATTGTTCGAACTGTTGGCCTTAATTTAGTTGCAATATACACGACATTTCGACCGCAGTGCTATCCGGCATTCTTCAGGATCGGTCTATATTTCTGAGATGAGGTACTGTAAATATTTACATTGTTTACATTTGTTCGAACTGTAGGCATTCTTCAGGATCGGTTAATTTCTGAGATGAGGCACTGTAAAATTTATACACGACATTTTCGACCGCAGTGCTATCCGGCATTCTTCAGGATCGGTCTATATTTCTGAGATGAGGTACTGTAAATATTTACTTTACATTGTTCGAACTGTAGGCCTTAATTTAGTTGCAATACACGACATTTCGACCGCAGTGCTATCCGGCATTCTTCAGGATCGGTCTATATTTCTGAGATGAGGTACTGTAAATATTTACTTTACATTGTTCGAACTGTTGGCCTTAATTTAGTTAACAATATACACGACATTTCGACCGCAGTGCTATCCGGCATTCTTCAGGATCGGTCTATATTTCTGAGATGAGGTACTGTAAATATTTACTTTACATTGTTCGAACTGTTGGCCTTAATTTAGTTACAATATACACGACATTTCGACCGCAGTGCTATCCGGCATTCTTCAGGATCGGTCTATATTTCTGAGATGAGGTACTGTAAATATTTACTTTACATTGTTCGAACTGTAGGCCTTAATTTAGTTGCAATATACACGACATTTCGACCGCAGTGCTATCCGGCATTCTTCAGGATCGGTCTATATTTCTGAGATGAGGTACTGTAAAATATTTACATTACATTGTTCGAACTGTAGGCCTTAATTTAGTTGCAATATACACGACATTTCGACCGCAGTGCTATCCGGCATTCTTCAGGATCGGTCTATATTTCTGAGATGAGGTACTGTAAATATTTACTTTACATTGTTCGAACTGTAGGCCTTAATTTAGTTGCAATATACACGACATTTCGACCGCAGTGCTATCCGGCATTCTTCAGGATCGGTCTATATTTCTGAGATGAGGTATTTACTTTAATTGTTCGAACTTTACTTAATTTTACATTGTTCGAACTGTTGGCCTTAATACTTTACATTGTTAACTGTTAGTTGCAATATACACGACATTTCGACCGCAGTGCTATCCGGCATTCTTCAGGATCGGTCTATATTTCTGAGATGAGGTACTGTAAATATTTACTTTACATTGTTCGAACTGTAGGCCTTAATTTAGTTACAATATACACGACATTTCGACCGCAGTGCTATCCGGCATTCTTCAGGATCGGTCTATATTTCTGAGATGAGGTACTGTAAATATTTACTTTACATTGTTCGAACTGTAGGCCTTAATTTAGTTGCAATATACACGACATTTCGACCGCAATTGCTATCCGGCATTCTTCAGGATCGGTCTATATTTCTGAGATGAGGTACTGTAAATATTTACTTTACATTGTTCGAACTGTTGGCCTTAATTTAGTTACAATATACAATATACACGACATTTCGACCGCATTTGCTATCCGGCATTCTTCAGGATCGGTCTATATTTCTGAGATGAGGTACTGTAAATATTTACTTTACATTGTTCGAACTGTAGGCCTTAATTTAGTTGCAATATACACGACATTTCGACCGCAGTGCTATCCGGCATTCTTCAGGATCGGTCTATATTTCTGAGATGAGGTACTGTAAATATTTACTTTACATTGTTCGAACTGTAGGCCTTAATTTAGTTGCAATATACACGACATTTCGACCGCAGTGCTATCCGGCATTCTTCAGGATCGGTCTATATTTCTGAGATGAGGTACTGTAAATATTTACTTTACATTGTTCGAACTGTTGGCCTTAATTTAGTTACAATATACACGACATTTCGACCGCAGTGCTATCCGGCATTCTTCAGGATCGGTCTATATTTCTGAGATGAGGTACTGTAAATATTTACTTTACATTGTTCGAACTGTAGGCCTTAATTTAGTTACAATATACACGACATTTCGACCGCAGTGCTATCCGGCATTCTTCAGGATCGGTCTATATTTCTGAGATGAGGTACTGTAAATATTTACTTTACATTGTTCGAACTGTAGGCCTTAATTTAGTTGCAATATACACGACATTTCGACCATTGCTATCCGGCATTCTTCAGGATCGGTCTATATTTTGAGAGTTGTAAATATTTACTTTACATTGTTCGAACTGTAGGCCTTAATTTAGTTGCAATATACACGACATTTCGACCGCAGTGCTATCCGGCATTCTTCAGGATCGGTCTATATTTCTGAGATGAGGTACTGTAAATATTTACTTTACATTGTTCGAACTGTAGGCCTTAATTTAGTTGCAATATACACGACGTTTCGACCGCAGTGCTATCCGGCATTCTTCAGGATCGGTCTATATTTCTGAGATGAGGTACTGTAAATATTTACTTTACATTGTTCGAACTGTAGGCCTTAATTTAGTTGCAATATACACGACATTTCGACCGCATTGCTATCCGGCATTCTTCAGGATCGGTCTATATTTCTGAGATGAGGTACTGTAAATATTTACTTTACATTGTTCGAACTGTAGGCCTTAATTTAGTTGCAATATACACGACATTTCGACCGCAGTGCTATCCGGCATTCTTCAGGATCGGTCTATATTTCTGAGATGAGGTACTGTAAATATTTACTTTACATTGTTCGAACTGTAGGCCTTAATTTAGTTGCAATATACACGACATTTCGACCGCAGTGCTATCCGGCATTCTTCAGGATCGGTCTGTAAATATTTTTGAGATGAGGTAGTTGTAAATATTTACTTTACATTGTTCGAACTGTAAATATTTACTTTACATTTTTGTGACATTTGAGGCCTTAATTTAGTTGCAGGATATATACGACATTTCGACCGCACTGTGCTATCCGGCATTCTTCAGGATCGCATTCTATATTTCTGAGATGAGGTACTGTAAATATTTACTTTACATTGTTCGAACTGTAGGCCTTAATTTAGTTGCAATATACACGACATTTCGACCGCAGTGCTATCCGGCATTCTTCAGGATCGGTCTATATTTCTGAGATGAGGTACTGTAAATATTTACTTTACATTGTTCGAACTGTAGGCCTTAATTTAGTTGCAATATACACGACATTTCGACCGCAGTGCTATCCGGCATTCTTCAGGATCGGTCTATATTTCTGAGATGAGGTACTGTAAATATTTACTTTACATTGTTCGAACTGTAGGCCTTAATTTAGTTGCAATATACACGACATTTCGACCGCAGTGCTATCCGGCATTCTTCAGGATCGGTCTATATTTCTGAGATGAGGTACTGTAAATATTTACTTTACATTGTTCGAACTGTAGGCCTTAATTTAGTTGCAATATACACGACATTTCGACCGCATTGCTATCCGGCATTCTTCAGGATCGGTCTATATTTCTGAGATGAGGTACTGTAAATATTTTTACTTTACATTGTTCGAACTATCCGGCATTCTTGTCGAACTGTTGGCCTTAATTTAGTTGCAATATACACGACATTTCGACCGCATTGCTATCCGGCATTCTTCAGGATCGGTCTATATTTCTGAGATGAGGTACTGTAAATATTTACTTTACATTGTTCGAACTGTTGGCCTTAATTTAGTTGCAATATACACGACATTTCGACCGCAGTGCTATCCGGCATTCTTCAGGATCGGTCTATATTTCTGAGATGAGGTACTGTAAATATTTACTTTACATTGTTCGAACTGTTGGCCTTAATTTAGTTGCAATATACACGACATTTCGACCGCATTGCTATCCGGCATTCTTCAGGATCGGTCTATATTTCTGAGATGAGGTACTGTAAATATTTACTTTACATTGTTCGAACTGTTGGCCTTAATTTAGTTGCAATATACACGACATTTCGACCGCATTGCTATCCGGCATTCTTCAGGATCGGTCTATATTTCTGAGATGAGGTACTGTAAATATTTACTTTACATTGTTCGAACTGTAGGCCTTAATTTAGTTACAATATACACGACGACATTTCGACCGCAGTGCTATCCGGCATTCTTCAGGATCGGTCTATATTTCTGAGATGAGGTACTGTAAATATTTACTTTACATTGTTCGAACTGTAGGCATTCTTCAGGATCGGTCTATATTTTGAGAGTTACTGTAAATAACTTTACATTGTTCGAACTGTTGGCCTTAATTTAGACGACGTTTTCGACCGCAGTGCTATCCGGCATTCTTCAGGATCGGTCTATATTTCTGAGATGAGGTACTGTAAATATTTACTTTACATTTTTCGAACTGTAGGCCTTAATTTAGTTGCAATATACACGACATTTCGACCGCATTGCTATCCGGCATTCTTCAGGATCGGTCTATATTTCTGAGATGAGGTACTGTAAATATTTACTTTACATTGTTCGAACTGTAGGCCTTAATTTAGTTACAATATACACGACATTTCGACCGCATTGCTATCCGGCATTCTTCAGGATCGGTCTATATTTCTGAGATGAGGTACTGTAAATATTTACTTTACATTGTTCGAACTGTAGGCCTTTAATTTAGTTGCAATATACACGACATTTCGACCGCAGTGCTATCCGGCATTCTTCAGGATCGGTCTATATTTCTGAGATGAGGTACTGTAAATATTTACTTTTACATTGTTCGAACTGTAGGCCTTAATTTAGTTGCAATATACACGACATTTCGACCGCAGTGCTATCCGGCATTCTTCAGGATCGGTCTATATTTCTGAGATGAGGTACTGTAAATATTTACTTTACATTGTTCGAACTGTTGGCCTTAATTTAGTTGCAATATACACGACATTTCGACCGCAGTGCTATCCGGCATTCTTCAGGATCGGTCTATATTTCTGAGATGAGGTACTGTAAATATTTACTTTACATTGTTCGAACTGTATCCGGCCTTAATTTTGAGTTACAATATACATTTTCGACATTTCGACCGCATTGCTATCCGGCATTCTTCAGGATCGGTCTATATTTCTTTACATTGTTCGAATGAGGCCTTTAATTTAGATTAATATACACGATTTACCGACATTTCGAATTGTTATCCGGCATTCTTTCTGTCCTTTACATTGTTTGCAATATCCGACATTTCAGGACCGGTGCTATATTTCAGGATCGGTCTATATTACTGTAAATATTTACTTTGATTGTTCGAACTGTTGGCCTTAATTTAGTTGCAATATACGACATTTCGACCGCAGTGCTATCCGGCATTCTTCAGGATCGGTCTATATTTCTGAGATGAGGTACTGTAAATATTTACTTTACATTGTTCGAACTGTAGGCCTTAATTTAGTTACAATATACACGACATTTCGACCGCATTGCTATCCGGCATTCTTCAGGATCGGTCTATATTTCTGAGATGAGGTACTGTAAATATTTACTTTACATTGTTCGAACTGTAGGCCTTAATTTAGTTGCAATATACACGACATTTCGACCGCAGTGCTATCCGGCATTCTTCAGGATCGGTCTATATTTCTGAGATGAGGTACTGTAAATATTTACTTTACATTGTTCGAACTGTAGGCCTTAATTTAGTTGCAAATACACGACATTTCGACCGCATTGCTATCCGGCATTCTTCAGGATCGGTCTATATTTCTGAGATGAGGTACTGTAAATATTTACTTTACATTGTTCGAACTGTAGGCCTTAATTTAGTTGCAATATACACGACATTTCGACCGCATTGCTATCCGGCATTCTTCAGGATCGGTCTATATTTCTGAGATGAGGTACTGTAAATATTTACTTTACATTGTTCGAACTGTAGGCCTTAATTTAGTTGCAATATACACGACATTTCGACCGCATTGCTATCCGGCATTCTTCAGGATCGGTCTATATTTCTGAGATGAGGTACTGTAAATATTTACTTTACATTTTCGAACTGTAGGCCTTTGGCCTTAATTTAGTTACGACATTTTATTGCTATCCGGCATTCTTCAGGATCGGTCTATACATTTACTTTACATTGTTGAACTGTAGGCCTTAATTTGGTTGCAATATACACATTTTCGACCGCATTGCTATCCGGCATTCTTCAGGATCGGTCTATATTTCTGAGATGAGGTACTGTAAATATTTACTTTACATTGTTCGAACTGTTGGCCTTAATTTAGTTGCAATATACACGACATTTCGACCGCATTGCTATCCGGCATTCTTCAGGATCGGTCTATATTTCTGAGATGAGGTACTGTAAATATTTACTTTTACATTGTTCGAACTGTTGGCCTTAATTTAGTTACAATATACACGACATTTCGACCGCAGTGCTATCCGGCATTCTTCAGGATCGGTCTATATTTCTGAGATGAGGTACTGTAAATATTTACTTTACATTGTTCGAACTGTAGGCCTTAATTTAGTTACAATATACACGACATTTCGACCGCATTGCTATCCGGCATTCTTCAGGATCGGTCTATATTTCTGAGATGACATTGTTCGAACTGTAAATTTGGTTGCAATTACACGACATTTCGACCGCATTGTATCGGCATTCTTCAGGATCGGTCCTTACATTTGTAGGCCTTAATTTGCAATATACACGACATTTCGACCGCAGTGCTATCCGGCATTCTTCAGGATCGGTCTATATTTCTGAGATGAGGTACTGTAAATATTTACTTTACATTGTTCGAACTGTAGGCCTTAATTTAGTTGCAATATACACGACATTTCGACCGCAGTGCTATCCGGCATTCTTCAGGATCGGTCTATATTTCTGAGATGAGGTACTGTAAATATTTACTTTACATTGTTCGAACTTTTGGCCTTAATTTAGTTGCAATATACACGACATTTCGACCGCATTGCTATCCGGCATTCTTCAGGATCGGTCTATATTTCTGAGATGAGGTACTGTAAATATTTACTTTACATTGTTCGAACTGTAGGCCTTAATTTAGTTTAATATACACGACATTTCGACCGCAGTGCTATCCGGCATTCTTCAGGATGGTCTATATTTCTGAGATGAGGTACTGTAAATATTTACTTTACATTGTTCGAACTGTAGGCCTTAATTTAGTTACAATATACACGACATTTCGACCGCAGTGCTATCCGGCATTCTTCAGGATCGGTCTATATTTCTGAGATGAGGTACTGTAAATATTTACTTTACATTGTTCGAACTGTAGGCCTTAATTTAGTTACAATATACACGACATTTCGACCGCATTGCTATCCGGCATTCTTCAGGATCGGTCTATATTTCTGAGATGAGGTACTGTAAATATTTACTTTACATTGTTCGAACTGTTGGCCTTAATTTAGTTGCAATATACACGACATTTCGACCGCATTGCTATCCGGCATTCTTCAGGATCGGTCTATATTTCTGAGATGAGGTACTGTAAATATTTACTTTACATTGTTCGAACTGTAGGCCTTAATTTAGTTACAATATACACGACATTTCGACCGCATTGCTATCCGGCATTCTTCAGGATCGGTCTATATTTCTGAGATGAGGTACTGTAAATATTTACTTTACATTGTTCGAACTGTAGGCCTTAATTTAGTTGCAATATACACGACATTTCGACCGCAGTGCTATCCGGCATTCTTCAGGATCGGTCTATATTTCTGAGATGAGGTACTGTAAATATTTACTTTACATTGTTCGAACTGTAGGCCTTAATTTTTAGTTACGAATATACACGACATTTCTGACCGCATTGCTATCCGGCATTCTTCAGGATCGGTCTATATTTCTGAGATGAGGTACTGTAAATATTTACTTTACATTGTTCGAACTGTTGGCCTTAATTTAGTTACAATATATTCTTCAGGATCGGACATTTCGACCGCATTTGCTATCCGGCATTCTTCAGGATCGGTCTATATTTCTTGAGATGATGGTACTGTAAATATTTACTTTACATTGTTCGAACTGTTGGCCTTAATTTAGTTACAATATACACGACATTTCGACCGCATTGCTATCCGGCATTCTTCAGGATCGGTCTATATTTCTGAGATGAGGTACTGTAAATATTTACTTTACATTGTTCGAACTGTTGGCCTTAATTTAGTTGTATATTTCAATATACACGACATTTCGACCGCATTGCTATCCGGCATTCTTCAGGATCGGTCTATATTTCTGAGATGAGGTACTGTAAATATTTACTTTACATTGTTCGAACTGTTGGCCTTAATTTAGTTGCAATATACACGACATTTCGACCGCAGTGCTATCCGGCATTCTTCAGGATCGGTCTATATTTCTGAGATGAGGTACTGTAAATATTTACTTTACATTGTTCGAACTGTAGGCCTTAATTTAGTTACAATATACACGACATTTCGACCGCAGTGCTATCCGGCATTCTTCAGGATCGGTCTATATTTCTGAGATGAGGTACTGTAAATATTTACTTTACATTGTTCGAACTGTAGGCCTTAATTTAGTTACAATATACACGACATTTCGACCGCAGTGCTATCCGGCATTCTTCAGGATCGGTCTATATTTCTGAGATGAGGTACTGTAAATATTTACTTTACATTTTTCGAACTGTTGGCCTTAATTTAGTTGCAATATACACGACATTTCGACCGCAGTGCTATCCGGCATTCTTCAGGATCGGTCTATATTTCTGAGATGAGGTACTGTAAATATTTACTTTACATTGTTCGAACTGTAGGCCTTAATTTAGTTGCAAATACACGACATTTCGACCGCAGTGCTATCCGGCATTCTTCAGGATCGGTCTATATTTCTGAGATGAGGTACTGTAAATATTTACTTTACATTGTTCGAACTGTAGGCCTTAATTTAGTTGCAATATACACGACATTTCGACCGCAGTGCTATCCGGCATTCTTCAGGATCGGTCTATATTTCTGAGATGAGGTACTGTAAATATTTTACTTTACATTGTTCGAACTGTAGGCCTTAATTTAGTTACAATATACACGACATTTCGACCGCAGTGCTATCCGGCATTCTTCAGGATCGGTCTATATTTCTGAGATGAGGTACTGTAAATATTTTATTTTACATTGTTCGAACTGTAGGCCTTAATTTAGTTGCAATATACGACATTTCGACCGCAGTGCTATCCGGCATTCTTCAGGATCGGTCTATATTTCTGAGATGAGGTACTGTAAATATTTACTTTACATTGTTCGAACTGTAGGCCTTAATTTAGTTGCAATATACACGACATTTCGACCGCAGTGCTATCCGGCATTCTTCAGGATCGGTCTATATTTCTGAGATGAGGTACTGTAAATATTTACTTTACATTGTTCGAACTGTAGGCCTTAATTTAGTTGCAATATACACGACATTTCGACCGCAGTGCTATCCGGCATTCTTCAGGATCGGTCTATATTTCTGAGATGAGGTACTGTAAATATTTTTACTTTACATTGTTCGAACTGTAGGCCTTAATTTAGTTGCAATATACACGACATTTCGACCGCATTGCTATCGGCATTCTTCAGGATCGGTCTATATTTCTGAGATGAGGTACTGTAAATATTTACTTTACATTGTTCGAACTGTAGGCCTTAATTTAGTTGCAATATACACGACATTTCGACCGCAGTGCTATCCGGCATTCTTCAGGATCGGTCTATATTTCTGAGATGAGGTACTGTAAATATTTACTTTACATTGTTCGAACTGTTGGCCTTAATTTAGTTGCAATATACACGACATTTCGACCGCAGTGCTATCCGGCATTCTTCAGGATCGGTCTATATTTCTGAGATGAGGTACTGTAAATATTTACTTTACATTGTTCGGCCTTAATTTGGTTGTTGGACCCTTATCCGGCATTCTTCAGGAGTTGAGGTACAATATTGTTCGAACTGTAGGCCGACATTTCGACCGCAGTGCTATCCGGCATTCTTCAGGATCGGTCTATATTTCTGAGATGAGGTACTGTAAATATTTACTTTACATTGTTCGAACTGTAGGCCTTAATTTAGTTGCAATATACACGACGTTTCGACCGCAGTGCTATCCGGCATTCTTCAGGATCGGTCTATATTTCTGAGATGAGGTACTGTAAATATTTACTTTACATTGTTCGAACTGTAGGCCTTAATTTAGTTGCAATATACACGACACTTTTCGACCGCAGTGCTATCCGGCATTCTTCAGGATCGGTCTATATTTCTGAGATGAGGTACTGTAAATATTTACTTTACATTGTTCGAACTGCAATATACACGGCCTTAATTCTTTCGGTTGCAATATACGACATTTCATTGTTCCGCAGTGCTATCCGGCATTCTTCAGGATCGGTCTATATTTCTGAGATGAGGTACTGTAAATATTTACTTTACATTGTTCGAACTGTAGGCCTTAATTTAGTTGCAATATACACGACATTTCGACCGCAGTGCTATCCGGCATTCTTCAGGATCGGTCTATATTTCTGAGATGAGGTACTGTAAATATTTACTTTACATTGTTCGAACTGTAGGCCTTAATTTAGTTGCAATATACACGACGTTTCGACCGCAGTGCTATCCGGCATTCTTCAGGATCGGTCTATATTTCTGAGATGAGGTACTGTAAATATTTACTTTACATTGTTCGAACTGTAGGCCTTAATTTAGTTGCAATATACACGACGATTTCGACCGCAGTGCTATCCGGCATTCTTCAGGATCGGGTCTATATTTCTGAGATGAGGTACTGTAAATATTTACTTTACATTGTTCGAACTGTTGGCCTTTAATTTAGTTGCAATATACGACGTTTCGACCGCAGTGCTATCCGGCATTCTTCAGGATCGGTCTATATTTCTGAGATGAGGTACTGTAAATATTTACTTTACATTGTTCGAACTGTTGGCCTTAATTTAGTTGCAATATACACGACGTTTTTCGACCGCAGTGCTATCCGGCATTCTTCAGGATCGGTCTATATTTCTGAGATGAGGTACTGTAAATATTTACTTTACATTGTTCGAACTGTAGGCCTTAATTTAGTTGCAATATACACGACGTTTCGACCGCAGTGCTATCCGGCATTCTTCAGGATCGGTCTATATTTCTGAGATGAATTACTGTAAATATTTACTTTACATTGTTCGAACTGTAGGCCTTAATTTAGTTGCAATATACACGACGTTTCGACCGCAGTGCTATCCGGCATTCTTCAGGATCGGTCTATATTTCTGAGATGAGGTACTGTAAATATTTACTTTACATTGTTCGAACTGTAGGCCTTAATTTAGTTGCAATATACGACATTTCGACCGCAGTGCTATCCGGCATTCTTCAGGATCGGTCTATATTTCTGAGATGAGGTACTGTAAATATTTACTTTACATTGTTCGAACTGTAAGCCTTAATTTAGTTGCAATACACGACATTTCGACCGCAGTGCTATCCGGCATTCTTCAGGATCGGTCTATATTTCTGAGATGAGGTACTGTAAATATTTACTTTACATTGTTCGAACTGTAAGCCTTTAATTTAGTTGCAATATACACGACATTTCGACCGCAGTGCTATCCGGCATTCTTCAGGATCGGTCTATATTTCTGAGATGAGGTACTGTAAATATTTACTTTACATTGTTCGAACTGTTGGCCTTAATTTAGTTGCAATATACACGACATTTCGACCGCAGTGCTATCCGGCATTCTTCAGGATCGGTCTATATTTCTGAGATGATTTTACATTGTAAATATTTTACTTTACATTGTTCGAACTGTCGGCCTTAATTTAGATTACACTTACACGACGTTTCGACCGCAGTGCTATCCGGCATTCTTCAGGATCGGTCTATATTTCTGAGATGAGGTACTGTAAATATTTACTTTACATTGTTCGAACTGTTGGCCTTAATTTAGTTGCAATATACACGACATTTCGACCGCAGTGCTATCCGGCATTCTTCAGGATCGGTCTATATTTCTGAGATGAGGTACTGTAAATATTTACTTTTACATTGTTCGAACTGTAAGCCTTAATTTAGTTGCAATTTACATTGTTTCGAACTATCCGGCATTCTTCAGGATCGGTCTATATTTCTGAGATGAGGTACTGTAAATATTTACTTTACATTGTTCGAACTGTAGCCCTTAATTTAGTTGCAATATACGACATTTCGACCGCAGTGCTATCCGGCATTCTTCAGGATCGGTCTATATTTCTGAGATGAGGTACTGTAAATATTTACTTTACATTGTTCGAACTGTAAGCCTTAATTTAGTTTGCAATATACACGACGTTTTCGACCGCAGTGCTATCCGGCATTCTTCAGGATCGGTCTATATTTCTGAGATGAGGTACTGTAAATATTTACTTTACATTGTTCGAACTGACATTTCGACCGCAGTGCTATCCGGCAGCCTTTTAATTTTCGAACTGTTGCAATATACACGACGTTTCGACCGCAGTGCTATCCGGCATTCTTCAGGATCGGTCTATATTTCTGAGATGAGGTACTGTAAATATTTACTTTACATTGTTCGAACTGTAGGCCTTAATTTAGTTGCCCAATATACACGACGTTTTCGACCGCAGTGCTATCCGGCATTCTTCAGGATCGGTCTATATTTCTGAGATGAGGTACTGTAAATATTTACTTTACATTGTTCGAACTGTATCCGGCATTCTTAATTTAGTTGCAAAATACACGACATTTCGACCGCAGTGCTATCCGGCATTCTTCAGGATCGGTCTATATTTCTGAGATGAGGTACTGTAAATATTTACTTTACATTGTTCGAACTTGATAAGCCTTAATTTAGTTGCAATATACACGACGTTTCGACCGCAGTGCTATCCGGCATTCTTCAGGATCGGTCTATATTTCTGAGATGAGGTACTGTAAATATTTACTTTACATTGTTCGAACTGCCCTTAATTTAGTTGAATGACGTTTCGACCGCAGTGCTATCCGGCCTTTAATTTAGTTGCAATATTTACTTTTACACGAACTGTAGCCCTTAACTTTTCGACCGCAGTGCTATCCGGCATTCTTCAGGATCGGTCTATATTTCTGAGATGAGGTATGTAAATATTTACTTTACATTGTTCGAACTGTAAGCCTTAATTTAGTTGCAATATACACGACGTTTCGACCGCAGTGCTATCCGGCATTCTTCAGGATCGGTCTATATTTTGAGATGAGGTACTGTAAATATTTACTTTACATTGTTCGAACTGTAGGCCTTAATTTAGTTGCAATACACGACGTTTCGACGCAGTGCTATCCGGCATTCTTCAGGATCGGTCTATATTTCTGAGATGAGGTACTGTAAATATTTACTTTACATTGTTCGAACTGTAAGCCTTAATTTAGTTGCAATATACACGACGTTTCGACCGCAGTGCTATCCGGCATTCTTCAGGATCGGTCTATATTTCTGAGATGAGGTACTGTAAATATTTACTTTACATTGTTCGAACTGTTGCCCTTAATTTAGTTGCAATATACACGACGTTTCGACCGCAGTGCTATCCGGCATTCTTCAGGATCGGTCTATATTTCTGAGATGAGGTACTGTAAATATTTACTTTACATTGTTCGAACTGTAGGCCTTAATTTAGTTTATAATACGTTTCGACCGCAGTGCTATCCGGCATTCTTCAGGATCGGTCTATATTTTGAGATTCTTCATATTTACTTTACATTGTTCTAGCCCTTAATTAGTTGAGATGACATTTCGACCGCATTGCTGGCATTCTTCAGGATCGGTCTATATTTGTTACTGTAAACTTTGTATTGCCTGGCCCTTAATTTAGTTGCAATATACACGACGTTTCGACCGCAGTGCTATCCGGCATTCTTCAGGATCGGTCTATATTTCTGAGATGAGGTACTGTAAATATTTACTTTACATTGTTCGAACTGTAAGCCTTAATTTGGTTGCAATATACACGACGTTTCGACCGCAGTGCTATCCGGCATTCTTCAGGATCGGTCTATATTTCTGAGATGAGGTACTGTAAATATTTACTTTACATTGTTCGAACTGTGCTAGGCATTCTTATCGGTCTATATTTTAGTTGCTGTAAATATACGACATTTTCGACCGCAGTGCTATCCGGCATTCTTCAGGATCGGTCTATATTTCTGAGATGAGGTACTGTAAATATTTACTTTACATTGTTCGAACTGTAAGACATTTAATTTCCGGCATTCTTGGGATGTCTTATACACGACGTTTTGTTGACTGCATTTGCTATCCGCAGTGCATTCTTCAGGATCGGTCTATATTTCTGAGATGAGGTACTGTAAATATTTACTTTACATTGTTCGAACTGTAAGCCTTAATTTAGTTGCAATATACACGACATTTTCGACCGCAGTGCTATCCGGCATTCTTCAGGATCGGTCTATATTTCTGAGATGAGGTACTGTAAATATTTACTTTACATTGTTCGAACTGTAGGCCTTAACTTAGTTGCAATATACACGACGTTTCGACCGCAGTGCTATCCGGCATTCTTCAGGATCGGTCTATATTTCTGAGATGAGGTACTGTAAATATTTACTTTACATTGTTCGAACTGTAAGCCTTAATTTAGTTGCAATATACACGACGTTTCGACCGCAGTGCTATCCGGCATTCTTCAGGATCGGTCTATATTTCTGAGATGAGGTACTGTAAATATTTACTTTACATTGTTCGAACTGTAAGCCTTAATTTAGTTGCAATATACACGACATTTCGACCGCATTGCTATCCGGCATTCTTCAGGATCGGTCTATATTTCTGAGATGAGGTACTGTAAATATTTACTTTACATTGTTCGAACTGTAGGCCTTAATTTGGTTGCAATATACACGACATTTCGACCGCAGTGCTATCCGGCATTCTTCAGGATCGGTCTATATTTCTGAGATGAGGTACTGTAAATATTTACTTTACATTGTTCGAACTGTAGCCCCTTAATTTAGTTGGTTTCCTTAATTTTGGGATCGGTCTATATTTCTGAGATGAGGCTGTAAATATTTACTTTACATTGTTCGAACGACGTTTCGACCGCATTGCTATCCGGCATTCTTCAGGATCGGTCTATATTTCTGAGATGAGGTACTGTAAATATTTACTTTACATTGTTCGAACTGTTGCCCTTAATTTAGTTGCAATATACACGACATTTCGACCGCAGTGCTATCCGGCATTCTTCAGGATCGGTCTATATTTCTGAGATGAGGTACTGTAAATATTTACTTTACATTGTTCGAACTTTTGGCCTTAATTTAGTTGCAATATACACGACATTTCGACCGCATTCGCATTCTTCAGGATCGGTCTATATTTCTGAGATGCTATCTTTACGGCATTCTTCAGGATCGGTCTATCAGGATTTCTGAGATGAGGTACTGTAAATATTTACTTTACATTGTTCGAACTGTAAGCCTTAATTTAGTTGCAATATATACGACGTTTCGACCGCAGTGCTATCCGGCATTCTTCAGGATCGGTCTATATTTCTGAGATGAGGTACTGTAAATATTTACTTTACATTGTTCGAACTGTAAACCTTAATTTAGTTGCAATATACACGACATTTCGACCGCAGTGCTATCCGGCATTCTTCAGGATCGGTCTATATTTCTGAGATGAGGTACTGTAAATATTTACTTTACATTGTTCGAACTGTAAGCCTTAATTTAGTTGCAATATACACGACGTTTCGACCGCAGTGCTATCCGGCATTCTTCAGGATCGGTCTATATTTCTGAGATGAGGTACTGTAAATATTTACTTTACATTGTTCGAACTGTAGCCCTTAACTTAGTTGCAATATACACGACGTTTCGACCGCAGTGCTATCCGGCATTCTTCAGGATCGGTCTATATTTCTGAGATGAGGTACTGTAAATATTTACTTTACATTGTTCGAACTGTGGCCCTTAATTTAGTTGCAAATACACGACGTTTCGACCGCAGTGCTATCCGGCATTCTTCAGGATCGGTCTATATTTCTGAGATGAGGTACTGTAAATATTTACTTTTACATTGTTCGAACTGTAGGCCTTAATTTAGTTGCAATACACGACATTTCGACCGCGTGCTTTATCCGGCATTCTTCAGGATCGGTCTATATTTCTGAGATGAGGTACTGTAAATATTTACTTTACATTGTTCGAACTGTAGGCCTTAATTTAGTTGCAATATACACGACGTTTCGACCGCAGTGCTATCCGGCATTCTTTCAGGATCGGTCTATATTTCTGAGATGAGGTTTAGTAAATATTTACTTTACATTGTTCGAACAAGCCTTAATTTAGTTGCAATATACACGACGTTTCGACCGCAGTGCTATCCGGCATTCTTCAGGATCGGTCTATATTTCTGAGATGAGGTACTGTAAATATTTACTTTACATTTGTTCCGAACTGTTGGCCTATATTTTAATTTATTTACTTTACATTGTTCGAACTGTAAGCCTTAATACACGACATTTCGACGCATAGTGCTATCCGGCATTCTTCAGGATCGGTCTATATTTCTGAGATGAGGTACTGTAAATATTTACTTTACATTGTTCGAACTGTAAGCCTTAATTTGGTTGCAATATACACGACGTTTTTCGACCGCAGTGCTATCCGGCATTCTTCAGGATCGGTCTATATTTCTGAGATGAGGTACTGTAAATATTTACTTTACATTGTTTGTAAGCCTTAATTTAGTTGCAATATCGAACTGTATCCGGCATTCTTCAGGATTATATTTTTAGTTGTAAATATTTACTTTACATTGTTTGTTCAATATAGCCTTTAATTTAGACAATATTTTCGACCGCAGTGCTATCCGGCATTCTTCAGGATCGGTCTATATTTCTGAGATGAGGTACTGTAAATATTTACTTTACATTGTTCGAACTGTTGGCCTTAATTTAGTTGCAATATACACGACTTAATTTCGACCGCAGTGCTATCCGGCATTCTTCAGGATCGGTCTATATTTCTGAGATGAGGTACTGTAAATATTTACTACATTGTTCGAACTGTTGGCCTTAATTTAGTTGCAATATACACGACGTTTCGACCGCAGTGCTATCCGGCATTCTTCAGGATCGGTCTATATTTCTGAGATGAGGTACTGTAAATACTTTACATTTTACTTTACATTGTTCGAACTGTATCCGGCATTCTTCAGGATTTAGTTTCTGAGATATACACGATTTTTCGACCGCATTTGCTATCCGGCATTCTTCAGGATCGGTCTATATTTCTGAGATGAGGTACTGTAAATATTTACTTTTACATTGTTCGAACTGTAGGCCTTAATTTAGTTGCAATATACACGACGTTTCGACCGCAGTGCTATCCGGCATTCTTCAGGATCGGTCTATATTTCTGAGATGAGGTACTGTAAATATTTACTTTACATTGTTCGAACTGTAAGCCCTTAATTTAGTTGCAATATACACGACGTTTCGACCGCAGTGCTATCCGGCATTCTTCAGGATCGGTCTATATTTCTGAGATGAGGTACTGTAAATATTTACTTTACATTGTTCGAACTGTTGGCCTTAATTTAGTTGCAATATACGACGTTTCGACCGCAGTGCTATCCGGCATTCTTCAGGATCGGTCTATATTTCTGAGATGAGGTATTTGTAAATATTTACTTTACATTGTTCGAACTGTTGGCCTTAATTTAGTTGCAATTTATACACGACGTTTTCGACCGCAGTGCTATCCGGCATTCTTCAGGATCGGTCTATATTTCTGAGATAGGTACTGTAAATATTTACTTTACATTGTTCGAACTGTAGGCCTTAATTTGGTTACAATACACGACATTTTCGACCGCAGTGCTATCCGGCATTCTTCAGGATCGGTCTATATTTCTGAGATGAGGTACTGTAAATATTTACTTTACATTGTTCGAACTGTGGGCCTTAATTTAGTTACAATATACGACGTTTCGACCGCAGTGCTATCGGCATTCTTCAGGATCGGTCTATATTTCTGAGATGAGGTACTGTAAATATTTACTTTACATTGTTCGAACTAAAAGCCCTTAATTTAGTTTGCAATATAATGACGTTTCGACCGTAGTGCTATCCGGCATTCTTCAGGATCGGTCTATATTTCTGAGATGAGGTACTGTAAATATTTACTTTACATTGTTCGAACTGTAGGCCTTAATTTAGTTGCAATATACACACGACGTTTTCGACCGCAGTGCTATCCGGCATTCTTCAGGATCGGTCTATATTTCTGAGATGAGGTACTGTAAATATTTACTTTACATTGTTGAACTGTAAGCCTTAATTTAGTTGCAATATACACGACGTTTCGACGACCGCAGTGCTATATCGGCATTCTTCAGGATCGGTCTATATTTTCTGAGATGAGGTACTGTAAATATTTACTTTACATTGTTCGAACTGTAGGCCTTAATTTAGTTGCAATATACACGACGTTTCGACCGCAGTGCTATCCGGCATTCTTCAGGATCGGTCTATATTTCTGAGATGAGGTACTGTAAATATTTTACTTTTACGTTATTCGAACTGTAGCCCTTATATTTTGGAGATTACAATATACATTGTCGACGTTTCGACCGCAGTGCTATCCGGCATTCTTCAGGATCGGTCTATATTTCTGAGATGAGGTACTGTAAATATTTACTTTACATTGTTCGAACTGTAGCCCTTAATTTGTTGCAATATACACGACGTTTTCGACCCCAGTGCTATCCGGCATTCTTCAGGATCGGTCTATATTTCTGGATGAGGTACTGTAAATATTTACTTTTACATTGTTCGAACTGTAAGCCTTAATTTAGTTACAATATACACGACGTTTCGACCGCAGTGCTATCCGGCATTCTTCAGGATCGGTCTATATTTCTGAGATGAGGTACTGTAAATATTTACTTTACATTGTTCGAACTGTAGGCCTTAATTTAGTTGCAATATACACGACGTTTCGACCGCAGTGCTATCCGGCATTCTTCAGGATCGGTCTATATTTCTGAGATGAGGTACTGTAAATATTTGCTTTTACATTGTTCGAACTGTTGGCCTTAATTTAGTTGCAATATACACGACGTTTCGACCGCAGTGCTATCCGGCATTCTTCAGGATCGGTCTATATTTCTGAGATGAGGTACTGTAAATATTTACTTTACATTGTTCGAACTGTAGCCCTTAACTTAGTTGCAATATACACGACATTTCGACCGCAGTGCTATCCGGCATTCTTCAGGATCGGTCTATATTTCTGAGATGAGGTACTGTAAATATTTACTTTACATTGTTCGAACTGTAGGCCTTAATTTAGTTACCCAATATACACGACATTTCGACCGCAGTGCTATCCGGCATTCTTCAGGATCGGTCTATATTTCTGAGATGAGGTACCAAATATTTACTTTAACATTGTTGAACTGTAGGCCTTACGTTACAATATGCACGACGTTTTCGACCGCAGTGCTATCCGGCATTCTTCAGGATCGGTCTATATTTCTGAGATAACTGTAATGTTACTGCAATATACATATACACGACGTTTATACACGACGTTTCGACTGCAGTGCTATCCGGCATTCTTCAGGATCGGTCTATATTTCTGAGATGAGGTACTGTAAATATTTACTTTACATTGTTCGACTGTAGGCCTTAACTTAGTTGCAATATACACGACGTTTCGACCACAGTGCTATCCGGCATTCTTCAGGATCGGTCTATATTTCTGAGATGAGGTACTGTAAATATTTACTTTACATTGTTCGAACTGTAGGCCTTAATTTAGTTGCAATATACACGACGTTTCGACCGCAGTGCTATCCGGCATTCTTCAGGATCGGTCTATATTTCTGAGATGAGGTACTGTAAAACTTTACATTGTTCGAACTGTTGGCCCTTACAGTTACAATATACGACGTTCCGATCCGGCATTCTTCAGGATCGGTCTATATTTCTGAGATGATTACTGTAAACATTTACTTTACATTGTTCGAACTGTTGGCCTTAACTTAGTTCAATATACACGACGTTTTCGACCGCAGTGCTATCCGGCATTCTTCTTCAGGATCGGTCTATATTTCTGAGATGAGGTAATGTAAATTGTTTACTTTACATGCAATATTGTTCGAACTGTCAGGATCGGTTAATTTTCTGAGTTGCTGTAAAATTTATACGAACTGTAGGACTTCCTTTTCGACCGCAGTGCTATCCGGCATTCTTCAGGATCGGTCTATATTTCTGAGATGAGGTACTGTAAATATTTACTTTACATTGTTCGAACTGTAGGGCTTAATTTAGTTGCAATATACGACGTTTCGACCGCAGTGCTATCCGGCATTCTTCAGGGTCTATATTTCTGAGATGAGGTACTGTAAATATGAGGTTTACATTGAGACTGTAGGCCTTAATTTAGTTGCAATATACACGACGTTTCGACGACCGCAGTGCTATCGGCATTCTTCAGGATCGGTCTATATTTCTGAGATGAGGTACTGTAAATATTTACTTTACATTTTCGAACTGTAGGCCTTAATTTGGTTGCAATATACACGTTTTCGACCGCAGTGCTATCCGGCATTCTTCAGGATCGGTCTATATTTCTGAGATGAGGTACTGTAAATATTTACTTTACATTGTTCGAACTGTAGCCCTTAATTTATTTGCAATATACACGACGTTTCGACCGCAGTGCTATCCGGCATTCTTCAGGATCGGTCTATATTTCTGAGATGAGGTACTGTAAATATTTACTTTACATTGTTCGAACTGTAGGCCTTAATTTTAGTTTGCAATATACACGACGTTTCGACCGCATTGCTATCCGGCATTCTTCAGGATCGGTCTATATTTCTGAGATGAGGTACTGTAAATATTTACTTTACATTTTCGAACTGACCTTAATTTAGTTGCAATATACACGACGTTTCGACCGCAGTGCTATCCGGCATTCTTCAGGATCGGTCTATATTTCTGAGATGAGGGTACAACATTGTTCGAACTGAGGCCCTTAATTTAGTTGCAATATACACGACGTTTCCGCAGTGCTATCCGGCATTCTTCAGGATCGGTCTATATTTCCTGAGATGAGGTACTGTAAATATTTACTTTACATTGTTCGAACTGTAGGCCTTAATTTAGTTGCAATATACACGACGTTTCGACCGCAGTGCTATCCGGCATTCTTCAGGATCGGTCTATATTTCTGAGATGAGGTTATTGTAAATATTTGTTACATTGTTCGAACTGTAGCCCTTAATTTAGTTGCAATATACACGACGTTTCGACCGCAGTGCTATCCGGCATTCTTCAGGATCGGTCTATATTTCTGAGATGAGGTACTGTAAATATTTACTTTACATTGTTCGAACTGTAGCCCTTAATTTAGTTGCAATATGCGACGTTTTCGACCGCAATTATCATCCGGCATTCTTCAGGATCGGTCTATGTTTCTGAGATGAGGTACTGTAAATATTTACTTTACATTGTTCGAACTGTAGCCCTTAATTTAGTTGCAATATACACGACGTTTCGACCGCAGGTGCTATCCGGCATTCTTCAGGATCGGTCTATATTTTGAGATGAGGTGTTGTATTTATTTAATTTACATTGTTCGAACTGTAAGCCTTAATTTAGTTGCAGTAATATACACGTTGTTTCGTGCAGTGCTATCCGGCATTCTTCAGGATCGGTCTATATTTCTGAGATGAGGTACTGTAAATATTTACTTTACATTGTTCGAACTGTATCCGCCCTTTAATTTGAGTTGCAATATAACAGACGACATTTCAATGGGGACCGCAGTGCTATCCGGCATTCTTCAGGATCGGTCTATATTTCTGAGATGAGGTACTGTAAATATTTACTTTACATTGTTCGAACTGTAGGCCTTAATTTAGTTGCAATATACACGACGTTTCGACCGCAGTGCTATCCGGCATTCTTCAGGATCGGTCTATATTTCTGAGATGAGGTACTGTAAATATTTACTTTTACATTGTTCGAACTGTAGCCCTTAACTTAGTTGCAAATACGACGTTTCGACCGCAGTGCTATCCGGCATTCTTCAGGATCGGTCCATATTTTCTGAGATGAGGTGTTGTAAATATTTACTTTACATTGTTCGAACTGTAGGCCTTAACTTAGTTGCAATATACGACGTTTCGACCGCAGTGCTATCCGGCATTCTTCAGGATCGGTCTATATTTCTGAGATGAGGTACTGTAAATATTTACTTTACATTGTTCGAACTGTAGCCCTTAATTTAGTTGCAATATACACGACGTTTTCGACCGCAGTGCTATCCGGCATTCTTCAGGATCGGTCTATATTTCTGAGATGAGGTACTGTAAATATTTACTTTTACATTGTTCGAACTGTAGGCCTTAACTTAGTTGCAATATACACGACGTTTCGACGCAGTGCTATCGGCATTCTTCAGGATCGGTCTATATTTCTGAGATGAGTACTGTAAATATTTACTTTACATTGTTCCGAACTGTAGGCCTTAACTTAGTTGCAATATACACGACGTTTCGACCGCAGTGCTATCCGGCATTCTTCAGGATCGGTCTATATTTGAGATGAGTACTGTAAATATTTACTTTACATTGTTCGAACTGTAGGCCCTTAACTTAGTTGCAATATACACGACGTTTCGACCGAATTGCTATCCGGCATTCTTGGGGGGTCTATATTTCTGAGATGAGGTATTGTAAATATTTACTTTACATTTTTCGAACTGTAGCCCTTAAGGCCAATATACGACGTTTCGACCGCAGTTATCCGGCATTCTTCAGGATCGGTCTATATTTTGAGATGATTACTGTAAATGTTACTTTTACTGTAGCCCTTAACCTTGGTTGCATTGTTCGGCAATACACGACGTTTTCGACCGCAGTGCTATCCGGCATTCTTGGGATCGGGTCTATATTTCTGAGATGAGGTATTGTAAATATTTACTTTACATTGTTTCTGAACTGTAGGCCGTTATACACGACGTTTCGACAAGAGTGCTATCCAGCATTCTTCAGGATCGGTCTATATTTCTGAGATGAGGTACTGTAAATATTTACTTTACATTGTTCGAACTGTAGCCCTTAACTTAGTTGCAATATACACGACGTTTTCGACCGCAGTGCTATCCGGCATTCTTCAGGATCGGTCTATATTTCTGAGATGAGGTATTGTAAATATTTACTTTACATTGTTCGAACTGTAGCCCTTAACTTAGATTGCAATATACACGACGTTTCGACCGCAGTGCTATCCGGCATTCTTCAGGATCGGTCTATATTTCTGAGATGAGGTACTGTAAATATTTACTTTACATTGTTCGAACTGTAGCCCTTAACTTAGTTGCAATATACACGACGTTTCGACCGCAGTGCTATCGGCATTCTTCAGGATCGGGTCTATATTTCTGAGATGAGGTATTGTAAATATTTACTTTACATTGTTCGAACTGTAGCCCTAACTTAGTTGCAATATACACGACGTTTTCGACCGCAGTGCTATCCGGCATTCTTCAGGATCGGTCTATATTTCTGAGATGAGGTATTGTAAATATTTACTTTACATTTTTCGAACTGTTAGGCCTTAACTTAGTTGCAATATACACGACGTTTCGACCGCAGTGCTATCCGGCATTCTTCAGGATCGGTCTATATTTCTGAGATGAGGTATTGTAAATATTTACTTTACATTGTTCGAACTGTAGGCTTAACTTTAGTTTGCAATATACACGACGTTTCGACGCAGTGCTATCCGGCATTCTTCAGGATCGGTCTATATTTCTGAGATGAGGTACTGTAAAATTTACTTTACATTGTTTTACTTAACTTAGTTTCGAACTGACCGCAGTATATCCGCATTCTTCAGGATCGGTCTATATTTCTTGAGATGAGGTATGCACTTTTACATTGTTGAACTGTAGCCCGACGTTTTTCGACCGCAGTGCTATCCGGCATTCTTCAGGATCGGTCTATATTTCTGAGATGAGGTATTGTAAATATTTTACTTTACATTGTTCGAACTGTAGCCCTTAACTTAGTTGCAACGACGCGACGTTTCGACTTCAGGATCGGCTATATTTGAGATGAGGTGCATTATCCTGTAGCCCTTAACTTAGTTGCAATTCTTCAGGATCGGTCTCTATTTCTGAGATGAGGTACTGTAAATATTTACTTTACATTGTTCGAACTGTAGCCCTTAACTTAGTTGCAATATACACGACGTTTCGACCGCAGTGCTATCCGGCATTCTTCAGGATCGGTCTATATTTCTGAGATGAGGTATTGTAAATATTTACTTTACATTGTTCGAACTGTAGCCCTTAACTTAGTTGCAATATACACGACGTTTCGACCGCAGTGCTATCCGGCATTCTTCAGGATCGGTCTATATTTCTGAGATGAGGTACTGTAAATATTTACTTTACATTGTTCGAACTGTAGCCCTTAACTTAGTTGCAATATACACGACGTTTTTCGACCGCAGTGCTATCCGGCATTCTTCAGGATCGGTCTATATTTCTGAGATGAGGTATTGTAAATATTTACTTTACATTTTTCGAACTGTATCCGGCATTTTACTGAGATGAGGTTGCAATATACACGACGTTTCGACCGCAGTGCTATCCGGCATTCTTCAGGATCGGTCTATATTTCTGAGATGAGGTATTGTAAATATTTACTTTTACATTGTTCGAACTGTAGCCCTTAACTTAGTTGCAATATACACGACGTTTCGACCGCAGTGCTATCCGGCATTCTTCAGGATCGGTCTATATTTCTGAGATGAGGTATTGTAAAATATTTACTTTACATTGTTCAAACTGTAGCCCTTAACTTAGTTGCAATATACGACGTTTCGACCGCAGTGCTATCCGGCATTCTTCAGGATCGGTCTATATTTCTGAGATGAGGTATTGTAAATATTTACTTTACATTGTTCGAACTGTAGCCCTTAACTTAGTTAATATTACGTTTCGACAATATACACAGGATCGTTTATATTTCTGAGATGAGGTATTGTAAATATTTGCTTTACCGCAGATTTGCAATATATCCGGCATTCTTCAGGATCGGTCTATATTTCTGAGATGAGGTAATGTTAAATGTTACTTTACATTGCAATTCGAACTGTAGGCCTTAGGATCGGTCTTATTTTGCAATATACACGACGTTTCGACTGTAGCAGTGCAATATCCGGCATTCTTCCGGATTCGGTCTATATTTCTGAGATGAGGTACTGTAAATATTTACTTTACATTGTTCGAACTGCCCCTTAATTTAGATTTACAATATACGACGTTTCGACCGCGGTGCTATCCGGCATTCTTCAGGATCGGTCTATATTTCTGAGATGAGGTACTGTAAATATTTACTTTACATTGTTCGAACTGTAGGCCTTAATTTAGTTTGCAATATACACGTTTCGACCGCAGTGCTATCCGGCATTCTTCAGGATCGGTCTATATTTCTGAGATGAGGTACTGTAAATATTTACTTTACATTGTTCGAACTGTAGCCTTAACTTAGTTGCAATATACACGACGTTTCGACCGCAGTGCTATCCGGCATTCTTCAGGATCGGTCTATATTTCTGAGATGAGGTATTGTAAATATTTACTTTACATTGTTCGAACTGTAGCCCTTAACTTAGTTGCAATATACACGACGTTTCGACCGCAGTGCTATCGGCATTCTTCAGGATCGGTCTATATTTCTGAGATGAGGTACTGTAAATATTTACTTTACATTGTTCGAACTGTAGGCCTTAACTTAGTTGCAATATACACGACGTTTCGACCGCAGTGCTATCCGGCATTCTTCAGGATCGGTCTATATTTCTGATGAGGTACTGTAAATATTTACTTTACATTGTTCGAACTGTAAATTTTAACTTAGTTGCAATATGCGACGTTTCGACCGCAGTGCTATCCGGCATTCTTCAGGATCGGTCTATATTTCTGAGATGAGGTACTGTAAATATTTACTTTACATTGTTCGAACTGTAGCCTTAACTTAGTTGCAATATACACGTTTTTCGACCGCAGTGCTATCCGGCATTCTTCAGGATCGGTCTATATTTCTGAGATGAGGTACTGTAAATATTTACTTTACATTGTTCGAACTGTAGCCCGTTTAACTTAGTTGCAATATACACGACATTTCGACCGCAGTGCTATCCGGCATTCTTCAGGATCGGTCTATATTTCTGAGATGAGGTACTGTAAATATTTACTTTACATTGTTCGTGTAGCCTTAACTTAGTTGCAATATACACGACGTTTCGACCGCAGTGCTATCCGGCATTCTTCAGGATCGGTCTATATTTCTGAGATGATGAATTATTGTAAATATTTACTTTACATTGTTCGAACTGTAGGCCTTAATTTAGTTGCAATATGCGACGTTTCGACCGCAGTGCTATCCGGCATTCTTCAGGATCGGTCTATATTTCTGAGATGAGGTACTGTAAATATTTACTTTACATTGTTCGAACTGTAGGCCTTAATTTAGTTGCAATATACACGACGTTTCGACCGCAGTGCTATCCGGCATTCTTCAGGATCGGTCTATATTTCTGAGATGAGGTATTGTAAATATTTGCTTTTACATTGTTCGAACTGTAGGCCTTAACTTAGTTAATATACACGACATTTCGACCGCAGTGCTATCCGCATTCTTCAGGATCGGTCTATATTTGAGATGAGGTATGTAAATATTTACTTTACATTGTTCGAACTGGCCTTAATTTTTGCAATTACGACGTTTCGACTGCAGTGTATCCGGCATTCTTCAGGATCGGTCTATATTTCTGATATTGTAAATGTTACTTTACATTTTCGACCTTAACAGTGCAATATATCGCAGTGCATTCTTCAGGATCGGTCTATATTTCTGAGATGAGGTGCTGTAAATATTTACTTTACATTGTTCGAACTGTAGCCCTTAACTTAGTTGCAATATACACGACGTTTCGACCGCAGTGCTATCCGGCATTCTTCAGGATCGGTCTATATTTCTGAGATGAGGTACTGTAAATATTTACTTTACATTGTTCGAACTGTAGCCCTTAACTTAGTTGCAATATACACGACGTTTCGACCGCAGTGCTATCCGGCATTCTTCAGGATCGGTCTATATTTCTGAGATGAGGTACTGTAAATATTTACTTTACATTGTTCGAACTGTTGGCCTTAATTTAGTTGCAATATACACGACGTTTCGACCGCAGTGCCATCCGGCATTCTTCAGGGTCGGTCTATATTTCTGAGATGAGGTACTGTAAATATTTACTTTACATTGTTCGAACTGTAGGCCTTTAATGGTTGCAATATACACGACATTTCGACCGCAGTGCTATCCGGCATTCTTCAGGATCGGTCTATATTTCTGAGATGAGGTACTGTAAATATTTACTTTACATTGTTCGAACTGTAGGCCTTAATTTAGTTGCAATACACGACGTTTGACCGCATTGCTATCCGGCATTCTTCAGGATCGGTCTATATTTCTGAGATGAGGTACTGTAAATATTTACTTTACATTGTTCGAACTGTAGGCCTTAATTTAGTTGCAATATACACGACATTTCGACCGCAGTGCTATCGGCATTCTTCAGGATCGGTCTATATTTCTGAGATGAGGTACTGTAAATATTTACTTTTACATTGTTCGAACTGTAGGCCTTAATTTACACGAGTTGCAATATCAGGACTGTTTGGAGACGACGTTTCGACAGTGCTTCCGGCATTCTTCCAGGAACGCAGTGCTATCACGACGTTTCTTCAGGCTATCCGGTCTTCAGGATATTTCTGAGATGAGGTACTGTAAATATTTACTTTACATTGTTCGAACTGTAGGCCTTAATTTAGTTACAATATACACGACATTTCGACCGCAGTGCTATCCGGCATTCTTCAGGATCGGTCTATATTTCTGAGATGAGGTACTGTAAATATTTACTTTACATTGTTCGAACTGTAGCCCTTAACTTAGTTGCAATATACACGACATTTCGACCGCAGTGCTATCCGGCATTCTTCAGGATCGGTCTATATTTCTGAGATGAGGTACTGTAAATATTTACTTTACATTGTTCGAACTGTAGGCCTTAATTTAGTTTCAATATATTTCTGAGATGACGTTTTTTTGTTCGACCGCAGTTGCAATATCCGGCATTCTTCAGGATCGGTCTATATTTCTGAGATGAGGTACTGTAAATATTTACTTTACATTGTTCGAACTGTAGGCCTTAATTTAGTTGCCAATATACACGACGTTTCGACCGCAGTGCTATCCGGCATTCTTCAGGATCGGTCTATATTTCTGAGATGAGGTACTGTAAATATTTACTTTACATTGTTCGAACTGGGCCTTAATTTAGTTACAATATACACGACGTTTTCGACCGCAGTGCTATCCGGCATTCTTCAGGATCGGTCTATATTTCTGAGATGGTACTGTAAATATTTACTTTACATTGTTTCGAACTGTAGGCCTTAATTTTAGTTGCAATACACGACGTTTCGACCGCAGTGCTATCCGGCATTCTTCAGGATCGGTCTATATTTCTGAGATGATGTAAATATTTACTTTACATTGTAAATATTAACTTTACAATTGACATTTCGACCGCACTGTAGGCATTCTTCAGAATCGGTTAATTTCTGAGATTATTGTAAATATACATTGTTCGAACGTTTCGACCGACATTTCGCTATTATCCGGCATTCTTCAGGATCGGTCTATATTTCTGAGATGAGGTACTGTAAATATTTACTTTACATTTTTCGAACTGTAGGCCTTAATTTAGTTGCAATATACACGACGTTTCGACCGCAGTGCTATCCGGCATTCTTCAGGATCGGTCTATATTTCTGAGATGAGGTACTGTAAATATTTACTTTACATTGTTCGAACTGTTGCCCTTAATTTAGTTGCAATATACACGACGTTTCGACCGCAGTGCTATCCGGCATTCTTCAGGATCGGTCTATATTTCTGAGATGAGGTACTGTAAATATTTACTTTTACATTGTTCGAACTGTAGGCCTTAATTTAGTTGCATATACACGACATTTCGACCGCAGTGCTATCCGGCATTCTTCAGGATCGGTCTATATTTCTGAGATGAGGTACTGTAAATATTTACTTTACATTGTTGTTCTGACTGGCCTTAATTTAGTTGCAATATACACGACGTTTCGACCGCAGTGCTATCCGGCATTCTTCAGGATCGGTCTATATTTCTGAGATGAGGTACTGTAAATATTTACTTTACATTGTTCGAACTGTAGGCCTTAATTTATTTACAATATACACGACATTTCGACCGCAGTGCTATCCGGCATTCTTCAGGATCGGTCTATATTTCTGAGATGAGGTACTGTAAATATTTACTTTACATTGTTCGAACTGTTGCCCTTAATTTAGTTGCAATATACACGACATTTCGACCGCAGTGCTATCCGGCATTCTTCAGGATCGGTCATATTTCTGAGATGAGGTGCTGTAAATATTTACTTTACATTGTTCGAACTGTTGGCCTTAATTTAGCTTTGTAATATATTAATGACGTTTTGCAGTGCTTCTTCAGGATCGGTCTATATTTCTGAGATGAGGTACTGTAAATATTTACTTTACATTTGGTTAACTTAATGCACAGGCGACATTTCGACCGCAGTGCTATCCGGCATTCTTCAGGATCGGTCTATATTTCTGAGATGAAATTACTGTAAATATTTACTTTACATTGTTCGAACTGTAAGCCTTTAATTTAGTTGCAATATACACGACGTTTCGACCGCAGTGCTATCCGGCATTCTTCAGGATCGGTCTATATTTCTGAGATGAGGTACTGTAAATATTTACTTTTACATTGTTCGAACTGTTGGCCTTAATTTAGTTGCAATATACACGACATTTCGACCGCAGTGCTATCCGGCATTCTTCAGGATCGGTCTATATTTCTGAGATGATTACTGTAAATATTTACTTTACATTGTTCGAACTGTTGGCCTTAATTTGGTTGCAATATACACGACATTTCGACCGCAGTGCTATCCGGCATTCTTCAGGATCGGTCTATATTTCTGAGATGAGGTACTGTAAATATTTACTTTACATTGTTCGAACTGTTGGCCTTAATTTGGTTGCAATATACACGACATTTCGACCGCAGTGCTATCCCGGCATTCTTCAGGATCGGTCTATATTTCTGAGATGAGGTATTGCTGTAAATATTTACTTTACATTGTTCGAACTGTAGCCCTTAATTTAGTTGCAATATACACGACGTTTCGACCGCAGTGCTATCCGGCATTCTTCAGGATCGGTCTATATTTCTGAGATGAGGTACTGTAAATATACTTTACATTGTTTTACATTGTTCGAACTATCCGGCCTTAATTTGAGTTGCAATATACATTGTTCGACTTAGCTTAGTTGCAATTAACGTTTCCGATTCTTCAGGATCGGTCAGTGCTATCCGGCATTTCTTCAGGATCGGTCTATATTTCTGAGATGAGGTACATTGTAAATATTTACTTTACATTGTTCGAACTGTAGGCCTTAATTTAGTTGCAATATACACGACGTTTCGACCGCAGTGCTATCCGGCATTCTTCAGGATCGGTCTATATTTCTGAGATGAGGTACTGTAAATATTTACTTTTACATTGTTCGAACTGTAGGCCTTAATTTAGTTGCAATATACGACGTTTCGACCGCAGTGCTATCCGGCATTCTTCAGGATCGGTCTATATTTCTGAGATGAGCTTAAATGTTACTGTAAATATTTACTTTAGGCCATTGTTCGAACTGACCGCAGTGGCATTCTTAATTTAGTTACCCAATATACATTGTTCGACGTTTCGACCGCAGTGCTATCCGGCATTCTTCAGGATCGGTCTATATTTCTGAGATGAGGTACTGTAAATATTTACTTTTACATTGTTCGAACTGTAGGCCTTAATTTAGTTGCAATATACACGACGTTTCGACCGCAGTGCTATCCGGCATTCTTCAGGATCGGTCTATATTTCTGAGATGAGGTACTGTAAATATTTACTTTACATTGTTCGAACTGTAGCCCTTAATTTAGTTGCAATATACACGACGTTTCGACGCAGTGCTATCCGGCATTCTTCAGGATCGGTCTATATTTCTGAGATGAGGTACTGTAAATATTTACTTTACATTGTTCGAACTGTTGGCCTTAATTTAGTTGCAATATACACGACGTTTCGACCGCAGTGCTATCCGGCATTCTTCAGGGATCGGTCTATATTTCTGAGATGAGGTACTGTAAATATTTACTTTACATTGTTCGAACTGTAGGCCCTTAATTTAGTTACAATATACACGACGTTTCGACCGCAGTGCTATCCGGCATTCTTAGGATCGGTCTATATTTCTGAGATGAGTACTGTAAATATTTACTTTACATTGTTCGAACTGTTGGCCCGTTTGCAATATACGACATTTCGACCGCAGTGCTATCCGGCATTCTTCAGGATCGGTCTATATTTCTGAGATGAGGTACTGTAAATATTTACTTTACATTGTTCGAACTGTTGCCCTTAATTTAGTTGCAATATGCACGACGTTTCGACCGCAGTGCTATCCGGCATTCTTCAGGATCGGTCTATATTTCTGAGATGAGGTATTGTAAATATTTACTTTACATTGTTCGAACTGTAGCCCTTAATTTAGTTGCAATATGCGACGTTTTCGACCGCAGTGCTATCGGCATTCTTCAGGATCGGTCTATATTTCTGTGAATGATTTACTGTAAATATTTACTTTACATTGTTCGAACTGTAGGCCTTAACTTAGTTGCAATATACACGACGTTTCGACCGCAGTGCTATCCGGCATTCTTCAGGATCGGTCTATATTTCTGAGATGAGGTACTGTAAATATTTACTTTACATTGTTCGAACTGTAGGCCCTTAATTTAGTTGCAATATGCACGACGTTTCGACCGCAGTGCTATCCGGCATTCTTCAGGATCGGTCTATATTTCTGAGATGAGGTACTGTAAATATTTACTTTACATTGTTCGAACTGTAGCCCTTAACTTGGTTTACCGCAATATTCAGGACTATACGACGTTTCGACAATATGCGAGTGCTATCCGGCATTCTTCAGGATCGGTCTATATTTCTGAGATGAGGTACTGTAAATATTTACTTTTTACATTGTTCGAACTGTGGCCTTAATTTAGTTGCAATATACACGACGTTTCGACCGCAGTGCTATCCGGCATTCTTCAGGATCGGTCTATATTTCTGAGATGAGGTACTGTAAATATTTACTTTACATTGTTCGAACTGTAGGCCTTAATTTAGTTGCAATATACACGACGTTTCGACCGCAGTGCTATCCGGCATTCTTCAGGATCGGTCTATGAGATTTCTGTAAAGATTGAGGTAACTGTTAAATATTTACTTTACATTGTTCGAACTGAGATGAAGGGCCTTATTTGTTTTTATTGTTACAATATACACGACGTTTCGACCGCAGTGCTATCCGGCATTCTTCAGGATCGGTCTATATTTCTGAGATGAGGTACTGTAAATATTTACTTTACATTGTTCGAACTGTTGGCCTTAATTTTAGTTGCAATATACACGACGTTTCGACCGCAGTGCTATCGGCATTCTTCAGGATCGGTCTATATTTCTGAGATGAGGTACTGTAAATATTTACTTTACATTGTTCGAACTGTTGGCCTTAATTTAGTTGCAATATACACGACGTTTCGACCGCAGTGCTATCCGGCATTCTTCAGGATCGGTCTATATTTCTGAGATGAGGTACTGTAAATATTTACTTTACATTGTTCGAACTGTAGGCCTTAATTTAGTTACCCAATATACACGACATTTCGACCGCAGTGCTATCCGGCATTCTTCAGGATCGGTCTATATTTCTGAGATGAGGTATTGTAAATATTTACTTTACATTGTTCGAACTGTAGCCCTTAATTTAGTTGCAATATACACGACGTTTCGACCGCAGTGCTATCCGGCATTCTTCAGGATCGGTCTATATTTCTGAGATGAGGTACTGTAAATATTTACTTTACATTGTTCGAACTGGTAGCCTTTAACTTAGTTGCAATATACACGACGTTTCGACCGCAGTGCTATCCGGCATTCTTCAGGATCGGTCTATATTTCTGAGATGAGGTACTGTAAATATTTACTTTACATTGTTCGAACTGTAGGCCTTAATTTAGTTGCAATATACACGACGTTTCGACCGCAGTGCTATCCGGCATTCTTCAGGATCGGTCTATATTTCTGAGATGAGGTACTGTAATATTTACTTTACATTGTTCGAACTGTAGGCCTTAATTTAGATTGCAATATACACGACGTTTCGACTGCAGTGCTATCCGGCATTCTTCAGGATCGGTCTATATTTCTGAGATGAGGTACTGTAAATATTTACTTTACATTGTTCGAACTGTTGGCCTTAATTTAGTTGCAATATACACGACGTTTCGACCGCAGTGCAATATCCGGCATTCTTCAGGATCGGTCTATATTTCTGAGATGAGGTATTGTAAATATTTACTTTACATTGTTCGAACTGTTGGCCTTAATTTAGTTGCAATATACACGACGTTTCGACCGCAGTGCTATCCGGCATTCTTCAGGATCGGTCTATATTTCTGAGATGAGGTACTGTAAATATTTACTTTACATTGTTCGAACTGTAGCCCTTAATTTAGTTGCAATATACACGACGTTTCGACCGCAGTGCTATCCGGCATTCTTCAGGATCGGTCTATATTTCTGAGATGAGGTACTGTAAATATTTACTTTACATTGTTCGAACTGTAAGCCTTAATTTAGTTGCAATATACACGACGTTTCGACCGCAGTGCTATCCGGCATTCTTCAGGATCGGTCTATATTTTGAGATGAGGCTATAAATATTTACTTTACATTGTTCGAGAGTTGCAATATACACGACGTTTCGACCGCAGTGCTATCCGGCATTCTTCAGGATCGGTCTATATTTCTGAGATGAGGTACTGTAAATATTTACTTTACATTGTTCGAACTGTAGCCCTTAACTTAGTTGCAATATACACGACGTTTCGACCGCAGTGCTATCCGGCATTCTTCAGGATCGGTCTATATTTGAGATTCTGTAAATATTTACTTACATTGTTCGAACTGTAGGCCTTAATTTAGTTGCATTATACACGACGTTTCGACCGCAGTGCTATCCGGCATTCTTTCGGAACTGTAAATATTTACTTTACATTGTTCGAACTGTAAGCCTTAATTTAGTTGGGTAACATACACGACGTTTCGACCGCAGTGCTATCCGGCATTCTTCAGGATCGGTCTATATTTCTGAGATGAGGTACTGTAAATATTTACGTTTTACATTGTTCGAACTGATAGCCTTAATTTAGTTGCAATATACACGACGTTTCGACCGCAGTGCTATCCGGCATTCTTCAGGATCGGTCTATATTTCTGAGATGAGGTACTGTAAATATTTACTTTACATTGTTCGAACTGTAGGCCTTAATTTAGTTAATAATATACACGACGTTTCGACCGCAGTGCTATCCGGCATTCTTCAGGATCGGTCTATATTTCTGAGATGAGGTACTGTAAATATTTACTTTACATTGTTCGAACTGTAGGCCTTAACTTAGTTGCAATATACACGACGTTTCGACCGCAGTGCTATCCGGCATTCTTCGGGATCGGTCTATATTTCTGAGATGAGGTACTATAAATATTACTTTACATTGTTGTAGGCCTTAATTTGTTGCAATATACACGACGTTTAATGCTTCGGTTTCAGGATCGGTCTATACTGAGATGACTGTTTACGAACTGTAGGCCTTGGTTGTAATATACGACGTTTCGACCGCAGTGCTATCCGGCATTCTTCCAGGATATTTCTGAGATGAGGTACTGTAAATATTTACTTTACATTGTTCGAACTGTAGCCCTTAACTTAGTTGCAATATACACGACGTTTCGACCGCAGTGCTATCCGGCATTCTTCAGGATCGGTCTATATTTCTGAGATGAGGTACTGTAAATATTTACTTTACATTGTTCGAACTGTAGGCTTAACTTAGTTACCAATATACACGACGTTTCGACCGCAGTGCTATCCGGCATTCTTCAGGATCGGTCTATATTTCTGAGATGAGGTACTGTAAATATTTACTTTACATTGTTCGAACTGTAAGCCTTAATTTAGTTGCAATATACACGACGTTTCGACCGCAGTGCTATCCGGCATTCTTCAGGATCGGTCTATATTTCTGAGATGAGGTACTGTAAATATTTACTTTACATTGTTCGAACTGTAGCCCCAATTGGTTGTAAATATACGAACGACGTTTCGACCGCAGTGCTATCCGGCATTCTTCAGGATCGGTCTATATTTCTGAGATGAGGTACTGTAAATATTTACTTTACATTGTTCGAACTGTAGGCCTTAATTTAGTTGCAATATTAACGACGCATTTTCGACCGCAGTGCTATCCGGCATTCTTCAGGATCGGTCTATATTTCTGAGATGAGGTACTGTAAATATTTAACTTTTACAATTGACATTTCGAACAGTGCTATCCGGCATTCTTCAGGATCGGTCTATATTTCTGAGATTGTAAATATTTACTTTACATTGTTCGAACGCCTTAACGTTGTAAATACACGACGACCGCAGTGCTATCCGGCATTCTTCAGGATCGGTCTATATTTCTGAGATGAGGTACTGTAAATATTTACTTTACATTGTTCGAACTGTGTTTTAATTTAGTTGCAATATACACGACGTTTCGACCGCAGTGCTATCCGGCATTCTTCAGGATCGGTCTATATTTCTGAGATGAGGTACTGTAAATTTACTTTACATTGTTCGAACTGTAGCCCTAATTTAGTTGCAATATACACGACGTTTCGACCGCAGTGCTATCCGGCATTCTTCAGGATCGGTCTATATTTCTGAGATGAGGTACTGTAAATATTTACTTTACATTGTTCGAACTGTAGCCCTTAACTTAGTTGCAATATACACGACGTTTCGACCGCAGTGCTATCCGGCATTCTTCAGGATCGGTCTATATTTCTGAGATGAGGTACTGTAAAATATTTACTTTACATTGTTCGAACTGTAGCCCTTAACTTAGTTGCAATATACACGACGTTTCGACCGCAGTGCTATCCGGCATTCTTCAGGATCGGTCTATATTTCTGAGATGAGGTACTGTAAATATTTACTTTACATTGTTCGACTGTAAGGCCTTAATTTTTGCAATATACACGACGTTTCGACTGCAGTGCTATCCGGCATTCTTCAGGATCGGTCTATATTTCTGAGATGAGGTACTGTAAATATTTACTTTACATTGTTCGAACTGTAAGCCTTAACTTAGTTGCAATATACACGACGTTTCGACCGCAGTGCTATCCGGCATTCTTCAGGATCGGTCTATATTTTGAGATGAGATTGAGGCCTTAATTTATTGCAATATACACGACGTTTTTATCCGGCTTTCAGGGATCGGTCTATATTGTTCGAACTGTCGAACTAGCCTTAACTTAGTTGCAATATACACGACGTTTCGACCGCAGTGCTATCCGGCATTCTTCAGGATCGGTCTATATTTCTGAGATGAGGTACTGTAAATATTTACTTTACATTGTTCGAACTGTAAGCCTTAATTTAGTTGCAATATACACGACGTTTCGACCGCAGTGCTATCCGGCATTCTTCAGGATCGGTCTATATTTCTGAGATGAGGTACTGTAAATATTTACTTTACATTGTTCGAACTGTAGGCCTTAATTTAGTTGCAATATACCGACGTTTCGACCGCAGTGCTATCCGGCATTCTTCAGGATCGGTCTATATTTCTGAGATGAGGTACTGTAAATATTTACTTTACATTGTTCGAACTGTAGGCCTTAACTTAGTTGCAATATACACGACGTTTCGACCGCAGTGCTATCCGGCATTCTTCAGGATCGGTCTATATTTCTGAGATGAGGTACTGTAAATATTTACTTTACATTGTTCGAACTGTAGCCCTTAACTTAGTTGCAATATACACGACGTTTCGACCGCAGTGCTATCCGGCATTCTTCAGGATCGGTCTATATTTCTGAGATGAGGTACTGTAAATATTTACTTTACATTGTTCAACTGTAGGCCTTAATTTAGTTACAATATACACGACGTTTCGACCGCAGTGCTATCCGGCATTCTTCAGGATCGGTCTATATTTCTGAGATGAGGTACTGTAAATATTTACTTTACATTGTTCGAACTGTAGCCCTTAACTTAGTTGCAATTACACGACGTTTCGACCGCATATGCATTCTTTCGGTCTAACTGAGATGAGGCCTTTTACATTGTTCGAACTGTAGGCCTTAACTTAGTTGCAATATACACGACGTTTCGACCGCAGTGCTATCCGGCATTCTTCAGGATCGGTCTATATTTCTGAGGATACATTGTTCGAACTGTAAATATTTACTTTACATTGTTCGAACTGTAGGCCTTAATTCTTCAGGATTCTACTGAGTGAGGCAATATGCACGACGTTTCGACCGCAGTGCTATCCGGCATTCTTCAGGATCGGTCTATATTTCTGAGATGAGGTACTGTAAATATTTACTTTACATTGTTCGAACTGTAGCCCTTAACTTAGTTGCAATATACACGACGTTTCGACCGCAGTGCTATCCGGCATTCTTCAGGATCGGTCTATATTTCTGAGATGAGGTATTGTAAATATTTACTTTACATTGTTCGAACTGTAGCCCTTAACTTAGCGGGTAATATACACGACGTTTCGACCGCAGTGCTATCCGGCATTCTTCAGGATCGGTCTATATTTCTGAGATGAGGTACTGTAAATATTTACTTTACATTGTTCGAACTGTTGGCCTTAATTTTGTAATATACACGACGTTTGACCGCAGTGCTATCCGGCATTCTTCAGGATCGGTCTATATTTCTGAGATGAGGTATTGTAAATATTTACTTTACATTGTTCGAAATAGCGGGTTTAACTTTAGAGATGCAATATACACGACGTTTCGACCGCAGTGCTATCCGGCATTCTTCAGGATCGGTCTATATTTTGAGATGAGGTACTGTAAATATTTACTTTACATTGTTCGAACTGTAGCCCTTAACTTAGTTGTAATATACACGACGTTTCGACCGCAGTGCTATCCGGCATTCTTCAGGATCGGTCTATATGAGATGAGGTACTGTAAATATTTACTTTACATTGTTCGAACTGTAGGCCTTAATTTAGTTGCAATATACACGACGTTTCGACCGCAGTGCTATCCGGCATTCTTCAGGATCGGTCTATACTTTTCACGTTTAGTGCTATGAGATGAGGTACATTGTTAGTTAAATACGTTTTACCGCAGTGCTATCCGGCATTCTTTGTTCGAACTGAGATAGGCCATTTAACTTAGCCCTTAGATTTGCAATATACACGACGTTTCGACCGCAGTGCTATCCGGCATTCTTTCAGGATCGGTCTATATTTCTGAGATGAGGTACTGTAAATATTTACTTTACATTGTTCGAACTGTAGCCCTTAACTTAGTTGCAATATACACGACGTTTCGACCGCAGTGCTATCCGGCATTCTTCAGGATCGGTCTATATTTCTGAGATGAGGTATTGTAAATATTTTTTACATTGTTCGAACTGTAGCCCTTAACTTAGTTGCAATATACACGACGTTTCGACCGCAGTGCTATCCGGCATTCTTCAGGATCGGTCTATATTTCTGAGATGAGGTATTGTAAATATTTACTTTACATTGTCGTTCGAACTGTAGCCCTTAACTTAGTTGCAATATACACGACGTTTCGACTGCAGTGCTATCCGGCATTCTTCAGGATCGGTCTATATTTCTGAGATGAGGTATTGTAAATATTTACTTTACATTGTTGTTAGCCCTTAATTGTTGCAATATACGACGTTTGACCGCAGTGCTTTATCCGGCATTCTTCAGGATCGGTCTAATTTCTGAGATGAGGTATTGTAAATATTTACTTTACATTGTTCGAACTACATAACTTAGTTGACGTTTCTGACCGCAGTGCTATCCGGCATTCTTCAGGATCGGTCTATATTTCTGAGATGAGGTATTGTAAATATTTACTTTACATTGTTCGAACTGTAGCCCTTAACTTAGTTGCAATATACACGACGTTTGACCGCAGTGCTATCCGGCATTCTTCAGGATCGGTCTATATTTCTGAGATGAGGTATTGTAAATATTTACTTTACATTGTTCGAACTGTAGCCCTTAACTTAGTTGCAATATACACGACGTTCGACCTGAAAAGTGCTATCCGGCATTCTTCAGGATCGGTCTATATTTCTGAGATGAGGTACTGTAAATATTTACTTTACATTGTTCGAACTCTTGTAGCCCTTAACTTAGTTGCAATATACGACGTTTCGACCGCAGTGCTATCCGGCATTCTTCAGGATCGGTCTATATTTGAGATGAGGTACTGTAAATATTTACTTTACATTGTTCGAACTGTAGCCCTTAACTTAGTTGCAATATACACGACGTTTCGACCGCAGTGCTATCCGGCATTCTTCAGGATCGGTCTATATTTCTGAGATGAGGTACTGTAAATATTTACTTTACATTGTTCGAACTGTAGCCCTTAACTTAGTTGCAATATACACGACGTTTCGACCGCAGTGCTATCCGGCATTCTTCAGGATCGGTCTATATTTCTGAGATGAGGTATTGTAAATATTTTACTTTTACATTGTTCGAACTGTAGCCCTTAACTTAGTTGCAATATACACGACGTTTCGACCGCAGTGCTATCCGGCATTCTTCAGGATCTATATTTCTGAGATGAGGTACTGTAAATATTTACTTTACATTGTTCGAAACTGTAGCCTTAACTTTTGCAATATACGACGTTTCGAATTGCTATCCGGCATTCTTCAGGATCGGTCTATATTTTGAGATGAGGTGTGTAAATATTTTACTTTACATTGTTCGAACTGTAGCCCTTAACTTAGTGGCAATATACACGACGTTTCGACCGCATTGCTATCCGGCATTCTTCAGGATCGGTCTATATTTCTGAGATGAGGTAATTGTAAATATTTACTTTACATTGTTCGAACTAGGCCTTAATTTAGTTGCAATATACACGACGTTTCGACCGCAGTGCTATCCGCATTCTTCAGGATCGGTCTATATTTCTGAGATGAGGTATTGTAAATATTTACTTTACATTGTTCGAACTGTTGGCCTTAACTTAGATGAGGTACATAAATATACACGACGCTTTAATTTTTCGACCGCAGTGCTATCCGGCATTCTTCAGGATCGGTCTATATTTCTGAGATGAGGTACTGTAAATATTTACTTTACATTGTTCGAACTGTAGCCCTTAATTTAGTTACAATATACACGACGTTTCGACCGCATTGCTATCCGGCATTCTTCAGGATCGGTCTATATTTTGAGATGAGGTACTGTAAATATTTACTTTACATTGTTCGAACTGTAGGCCTTAACTTGGTGACGTTTGCAATCCGCATTCTTCAGGACGTTTCTGAGATGAGGACCGTAGGCCTTAACTTAGTTGCTATCCGGCATTCTTCAGGATCGGTCTATATTTCTGAGATGAGGTACTGTAAATATTTACTTTACATTGTTCGAACTGTGCCCTTTAACTTAAAGGTAATATACACGACGTTTTAAGAAAATATCCGGCATTCTTCAGGATCGGTCTATATTTCTGAGATGAGGTTTAAATATTTACTTTACATTGTTGAACTGTGGCCCTTAACTTAGTTGCAATATCGTTTTGCAGTGCTATCCGGCATTCTTCAGGATCGGTCTATATTTCTGAGATGAGGTGCTGTAAATATTTACTTTTACATTGTTCGAACTGTAGCCTTAACTTAGTTGCAATATACACGACGTTTCGACCGCAGTGCTATCCGGCATTCTTCAGGATCGGTCTATATTTCTGAGATGAGGTATTGTAAATATTTACTTTACATTGTTCGAACTGTAGGCCTTAACTTAGTTGCAATATACACGACGTTTCGACCGCAGTGCTATCCGGCATTCTTCAGGATCGGTCTATATTTCTGAGATGAGGTACTGTAAATATTTACTTTACATTGTTCGAACTGTAGCCCTTAACTTAGTTGCAATATACACGACGTTTCGACCGCAGTGCTATCGGCATTCTTCAGGATCGGTCTATATTTCTGAGATGAGGTACTGTAAATATTTACTTTACATTGTTCGAACTGTAGCCCTTAACTTAGTTGCAATATACACGACGTTTCGACCGCAAAGCTATCCGCATTCTTCAGGACCTATATTTCTGAGATGATGCTGTAAATATTTACTTTACATTGTTCGAACTGTATAACTTAGTTGCAATATACACGACGTTTCGACCGCAGTGCTATCCGGCATTCTTCAGGATCGGTCTATATTTCTGAGATGAGGTACTGTAAATATTTACTTTACATTGTTCGAACTGTAGCCCTTAACGGTAGTTGCAATATACACGACGTTTCGACCGCAGTGCTATCCGGCATTCTTCAGGATCGGTCTATATTTCTGAGATGAGGTACTGTAAATATTTACTTTACATTGTTCGAACTGTAGCCCTTAACTTAGTTGCATATACACGACGTTTCGACCGCAGTGCTATCCGGCATTCTTCAGGATCGGTCTATATTTCTGAGATGAGGTACTGTAAATATTTACTTTACATTGTTCGAACTGTAGGCCTTAAATACAATATACACGACGTTTCGACCGCAGTGCTATCGGCATTCTTCAGGATCGGTCTATATTTCGACCTGTAGCCCAACTTAGTTGCACATACACGACGTTTGACTTAGTGCTATCCGGCATTCTTCAGGATCGGTCTATATTTCTGAGATGAGGTACTGTAACATTTACTTTACATTGTTCGAACTGTTGGCCTTAATTTTGAGATTGTAATATACACGACGTTTCGACCGGTTGCAATAGTGCTTTCCGGCATTCTTCAGGATCGGTCTATATTTTGAGATGAGGTACTGTAAATATTTACTTTACATTGTTCGAACTGTAGGCCTTAATTTTAGTTACCAATATACACGACGTTTCGACCGCAGTGCTATCCGGCATTCTTCAGGATCGGTCTATATTTCTGAGATGAGGTACTGTAAATATTTACTTTACATTGTTCGAACTGTAGGTTCTTTAACTTTAGTTTTAATATACACGACGTTTCGACCGCAGTGCTATCCGGCATTCTTCAGGATCGGTCTATATTTCTGAGATGAGGTACTGTAAATATTTACTTTACATTGTTCGAACTGTAGCCCTTATTTTAGTTGCAATATACACGACGTTTCGACCGCAGTGCTATCCGGCATTCTTCAGGATCGGTCTATATTTCTGAGATGAGGTACTGTAAATATTTACTTTACATTGTTCGAACTGTAGCCCATAACTTAGTTGCAATATACACGACGTTTCGACCGCAGTGCTATCCGGCATTCTTCAGGATCGGTCTATATTTCTGAGATGAGGTACTGTAAATATTTACTTTACATTGTTCGAACTGTAGTTTTAATTTAGTTGCAATATACACGACGTTTCGACCGCAGTGCTATCCGGCATTCTTCAGGATCGGTCTATATTTCTGAGATGAGGTATTGTAAATATTTACTTTACATTGTTCGAACTGTAGGCCTTAATTTAGTTGCAATATACACGACGTTTCGACCGCAGTGCTATCCGGCATTCTTCAGGATCGGTCTATATTTCTGAGATGAGATATTTACTTTACATTGTTCGAACTGTGGCCTTAATTTAGTTACCATACACGACGTTTTCGACCGCATATCCGGCATTCTTCAGGATCGGTCTATACTGTACTGTAAATATTTACTTTACTAGCCCTTAACTTTAGTTGCAATATACACGACGTTTCGACCGCAGTGCTATCCGGCATTCTTCAGGATCGGTCTATATTTCTGAGATGAGGTACTGTAAATATTTACTTTACATTGTTCGAACTGTAGCCCTTAATCTTTAGTTGCAATATACACGACGTTTCGACCGCAGTGCTATCCGGCATTCTTCAGGATCGGTCTATATTTCTGAGATGAGGTATTGTAAATATTTACTTTACATTGTTCGAACTGTAGGCCTTAACTTGTTGCAATATACACGACGTTTCGACCGCAGTGCTATCCGGCATTCTTCAGGATCGGTCTATATTTGAGATGAGATGAGGTATTGTAAATATTTACTTTACATTGTTCGAACTGTAGGTTTTAATTTAGATTGTAAATATACACGACGTTTCGACCGCAGTGCTATCCGGCATTCTTCAGGATCGGTCTATATTTCTGAGATGAGGTACTGTAAATTTACTTTACATTGTTCGAACTGTAGCCCTTAACTTATTAGGTAATATACAGTGCGACGTTTCGACCGCAGTGCTGTAAATATTTATCCGGCATTCTTCAGGATCGGTCTATATTTCTGAGATGAGGTATTTCTGAGATGAGGTATTGCAAATATTTACTTTACATTGTTCGAACTGTAGCCCTTAATTTAGTTGCAATATACACGACGTTTCGACCGCAGTGCTATCCGGCATTCTTCAGGATCGGTCTATATTTTGAGATGAGGTATTGTAAATATTTACTTTACATTGTTCGAACTGTAGCCCTTAATTTAGTTGCAATATACACGACGTTTCGACCGCACATATCCGGCATTCTTCAGGATCGGTCTATATTTCTGAGATGAGGTACTGTAAATATTTACTTTACATTGTTCGAACTGTAGGCCTTAATTTAGTTGCAATATACACGACGTTTCGACCGCAGTGCTATCCGGCATTCTTCAGGATCGGTCTATATTTCTGAGATGAGGTATTGTAAATATTTACTTTACATTGTTCGAACTGTATACCTTATTTTAGTTGCAATATACACGACGTTTCGACCGCAGTGCTATCCGGCATTCTTCAGGATCGGTCTATATTTTGAGATGAGGTACTGTAAATTGTTATCTTTACATTGTTCGAACTGTGTAGCCTTAATTTAGTTGCAATATACACGACGTTTCGACCGCAGTACATATCCGGCATTCTTCAGGATCGGTCTATATTTCTGAGATGAGGTACTGTAAATATTTACTTTACATTGTTCGAACTGTAGTCCTTAATTATACACGACGTTTCGACCGCAGTGCTATCCGGCATTCTTCAGGATCGGTCTATATTTCTGAGATGAGGTACTGTAAATATTTTACATTGTTCGAATTGTAGCCTTAACCGTTGCAATATACACGACGTTTTATCCGGCATTCTTCAGGATCGGTCTATATTTCTGAGATGAGGTATTGTAAATATTTACTTTACATTGTTCGAATCAGCCCTTAATTTAGTTGCAATATACACGACGTTTCGACCGCAGTGCTATCCGGCATTCTTCAGGATCGGTCTATATTTCTGAGATGAGGTACTGTAAATATTTACTTTACATTGTTCGAACTGTTAGCCTTAATTTAGTTGCAATATACACGACGTTTCGACCGCAGTGCTATCCGGCATTCTTCAGGATCGGTCTATATTTCTGAGATGAGGTATTGTAAATATTTACTTTACATTGTTCGAACTGTAGGCCTTTTTATTGCAATATACACGACGTTTCGACCGCAGTGCTATCCGGCATTCTTCAGGATCGGTCTATATTTCTGAGATGAGGTACTGTAATATTTACTTTACATTGTTCGAACTGTGTCCATAATTTAGTTGCAATATACACGACGTTTCGACCGCAGTTATCCGGCATTCTTCAGGATCGGTCTATATTTCTGAGATGAGGTACTGTAAATATTTACTTTACATTGTTCAACTGTAGGCCCCTTAACTTAGTTGCAATATATTCACGACGTTTCGACCGCAGTGCATATCCGGCATTCTTCAGGATCGGTCTATATTTCTGAGATGAGGTATTGTAAATATTTATTTTTACATTGTTCGAACTGTAGGCCTTAACTTGTTAACTTAATATTCGGTCTCATATTTTAGATGAGGTCATATACATTGTTCGAACGGTAGGCCTTAATTTTTGATACGCGACGTTTCGACCGCTATCCGGCATTCTTCAGGATCTGTCTATATTTCTGAGATGAGGTATTGTAAATATTTACTTTACATTGTTCGAACTGTAGGCCTTAACTTATTTGCAATATACACGACGTTTCGACCGCAGTGCTATCCGGCATTCTTCAGGATCGGTCTATATTTCTGAGATGAGGTATTGTAAATATTTACTTTACATTGTTCGAACTGTAGCCCTTAACTTATTTCAATATACACGACGTTTCGACCGCAGTGCTATCCGGCATTCTTCAGGATCGGTCTATATTTCTGAGATGAGGTATTGTAAATATTTACTTTACATTGTTCGAACTGTAGTTAATTTTAGTTGCAATTTATACATTGTTCGACGTTTCGACCGCAGTGCTATCCGGCATTCTTCAGGATCGGTCTATATTTCTGAGATGAGGTACTGTAAATATTTACTATTTACATTGTTCGAACTGCTGTCCCTTAATTTAGTTGCAATATTCACGACGTTTCGACCGCTGTGCTATCCGGCATTCTTCAGGATCGGTCTATATTTCTGAGATGAGGTATTTACATTGTTCGAACTGCTGTCCTTATTTACATTCACCACCAGTTTACATTGTTCTGAGATGAGGTACTGTTGCCTTAACTTTATTTTCAATATACACGACGTTTCGACCGCAGTCATATCCGGCATTCTTCAGGATCTGTCTATATTTCTGAGATGAGGTATTGTAAATATTTACTTTACATTGTTCGAACTGTATCCCTTAACTTATTTTCAATTGACGACGTTTCGATTGTCATATCCGGCATTTTCAGGATCTGTCTATATTTCTGAGATGAGGTATTTGTAAATATTTAACTATTTACATTGTTCGGAACTGCTGTCCTTAACTTATTGTCATACACACGTTTTCGACCGTTCTATCGGCATTCTTCAGGATCGGTCTATATTTCTGAGATGAGGTATTTTAAAACATTTACATTGTTCGAACTGCTGTCCTTATTTTATTGTCATATTCACGACGTTTCGACTGTCTATATTGTTTTCTTCAGGATTTAACTATTTGAGATGAGGTATTGTTATTTACTATTTACATTGTCCTTATTTCTATTGTCATATACACGGCGTTTCGACCAGTGCTATTTTTCTTATCTATATTGTGAGATGAGGTATTTTAACTATTTACATTGTTCGAACTGCTGTCCTTATTTCTATTGTCTATTCGTATCCGCATTCTTCAGGATCGCTGTCTATATTTGAGATGAGGATGTAAATATTTTAACTATTTACATTGTTCGAACTGTTGTCCTTAATTTGTATTGTCATATTACGGCGTTCGACTGCAGTGCTATCGGCATTCTTCAGGATATGTCTATATTTCTGAGATGGTATTTTAAATATTTATTTACATTGTTCGAACTGCCTGTCCTTATTTTCAATATACACGACGTTTCGACCGCAGTGCTATCCGTTTCTTCCAGGATCGGTCTATATTTCTGAGATGAGGTATTTTAAATATTTACAGTATTTACATTGTTCGAACTGTTGTCCTTAACTTATTGTCATATTCACGGCGTTTCGACCGCTGTCTATATTTCTTTCAGGATCATTTTATATTATTTGAGATGAGGTACTGTCCTTATTTCTATTACATTGTTCGGACTGTCATTTTTGTGAGATGAGGTATTTTAATTTATTTCATTATTCGACGTTTCGACTTATTTCTATTGTCATATTCGTTTCAGATCTGTCTATATTTGTGAGATGAGGTATTTTAAATATTTACTATTTACATTGTTCGAACTGCTGTCCTTATTTTATTGTCATATTCACGACCGTTGTGCTATCATTCTTCAGGATCTGTCTATATTTCTGAGATGAGGTATTTACAATTTATTTACATTGTTCGAACTTTATTTTCCTTATTTCTATTTTCATATTCACGGCGTTTCTTCAGGATCTGTCTATATTTCTGAGATGAGGTATTTTAACTATTTACATTGTTTTACATTGCTTCTTATTTCTATTGTCATATTCACGGCGTTTATTTGTCTATATTTGTGACGATTCGTTATTTTAACTATTTACATTGCATTCTTCTGATCTGTCTATATTTCTGAGATGAGGTATTGTAAATATTTACTATTTACATTGTTGAGACTGTAGTATTTTATTTTTATTTTCAATATACACGACGTTATTTCTATTGTGCTATTCACGGCATTCTTCGGGATCTGTCTATATTTCTGAGATGAGGTATTTTAACTATTTACACTATTTACATTGTTCGAACTGTGTCCTTAATTTAGTTTCTTATACACGATATTCGACGGCAGTGTTTCGGCATTCTTCAGGATCTGTCTATATTTGTGAGATGAGGTATTAAATATTTACTATATTTTACATTGTTCGAACTGTTGTCCTTAATTTATTTTCATATACACGATATTCGCGGTATATTTCCGGTATTTTAACTATTCTTTCATTGGATCTATATATTTCTGAGATGAGGTATAGTGAGATTTTAATTTATTTACATTGTTCGAACTGTTGTCCTTAATTTTCAATATTGTCATATTCACGCATTTTTTCCGGCATTCTTCGCTGTCTATATTTCTGAGATGAGGTATTTAAATATTTATTTACATTGTTCGAACTGCTGTCCTTATTTCTATATTCACGATATTCGACCGCGTTTCGGCCTTCTTCAGGATTTCTGAGATGAGGTCTATATTTTGAGCCCATTGAGGTATTCCGGCATTTAAATATTTACATTACATTGTTCGAACTGCTGTCCTTATTTTTATTGTCATATTTTAACATTTCGGCCATTGTGCTATCCAGCATTCTTCAGGATCTGTCTATATTTCTGAGATGAGGTATTTTAAATATTTACTATTCGAACTATTGTAACTTATTATTTCGGACTGTTAGTCTATGAGATGAGGTATTTTAACTATTTTTATTGTTTCTTATATCACGACGTTTCGACCGTTGTACATTCCGGCATTCTTCAGGATGTCTATATTTCTGAGATGAGGTATTTAAATATTTACTATTTACATTGTTCGAACTGTTGTCCTTATTTTTTATTGTCATATTCACGGCGTTTCGTCATATCCGGCATTCTTCAGGATCGGTCTATATTTCTGAGATGAGGTATTTAAATTTTACTATTTACATTGTTCGAACTGTTGTCCTTATTTTTATTGTCATATTCACGTCGTTTCGACCGTTGTACATTCCGGCATTCTTCAGGATCTGTCTATATTTCTGAGATGAGGTATTTGTAACTATTTACTATTTACATTGTTCGAACTGTTCCTTATTGAGTATTTTAATATTGACGTTTATTCATATTCGGCATTTTCAGGATCTGTCTATATTTCTGAGATGATTATTTTAACTATTTACATTGTTCGAAGTCCCTGTTATTACCTTATTTTATTATCATATACACGACGTTTCGGCCGTTGTACATTCCGGCATTCTTCAGGTATTCGGTCTATTTTCTGAGATGAGGTACTGTGTATTTCTTTTCATATTCGATTGTTTCGAACTGTAGCTGTCTATATTTTTTAGATGAGGTCATATTCATTTACATTTTCGAACTGTTATCCTTATTTCTATTATCATATTCGTCTTCGGTTTCTTCATGATCTGTCTATATTTCTGAGATGAGGTATTTTAACTATTTACACTATTTACATTGTTCGAACTGTTGTCCTCATTTTATTATCAATATTCACGACGTTTCGACCGTTGTACATTCCGAGATTCTTCAGGATCGGTCTATATTTCTGAGATGAGGTATTGTAACTATTTACACTATTTACATTGTTCGAACTGTTGTCTATATTTTATTTATTATTCATTTACGTTTCGACTGTTGGCGTTTCCGGCATTCTTCTTGATCTGTCTATATTTCTGAGATGAGGTATTTAACTATTTACACTATTTACATTGTTCGAACTGTTATCCTGTTTTTTATTTATCATATTCACGACGTTTCGACGGTTGTCATTCCGGCGTTTCATGAGATCTGTCTATATTTCTGAGATGAGGTATTTTATTTTATTTCATTTACATTGTTCGAACTGTTGTCTATATTTTCTTTATATTTCACGGCGTTTCGACTTCCTTATTTTTATTGGCATATTCACGATCGTTTATATTTCTGGGTCTATATTTGTGAGATGAGGTATTTTAACTATTTACATTGTTCGGACTGTTATCCCCATTTTTATTTCTATTGTCATATTCACGGCGTTTTCCGGCTTTCTTCATGTCTATATTTTTGAGATGAGGTATTTTAACTATTTACATTGTTCGAACTGTTATCCTGTTTTTATTTCTATTGTCATATTCATTCCGGCGTTTCTTCCGATCTGTCTATATTTGTGAGATGAGGTATTTTAATTATTTATTTACATTGTTCGAACTGTTGTCCTTATTTTATTGTCATATTCACGACGTTTCGACCGTTGTCTATATTTTCAGATCTGGCGTTTTCTATATTTCATTGACATTATTCGAACTATTTTACATTATTTCTATTATTTCATATTCACGGCGTTCGATCTGCATTTCTATATTTGTGAGATGAGGTATTTGAACTATTTACATACGGTTTTGTTCGAACTGCTGTCCTTATTTCTATTGTCATATTGTAACTATTTACACTATATCGGTCTCGGATTTATGAGATGAGGTATTTTAACTATTTACATTGTTCGAACTGCTGTCCTTATTTCTATTGTCATATTCATTTACGTTTCGACTGTTGTCATTTTTATTTTCATATTCACTATATTGAGATCGGCTTCCTTCTTGATCTGTATATTTTTGAGATGAGGTTTTTTTACACTATTTACATTGTTCGGACTGTTGTCCTTATTTCTATTATCATACGTTTCACGTTGTACATTTTCTTCATAATCTGTCTATATTTCTGAGATGAGGTATTTTAATTATTTACTATTTACATTGTTCGGACTGTTGTCCTTATTTTTATTATCATATTCACGGCGTTTCGACCGTTGTACATTCCGGCCTTCTTCATGATTATTTATAACTAGATTTACATTGTATTTACACTAATTTTCGGACTGTCCTTTATTTTCTATTGTCACGTTTATTAATATCCGGCTTTCTTCATGATCTGTCTATATTTCTGAGATGAGGTATTTTTAATTTTTACTATTTTCACTATTGCTGTCCTGAGACTATTGTCATATTCGGCGTTTTATGCTGTCTATATTGTGAGATGTTTTTAACTATTTACATTGTTCCGAACTCATCTGTCCTTATTTCTATTGTCATATTCACGCGTTTCGGCCATTGTCTCGGACTGTTATCCCATGAGATGAGGTATTTTAACTATTTACATTGTTCGAACTATCTGTCAATATTTCTGATTGTCATATTCACGGCGTTTCGGCCGCTGTCTATTTGTGAGATGGGATTTTATCACCATTTACATTGTTCGAATTCACTGTCCTTATTTCTATTGTATATTCCGGCGTTTCTTCATAATCTGTCTATATTTCTGAGATGAGGTATTTTATTTATTTACATTGTTCGGACTGTTGTCCTTATTTTTTATTATCATATTCACGGCGTTTTCGACTGTCTATATTTTACGATCCGGTATTTTAACTATTTGTCTATTGTTCGAATATGATTTATTGTCATATTTACACTATTTACATTGTTCGGACTTTGTCCTCATCTTTATTTTCATATTCACGACGTTTCGAACTGTTGTACGTCCCGGCCTTCTTCATGATCTGTCTATATTTATTGAGATGAGGTATTGTAACTATTTACACTATTTACATTTTCGGACTGTTATCCCATTTTTATTTCATATTCATAACGTTTCGACTATTTACATTGTTTGATCTGTCAATATTTGAGATGAGGTATTGTAACTCCGGCATTCTTCGGACTGTTGTCATTTTTTTATTCACGGCGTTTGACCGTTATTGTAATTCATCTGTAATATTTGAGATGAGGTATTTTTGTCTATTTCATTTTTACATTGTTCGAACTGTTGTCCTTATTTATATTGTCGTTTTTACATTCGGCCTTTCTTCATTTATCTGTCTATATTTCTGAGATGAGGTATTTTATTTATTTATTTACATTGTTCGGACTGTTGTCCTCATTTTTATTCTATATTCATACGTTTCGACCGTTGTACATTCTTATTTCTTCATCATCTGTCTATATTTCTGAGATGAGGTATTTTAACTATTTACATATTTTCATTGAACTGCTGTCCTTATTTTTATTGTCATATTCACAACGTTTCGTTACCGTCTATATTCTTGAGATGATCTGTTCTTATTTTTATATTTACATTGTTCGAACTGAGATCATGTCATATTGTACGGCGTTTCTATATTTTAACATTACTTTTTGGACTGTTATCCCCATTTTTATTATCATATTCACGGCGTTTCGACCGTTGTACATTCCGGCTTCTTCAGGATCTCTGTCTATATTTCTGAGATGAGGTATTGTAACTATTTTAACTATTTACATTGTTCGGACTGTTGTCCCCCATTTTTATTATCATATTCACACGTTTCGACCGTTGTATATTCCGGCTTTCTTCAGGATCTGTCTATATTTTGAGATGAGGTATTGTAATTATTTACATTTTCGAACTATTTTACATTGTTTATCATATTGTTGTCCCATCTTTTTTGATCATATTCACTATTTACGTTCGAACTGTTGTCCTTATTTTTATTTCATATTCATTCCCGGTAATATTCTTCAGGATCTGTCTATATTTCTGAGATGAGGTATTGTAACTTTTAACTATTTACATTGTTCGGACTGTTGTCCTCATTTTTATTATCATATTCACGACGTTTCGACCGTTGTATATTCCGGCTTTTCTTCAGGATCTGTCAATATTTCTGAGATGAGGTATTTTATTTACACTATTTACATTGTTCGGACTGTTGTCCCCATTTTTATTATCATATTCACGTCGTTTCGACCGTTGCGTTTCGGCTTTCTTCATGATCTGTCTATATTTCTGAGATGAGGTATTTTCCTCACTTTCACTATTTACATTGTTCGAACTGTTGTCCCCATTTTTATTATCATATTCAAACGTTTCGACCGTTATTACATTCCGGTTGAGATCAGTATCTGTCAATATTTCTGAGATGAGGTATTGTAACTATTTACATTATTCGAATTGTTCGGACTGTTATCGTTTCATTTTTATTTCATATATTGAGATGAGGTGTTTTAACCGTTGATACATTCCGGAACTTCTTCAACCGTTGTCAATTATTTCTGAGATGAGTCAATATTTGTTATTTTACACTATTTACTATTTTGTTCGGACTGTTATCCCCATTTTTATTGTCATATTCACGGCGTTTCGACCGTTGTCATATTCCGGATATTTTCTTCATGGATCTGTCAATATTTCTGAGATGAGGTAAAATCCTTTATTTACACTATTTACATTATTCGGACTGTTGTCCCCATTTTTTATTATTCATATTATTCGGACATTGTTCACTACAAAATTTCCTTATTTTCTATCATCATATTCAATATTTCAGGATCTGATGAGGTATTTGTAAGATGAGGTATTTACTATTTACATTGTTCGGACTGTTGTCCTTTTTATTCTATATCATATACGTTTTTCGACCGTTGTACATTCCGGCTTTCTTCATGATCTGTCAATATTTCTGAGATGAGGTTTTAACTATTTTCACTATTTACATTGTTCGGACTGCTGTCCTTATTTTTATTATCATATTCAAAACGTTTCGATTTTTTGTACATTTCCGGCTTTCTTCTATATCTTCAATATTTCTGAGATGAGGTATTGTAATATTTACACTATTTACATTGTTCGGACTGTTATCCCCTTTTATTTTTATTATCATATTCACGGCGTTTCGACCGTTGTACTATTCCGGTTTTTCTTCATGTATCTGTCAATATTTCATTGAGACTATTTTGTCTGTTTCATTTTATTGTCATATTTATTTTTCATTATTTGTTATATTGTTAGATGATTTTTTTTAACTATTTTCATTGTTTCGGACTCTTGTCCGTTATATATTCCTATTTTCTTGTACGTTTCGGATCTGTCAATATTTCTGAGATGAGGTATTGTAACTATTTACACTATTTACATTATTCGGACTGTTATCCCCATTTTTATTATCATATTCACGGCGTTTCGACCGTTGAACATTTAATTTTTCTTCATGATCTGTTTCTAATCAATATTTCTGAGATGAGGTATTTAACTATTTACACTATTTACATTGTTCGGACTGTTATCCCCATTTTTATTATCATATTCACTGCTGTTTCGACCTATTGTATATTCCGGCTTTTTCATGATCTGTCAATATTTCTGAGATGAGGTATAACTATTTACACTATTTACATTGTTCGGACTGTTGTCCCATTTTTATTATCATATTCACGGCGTTTCGACCGTTGTACATTCCAGCTTTCTATTTTAATCTGTCAATATTTCTGAGATGAGGTATTGTAACTATTTACACTATTTACATTGTTTCGGACTGTTATCCCCATTTTTATTATCATATTCACGGCGTTTCGACCGTTTGTACATTCCTTATTTTTCTTCATAATCTGTCAATATTTCTGAGATGAGGTATTGTAACTATTTTAACTATTTACATTGTTCGGACTGTTTGTCCCCATTTTTATTATCATATTCACGGCGTTTCGACTGTCTATTGTACATTCCGGCTTTCTTCATAATCTGTCAATATTTCTGATGAGGTATTGTAACTTATTTACACTATTTTTACATATTTGTTCGGACTGTTCAATCCCATTTTTATTATCATATTCACGGCGTTTCGACCGTTCACTACATTATTCGGCTTTTTTCATATTAATCCGTTGTCAATATTTCTGAGATCTGTCAATATTGTAACTATTTACACTATTTACATTGTTCGGACTGTTATCCCATTTTTTATTATCATATTCACGGCGTTTCGACCGTTGTACATATTCCGGCTTTCTTCATAATCTGTCAATATTTCTGAGATGAGGTATTGTAACTATTTACACTATTTACATTGTTCGGACTGTTGTCCCCATTTTTATTATCATATTCACGGCGTTTCGACCGTTGTACATTCCGGCCTTCTTCATGATCTGTCAATATTTCTGAGATGAGGTATTTAACTATTTACACTATTTACATTGTTCGGACTGTTATCCCCATTTTTTATTATCATATTCACGGCGTTTCGACCGTTGTACATTGTCAATATTTCTTCATGATCTGTCAATATTTCATTGATATGAGGTATTGTAACTATTTACACTATTTACATTGTTCGGACTGTTATCCCCATTTTTATTTCATATTCACGGCGTTTCGACCGTTGTACATTCATTTTTTTCTTCATGATCTGTCAATATTTTGAGATGAGGTATTTTAATTATTTCACTATTTATATTTTTCGGACTGTTATAACCCATTTTTATTATCATATTGTCCTCGTTTCGACCGTTGTACATTCCGGCTTTCTTCATCATCTGTCAATATTTCTGAGATGAGGTATTGTCAATATTTTATTTACATTATTCGGACTTTTGTCCCCCATTTTTATTACATTATTTTCACGTTATTTACTTCATTGTTCTGTCAATATTTCTGAGATGAGGTATTTTATTTTATTATTTACATTATTCGGACTGTTGTCCCGTCATTCAACGGCGTTTAAACGTTTGTACACCTTTCTTCATCATCTGTCAATATTTCTGAGATGAGGTATTGTAACTATTTACACTATTTACATTGTTCGGACTGTTATCCCCATTTTTATTATCATATTTCGGCGTTTCGACCGTTGTACATTCCGGCCTTCTTCATGATCTGTCAATATTTCTGAGATGAGGTATTATAACTATTTACACTATTTACATTGTTCGGACTGTTATCCCCATTTTTTATTATCATATTCACGGCGTTATTTCTTTCATGATCTGTCAATACATTCCGGCTTTCTATTTCATATTTCATTATCTGTCAATATTTTGAGATGAGGCGTTTGTAACTATTTCCGCCTTTTATTTGTCAATATTGTTCGGATTTTATCACCATTTACATTTTTTATTATCATATTCACGGCGTTTCGACAATATTTTGTACATTCCGGTTTTTTTTCTTTCATGATCTGTCAATATTTCTGAGATGAGGTATTGTAACTATTTACACTATTTACATTGTTCGGACTGTTATCCCCATTTTTTTATCATATTCACGGCGTTTCGACCACAACATTCCGGCTTTCTTCATCATCTGTCAATATTTCTGAGATGAGGTATTTTAACTTTTGACTATTTACATTGTTCGGACTGTTATCCCTATTTTTATTATCATATTACGGCGTTTCGACCGTTGTACATTCCGGCTTTGTTCATCTGTCAATATTTCTGAGATGAGGTATTTTAATTATTTCACTATTTACATTGTTATTTTTGTCCCTTTTATTATCATATTTATTTATTCACACCGTTGTACATTCCGGCTTTTTCATAATCTGTCAATATTTCTGAGATGAGGTATTGTAACTATTTACACTATTTACATTGTTCGGACTGTTATCCCCATTTTTATTATCATATTCACGGCGTTTCGACCGTTTACGCCTTTCTTCTTCATCATCTGTCAATATTTTTATGAGATGAGGTATTATTTAACTATTTACACTATTTTTATTTCATTATTCGTTTCGATTGTTATATTCCCCTTTTTTTTATCTGTCAATCACTGAGATGAGGTATTTTATTATTTACACTATTTTGATTGTTCGGACTATTGTCCTTTTTATTATCATATTCACCTTTTTCGATTTGTTTTTTTCTTCTGATCTGTCAATATTTTGAGATGAGGTATTTTTAACTATTTACATTGTTCGGACTGTTATCCCATTTTTATTATCATATTCACGGCGTTTCGACCGTTGTACATTCCCTTTCTTCATAATCTGTCAATATTTTGATATGACATATTTTAATTATTTACACTATTTACATTATTCGGACTGTTATCCCCATTTTTATTATCATATTTATTTCGACCGTTGTAACATTCCGGCTTTCTTCATGATCTGTCAATATTTCTGAGATGAGGTATTTTAACTATTTACACTATTTACATTGTTCGGACTATTGTCCTCATTTTTATTATCATATTTATTCGTTGTACATTCCGGCTTTTCTTCATGATCTGTCAATATTTCTGAGATGAGGTATTTTAACTATTTACACTATTTACATTGTTCGGACTGTTATCTTCATTTTATTATCATATTTCACGGCGTTTCGACCGTTGTACATTCCGGCTTTCTTCATTATCTGTCAATATCTGTCAATATTTCTGATATGAGGTATTGTAACTATTTACACTATTTACATTGTTCGGACTGTTATCCCCATTTTTATTATCATATTCACGGCGTTTCGACCGTTGTACATTCTGTCAATTTTCTTCATAATCTGTCAATATTTCTGAGATGAGGTATTTTGTAATTATTTACACTATTTACATTGTTCGGACTGTTATCCCCATTTTTATTTCATATTTGTCAATTTCGACCGTTGTACATTCTGGCTTTCTTCATGATCTGTCAATATTTCTGAGATGAGGTATTTTAACTTTTTATTTACACTATTTACATTGTTCGGACTGTTATCCCCATTTTTATTATCATATTCACGGCGTTTCGACCGTTGTACATTCCGGCTTTCTTCATCATCTGTCAATATTTCTGAGATGAGGTATTTATAACTATTTACATTATTTGGGGATTTCTGTTGTTACATATTTATTATTCATATTTTTAAACGTTGTACATTCGACCTTTCTGTCAATATTTTTAAATTATCATATTTAAATTGGCGTTTATCCCCATTTTACCATTATACATATTGTTATCCCCATTTTTTACCATATTCAGGATTACAATCTTTCATTGTTCGGCCATTTTTTTTATCTGTCTATATTTTCTCTTCATATTGTAAATTATTTACACTATTTACATTTATTTCGGACTGTTATCCCCATTTTTATTATCATATTCACGGCGTTTCGACCGTTTACATTCGGCCTTTCTTCATGATCTGTCAATATTTCTGAGATGAGGTATTTAACTATTTACACTATTTACATTGTTCGGACTGTTATCCCCATTTTTATTATCATATTCACGGCGTTTCGACCGTTGTACATTCCGGCTTTCTTTCATATCTGTCAATATTTCTGAGATGAGGTATTGTAACTATTTACACTATTTACATTATTCGGACTGTTATCCCCATTTTTATCGCCATATTCACGGCGTTTCGACGTTGTACATTCCGGTTTTTTCAGTATCTGTCAATATTTCTGAGATGAGGTATTAACTATTTACACTATTTACATTATTCGGACTGTTGTCCTCATTTTGTTATCATATTTATTTCGACCGTTTACATTCCGGCCTTCTTCAATATCTGTCAATATTTCTGAGATGAGGTATTGTAACTATTTACATTATTACATTGTTCGGACTGTTATCTCATTTTTATTATCATATTCACGGCGTTTCGACCGTTGTACATTCCGGCTTTCTTCAGTATCTGTCAATATTTTTGGATGAGGTATTGTAATTATTTACACTATTTACATTGTTCGGACTGTTATCCCATTTTTATTATTTATCGCCGGCGTTTCGACCGTTGTACATTTCGGCTTTCTTCATGTATCTGTCAATATTTCTGAGATGAGGTATTGTAATTATTTACACTATTTACATTATTCGGACTGTTATCCCCATTTTTATTATCATATTCACGGCGTTTCGACCGTTGTACATTCCGGCTTTTTCATTATCTGTCAATATTTCTGAGATGAGGTATTGTAATTATTTACACTATTTACATTGTTCGGACTGTTATCCCATTTTTATTATCATATTCACGGCATTGTTTCGACCGTTGTACATTCCTTTCTTTTTTTAGATCTATTTCAGATGTTTATTGAGATGACTATTATTTAATTATTGTCCTCATATTTTTATTACATATTTACATTGTTCGGACTGTTATCCCCAATATTTTATTATCATATTCATACTATTTCATTATTCGGACTGTTTGTACATTCCGGCCTATTCATTCACGAACGTCATCTGTCAATATTTCTGAGATGAGATATTGTTTTATTTACACTATTTACATTGTTTCGGACTGTTATCCCCATTTTTATTATCATATTTATTTTTCGACCGTTGTACATTCCGGCTTTCTTCATATCTGTCAATATTTGAGATGATGGTATTGTAATTATTTACACTATTTACATTGTTCGGACTGTTATCCCCATTTTATTATCATATTCACGGCGTTTCGACCGTTGTACATTCCGGCTTTCTTCAGTATCTGTCAATATTTCTGAGATGAGGTATTTAACTATTTACACTATTTACATTCGGACTGTTATCCCCATTTTTATTATCATTCGGACTGTTGTATATTCATCTTTTTCATTCATATTTATTCTGTCAACTATTTCACTATTTCTTTCAGTATCTGTCAATATTTCTGAGATGAGGTATTGTAATTATTTACACTATTTACATTATTCGGTTATTGTCCTCATTTTATTTCATATGTTCGGGCTGTTTTACCACGTTGTACATTCCGGTAGATAGTCTTGTCAATATTTCTGATTTGAGATGAATTGTAATTATTTACACTATTTACATTATTCGGACTGTTATCCTCATTTTATTATCATATTCACGGCGTTTCGACCGTTGTACATTCGGCTTTCTTCATGATCTGTCAATATTTCTGAGATGAGGTATTGTAATTATTTACACTATTTACATTGTTCGGACTGTTATCCTCATTTTTATTATCATATTCATTTATTTCAACCGTTGTACATTTCGGCCTTCTTCATAATCTGTCAATATTTCTGAGATGAGGTGAGGTATTATTTACACTATTTTTATTTATTCGGACTATTGTCCATTTTTCTTTATTCGCCATATTTATCGTTGTACATTCCGTTTGGCCTTTTATCTGTCAATATTTTTTTACACTATTTACATATATTCGGACTGTTATCCTCATTTTTTTCATATTCACGGCGTTTCGAACGTTGTACATTCGGCTTTCTTCATATCTGTCAATATTTCTGAGATGAGGTATTTTATAACTATTTACATTATTTACACATTGTTATCCCATTTTATTATCATATTTTATTAATATTCATTCCGGCCTAACGTTTCTGTCAATATTGTACATTACTATTTACATTATTTTCTTCATTATCCCATTTGTATTATATTTTTCGACCGTTGATTCCGGCCTTTCAGTATCTGTCAATATTTTTGAGATGAGGTATTAGTATTTACACTATTTACATTATTCGGACTGTTGTCCTCATCTTTATTATCATATTCACGGCGTTTCGACCGTTGTACATTCATGGTCAATTTTTTCATCTATCTGTCAATATTTCTGAGATGAGGTATTGTAATTATTTACACACATTTTACATTGTTCGGACTGTTTTCCCCATTTTTATTATTCATATTCACATTTTTCGACCATATTTATTACAACATTTCGGTTTTCTTCAGTATCTGTCAATATTTCTGAGATGAGGTATTATAATTATTTACACTATTTACATTATTCGGACTGTTGTCCTCATTTTTTTATCATATTCATATTTCGACCGTTGTACATTCCGCCTTCTTCAGTATCTGTCAATATTTCTGAGATGAGGTATTTAATTATTTACACTATTTACATTATTCGGACTGTTGTCCCCATTTTTATTATCATATTCACGGCGTTTCGACCGTTGTACATTCGGCCTTCTTCATGATCTGTCAATATTTCTGAGATGAGGTATTGTAACTATTTACACTATTTACATTATTCGGACTGTTATCTTCATTTTTATTATCATATTCACGGCGTTTCGACTATTTTGTACATTCGGCCTTTCTTCATATCTGTCAATATTTCTGAGATGAGGTATTGTAACTATTTACACTATTTACATTATTCGGACTGTTGTCCCATTTTTATTATCATATTCACGGCGTTTCGACCGTTGTACATTCCGGGATTTCTTCATGATCTGTCAATATTTCTGAGATGAGGTATTGTAACTATTTACACTATTTACATTGTTCGGACTGTTTGTCCCATTTTTATTATCATATTCACGGCGTTTCGACCGTTGTATCATATTCCGGCCTTTCTTCATGATCTGTCAATATTTCTGAGATGAGGTATAACTATTTACACTATTTACATTGTTCGGACTGTTATCCCCATTTTTATTATCATATTCACGGCGTTTCGACCGTTGTACATTCCGGCTTTCTTCATGATCTGTCAATATTTCTGAGATGAGGTATTGTAACTATTTACACTATTTACATTGTTCGGACTGTTATCCCCATTTTTATTATCATATTCACTGTCGTTTCGACCGTTGTACATTCCGGCCTTTCTTCATCATCTGTCAATATTTCTGAGATGAGGTATTGTAACTATTTACACTATTTACATTGTTCGGACTGTTATCCCCATTTTTATTATCATATTCACGGCGTTTCGACCGTTGTACATTCTTTTTAATTTTCTTCATGATCTGTCAATATTTCTGAGATGAGGTATTGTAACTATTTACACTATTTACATTATTCGGACTGTTATCCCATTTTTATTATCATATTCACGGCGTTTCGACCGTTGTACATTCCGGCTTTCTTCATGATCTGTCAATATTTCTGAGATGAGGTATTGTAACTATTTACACTATTTACATTGTTCGGACTGTTATCCCATTTTTATTATCATATTCACGGCGTTTCGACCGTTGTACATTCCGGCCTTCTTCATAATCTGTCAATATTTCTGAGATGAGGTATTGTAACTATTTACACTATTTACATTATTCGGACTGTTATCCCCATTTTTATTATCATATTCACGGCGTTTCGACCGTTGTACATTCAGCTTTCATTTCATGATCTGTCAATATTTCTGAGATGAGGTATTGTAACTATTTACACTATTTACATTGTTCGGACTGTTATCCCCATTTTTATTATCATATTCACGGCGTTTCGACCGTTGTACATTCCGGATTTCTTCATACATTATCTGTCAATATTTCTGAGATGAAATTATTGTAATTATTTACACTATTTACATTGTTCGGACTGTTATCCTCATTTTTATTATCATATTCACGGCGTTTCGACCGTTGTACATTCTGTCTTCTTATTTCATGATCTGTCAATATTTCTGAGATGAGGTATTGTAACTATTTACACTATTTACATTATTCGGACTGTTATCCCTGTCAATATTTCTTTATTATCATATTCATTATTCGGACGTTTCGACCGTTGTTTATTCAACTTTTTTCTTCATGATCTGTCAATATTTCTGAGATGAGGTATTGTAACTATTTACACTATTTACATTGTTCGGACTGTTGTCCCCATTTTTATTATCATATTCACGGCGTTTCGACCGTTGTACATTCCGGCTTTCTTCATGATCTGTCAATATTTCTGAGATGAGGTATTGTAACTATTTACACTATTTACATTTTCGGACTGTTATCCCCATTTTTTATTATCATATTCACGGCGTTTCGACCGTTGTACATTCCGGCCTTTCTTCATGATCTGTCAATATTTCTGAGATGAGGTATTGTAACTATTTACACTATTTACATTGTTCGGACTGTTATCCCCATTTTTATTATCATATTCACGGCTTTTTCGACCGTTGTACATTCCGGCTTTCTTCATGATCTGTCAATATTTCTGAGATGAGGTATTGTAACTATTTACACTATTTACATTGTTCGGACTGTTGTCCCCATTTTTATTATCATATTCACGGCGTTTCGACCGTTGTACATTCCGGCTTTCTTCATAATCTGTCAATATTTCTGAGATGAGGTATTGTAACTATTTACACTATTTACATTGTTCGGACTGTTATCCCCATTTTTTTTTTATCATATTCACGGCGTTTCGACCGTTGTACATTCCGGCTTTCTTCATGATCTGTCAATATTTCTGAGATGAGGTATTTAACTATTTACACTATTTTATCATTATTTCGGACTGTTATCCCCATTTTTATTATCATATTCACGGCGTTTCGACCGTTGTACATTCCGGCTTTCTTCATAATCTGTCAATATTTCTGAGATGAGGTATTGTAACTATTTACACTATTTACATTGTTCGGACTGTTATCCCCATTTTTATTATCATATTCACGGCGTTTCGACCGTTGTACATTCCCTTTCTTCATCATCTGTCAATATTTCTGAGATGAGGTATTGTAACTATTTACACTATTTACATTATTCGGACTGTTGTCCCATTTTATTTCATATTCACGGCGTTTCGACCATTTACATTCTATTTCTTCACTATCTGTCAATATTTCTGAGATGAGGTATTGTAACTATTTACACTATTTACATTGTTCGGACTGTTATCCTCATTTTATTATCATATTCACGGCGTTTCGACCGTTCTACATTCGGCTTTCTTCATGATCTGTCAATATTTCTGAGATGAGGTATTATTTAACTATTTACACTATTTACATTGTTCGGACTGTTATCCCCATTTTTTATTATCATATTCATCTGTCAATATTTCTGAGTTGTACATTATTTACACTATTTTCTTCATTAATCTGTCAATATTTCTGAGATGACGTTTATTGTAACTATTTACACTATTTAGTATTGTTCGGACTGTTATCCCCATTTTTATTATCATATTCACGGCGTTTCGACCGTTGTACATTCCGGCTTTCTTCATGATCTGTCAATATTTCTGAGATGAGGTATTGTAACTATTTACACTATTTACATTGTTCGGACTGTTATCCCCATTTTTATTATCATATTCACGGCGTTTCGACCGTTGTACATTCCGGCTTTCTTCATGATCTGTCAATATTTCTGAGATGAGGTATTGTAACTATTTACACTATTTACATTGTTCGGACTGTTATCCCCATTTTTATTATCATATTCACGGCGTTTCGACCGTTGTACATTCCGGCTTTCTTCATGATCTGTCAATATTTCTGAGATGAGGTATTGTAACTATTTACACTATTTACATTGTTCGGACTGTTATCCCCATTTTTATTATCATATTCACGGCGTTTCGACCGTTGTACATTTCTGGCTTTCTTCATGATCTGTCAATATTTCTGAGATGAGGTATTGTAACTATTTACACTATTTACATTGTTCGGACTGTTATCCCCATTTTTTATTATCATATTTCGGCGTTTCGACCGTTGTACATTCCGGCTTTCTTCATCATCTGTCAATATTTTTGATATGAGGTATTGTAACTATTTACACTATTTACATTGTTCGGACTGTTATCCCCATTTTTATTATCATATTCACGGCGTTTCGACCGTTGTACATTCCGGCATTTTCTTCTTGATCTGTCAATATTTCTGAGATGAGGTATTGTAACTATTTACACTATTTACATTGTTCGGACTGTTATCCCCATTTTTATTATCATATTCACGGCGTTTCGACCGTTCTACATTCCGGCTTTCTTCATGATCTGTCAATATTTCTGATATGAGGTATTTTAACTATTTACACTATTTACATTGTTCGGACTGTTATCCCCATTTTTATTATCATATTCACGGCGTTTCGACCGTTGTACATTCCGGCCTTCTTCATCATCTGTCAATATTTCTGAGATGAGGTATTGTAACTATTTACACTATTTACATTGTTCGGACTGTTATCCCCATTTTTATTATCATATTCACGGCGTTTCGACCGTTGTACATTTCGGCTTTCTTCATGATCTGTCAATATTTCTGAGATGAGGTATTGTAACTATTTACACTATTTACATTGTTCGGACTGTTATCCTCATTTTATTATCATATTCACGGCGTTTCGACCGTTGTACATTCCGGTTTTTCTTCATGATCTGTCAATATTTCTGAGATGAGGTATTGTAACTATTTACACTATTTACATTATTCGGACTGTTATCCCCATTTTTATTATCATATTTCACGGCGTTTCGACCGTTGTACATTTCGGCTTTCTTCATGATCTGTCAATATTTCTGAGATGAGGTATTGTAACTATTTACATTATATTTACTATTGTTCGGACTGTTATCCCCATTTTTATTATCATATTTTCGGCGTTTCGACCGTTGTACATTCCTATTTTCTTATTTCGGATCTGTCAATATTTCTGAGATGAGGTATTGTAACTATTTACACTATTTCATTTATTTCGGACTGTTATCCCATTTTTTATTTACATTATTCATATTCACATCTTTTCGACCGTTATTACATTCCGGCCTTCTTCATAATCTGTCAATATTTCTGAGATGAGGTATTGTAACTATTTACATTATTTACATTGTTCGGACTGTTATCCCCATTTTTATTAATATTCACGTTTCGACCGTTTCGACCTTTCATCTGTCTATATTTCTGAGATTTCTTCATTATCTATTCAATATTTCATTATTCGGACTATTTGTCCTCATATTTGTCGCCATATTTTAGGTTTTGTAACTATTTACATTGTTACTTTTTCGGACTTTTATTGTCTATATTTTATTATCATACACTATTTCATTATTTCGGACTATTGTCCTCATTTCGACCGTTCGCCATTCCATTTTTATTAACATTTTCACGGCGTTTTTCATTATCTGTCAATATTTCTGAGATGATTATTTTTATTTACACTATTTACATTGTTCGGACTATTATCCTCATTTTTCGCCATATTATTCACAACGTTTCGACCGTTTACATTCCGGCCTTTCTTCATCTGTCAATATTTTGAGATGAGGTATTGTAACTATTTACACTATTTACATTATTCGGACTGTTTTCGACGTTTCGACCGTTGTAACATTCCATTTTCTTCATGATCTGTCAATATTTCTGAGATGAGGTATTTAACTATTTACACTATTTACATTGTTCGGACTGTTGTCCCATTTTTATTATCATATTCACGGCGTTTCGACCGTTGTACATTCCGGCTTTCTTCATAATCTGTCAATATTTCTGAGATGAGGTATTGTAATATTACACTATTTACATTGTTCGGACTGTTGTCCCCATTTTTATTATCATATTCACGGCGTTTCGACCGTTGTACATTCCGGCTTTCTTCATGATCTGTCAATATTTCTGAGATGAGGTATTGTAACTATTTACACTATTTACATTATTCGGACTGTTATCCCCATTTTTATTATCATATTCACGGCGTTTCGACCGTTTACATTCGGCTTTCTTCATAATCTGTCAATATTTCTGAGATGAGGTATTGTAACTATTTACACTATTTACATTGTTCGGACTGTTATCCCCATTTTTATTATCATATTCACGGCGTTTCGACCGTTGTACATTCCGGCTTTCTTCATGATCTGTCAATATTTCTGAGATGAGGTATTGTAACTATTTACACTATTTACATTGTTCGGACTGTTATCCCCATTTTTATTATCATATTCACGGCGTTTCGACCGTTTTCTATCTGTCTATATTTTGAGATGATAATCTGTCATTTACATTATTTACAGATTCGGACTGTTTTTTTCATCAATTTTCGTTTCATATTTTTACAACATTTCGGCTTTCTTTTTATCTGTCATTATTTCTGAGATGGATGTAACTATTTACACTATTTATCCCCATTTATCCCATTTTTATTATCATATTCACGGCGTTTCGACCGTTGTACATTCCGGCTTTCTTCGGAATCTGTCAATATTTCTGAGATGAGGTATTGTTACTATTTACACTATTTACATTGTTCGGACTGTTATCCCCATTTTTATTATCATATTCACGGCGTTTCGACCGTTTTACATTCCGGCTTTCTTCATCATCTGTCAATATTTCTGAGATGAGGTATTGTAACTATTTACACTATTTACATTGTTCGGACTGTTATCCCCATTTTTATTATCATATTCACGGCGTTTCGACCGTTGTACATTCCGGCTTTCTTCATGATCTGTCAATATTTCTGAGATGAGGTATTGTAACTATTTACACTATTTACATTGTTCGGACTGTTATCCCCATTTTTATTATCATATTCACGGCGTTTCGACCGTTGTACATTCCGGCTTTCTTCATAATCTGTCAATATTTCTGAGATGAGGTATTGTAACTATTTACACTATTTACATTATTCGGACTGTTATCCCCATTTTTATTAATATTCACGGCGTTTCGACTTTTTTACATTCAACCTTTCTTCATGATCTGTCAATATTTCTGAGATGAGGTATTGTAACTATTTACACTATTTACATTGTTCGGACTGTTGTCCCCATTTTTATTATCATATTCACGGCGTTTCGACCGTTGTACATTCCGCCTTTCTTCATATCTGTCAATATTTCTGAGATGAGGTATTGTAACTATTTACACTATTTACATTGTTCGGACTGTTGTCCTCATTTTTATTATCATATTCACGGCGTTTCGACCGTTGTACATTCCGGCTTTCTTCATGATCTGTCAATATTTCTGAGATGAGGTATTGTAACTATTTACACTATTTACATTGTTCGGACTGTTATCCCCATTTTTATTATCATATTCACGGCGTTTCGACCGTTACATTTCGGCTTTCTTCATGATCTGTCAATATTTCTGAGATGAGGTATTGTAACGTTTATTTACACTATTTACATTGTTCGGACTGTTATCCCCATTTTTATTATCATATTCACGGCGTTTCGACCGTTTACATTCCGGCTTTCTTCATCATCTGTCAATATTTCTGAGATGAGGTATTGTAAATATTTACACTATTTACATTGTTCGGACTGTTATCCTCATTTTATTATCATATTCACGGCGTTTCGACCGTTGTACATTCCGGCTTTCTTCATCATCTGTCAATATTTCTGAGATGAGGTATTGTAATTATTTACACTATTTACATTGTTCGGACTGTTATCCCCATTTTTTATTATCATATTCACGGCGTTTTCGTTGACCGTTGTACATTTCTGAGATGAGGTATTTAACTATTTCACTATTTCATTATCTGTCAATTTTTCTGAGATGAGGTATTGTAAATTATTTACACTATTTATATTTTGAGATTCGGATTGTTATCCCCATTTTTATTATCATATTCACGGCGTTTCGACCGTTGTACATTCCGGCTTTCTTCATGATCTGTCAATATTTCTGATATGAGGTTTGTAACTATTTACATTATTTTCGGACTTTGTTCAACTTGTTGTCCCATTTTTATTTCATATTCAACGTTTCGGACCGTTGTACATTATTCACGGCGTTTCTTGTACATTGATTTTTCATGATATTTCTGAGATGAGGTATTGTAACTATTTACACTATTTACATTATTCGGACTGTTGTCCATTTTTCCATTTCACGGCGTTTACCGTTTACATTTCGGCCTTTCTTTGATCTGTCAATATTTCTGAGATGAGGTATTGTAACTATTTTATTATTTTTACATTGTTCGGACTGTTGTCCCCATTTTTATTATCATATTACGGCGTTTCGACCGTTGTAAATTTTCTTTCATGATATTTCTGAGATGAGGTATTGTAACTATTTACACTATTTACATTATTCGGACTGTTGTCCTCATTTTATTATCATATTCACGGCGTTTCGACCGTTGTACATTCGGCTTTCTTCATCATCTGTCAATATTTCTGAGATGAGGTATTGTAACTATTTACACTATTTACATTGTTCGGACTGTTATCCCCATTTTTATTATCATATTCACGGCGTTTCGACCGTTACACATTCCGGCTTTCTTCATGATCTGTCAATATTTCTGAGATGAGGTATTGTAACTATTTACACTATTTACATTATTCGGACTGTTTGTCCCATTTTTATTATCATATTCACAACGTTTCGTCCGTTGTACATTTCCGGGTTATCTTGTCAATATTTCTGAGATGAGGTATTGTAACTATTTACACTATTTACATTATTCGGACTGTTATCCCCATTTTTATTATCATATTCACGGCGTTTCGACCAACATTTCCGGCCTTCTTCAGTATCTGTCAATATTTCTGAGATGAGGTATTGTAACTATTTACACTATTTACATTGTTCGGACTGTTATCCCCATTTTTATTCATATTCACGGCGTTTCGACCGTTGTACATTCCGGCCTTTCTTCATGATCTGTCAATATTTCTGAGATGAGGTATTGTAACTATTTACACTATTTACATTGTTCGGACTGTTATCCCATTTTTATTATCATATTCACGGCGTTTCGACCGTTTTACATTCCCTTTTTCTTTCATGATCTGTCAATATTTCTGAGATGAGGTATTGTAACTATTTACACTATTTACATTGTTCGGACTGTTATCCCCATTTTTATTATCATATTCACGGCGTTTCGACCGTTGTACATTCCGGCTTTCTTCATGATCTGTCAATATTTCTGAGATGAGGTATTGTATTATTTACACTATTTACATTGTTCGGACTGTTATCCCCATTTTTATTATCATATTCACGGCGTTTCGACCGTTGTACATTCCGGCTTTCTTCATGATCTGTCAATATTTCTGAGATGAGGTATTGTAACTATTTACACTATTTACATTGTTCGGACTGTTATCCCCATTTTTATTATCATATTCACGGCGTTTCGACCATTACATTCCGGCCTTCTTCTATATTTCTGAGATGATCTGTCAATATTTCTGAGATGAGGTATTGTAATTATTTACACTATTTACATTGTTCGGACTGTTATCCCCATTTTTATTATCATATTCACGGCGTTTCGACCGTTGTACATTCCGGTTTTCTTCATAATCTGTCAATATTTCTGAGATGAGGTATTGTAACTATTTACACTATTTACATTATTCGGACTGTTATCCTCATTTTTTTATTCATATTCACGGCGTTTCGACCGTTGTACATTCCGGCTTTCTTCATGATCTGTCAATATTTCTGAGATGAGGTATTGTAACTATTTACACTATTTACATTGTTCGGACTGTTATCCCCATTTTTATTAATCATATTCACGGCGTTTCGACCGTTTACATTCCGGCTTTCTTCATGATCTGTCAATATTTCTGAGATGAGGTATTGTAACTATTTACACTATTTACATTATTCGGACTATTTATCCCCATCTTTATTATCATATTCACGGCGTTTCGACCGTTGTACATTCCGGCCTTTCTTTATCTGTCAATATTTCTGAGATGAGGTATTTAACTATTTACACTATTTACATTATTCGGACTGTTATCCCCCATTTTCCTTATCATATTTTCGGCATTTTACCGTTTACATTCATGGCCTTCTTCATGTATCTGTCAATATTTCTGAGATGAGGTATTTAACTATTTACACTATTTACATTATTCGGACTGTTATCCCCATTTTTATTAATATTCACGGCGTTTCGACCGTTTCATTCCGCCTTTCTTCATATCTGTCAATATTTCTGAGATGAGGTATTTTAACTATTTACACTATTTACATTGTTTCGGACTGTTATCCCCATTTTTATTATCATATTCACGGCGTTTCGACCGTTGTACATTCCGGCCTTCTTCATAATCTGTCAATATTTCTGAGATGAGGTATTGTAATTATTTACTATTTACATTGTTCGGACTGTTGTCAATCCCCATTTTTATTTCGCCATTTATTTTCGGACGTTACACCATTTTTCATATTCGGCCTTTCTTTTCATGATCTGTCAATATTTCTGAGATGAGGTATTGTAACTATTTACACTATTTACATTGTTCGGACTGTTGTCCTCCATTTTTTATCATATTAGGATTTCGACCGTTGTACATTCCGGCCTTCTTCTATCTGTCAATATTTCTGATATGATTGTAATTCTTTTTGTTAATTCACTATTTACATTATTCGGACTTATTATCTGTCAATATTTCTCATCTTTTCGCCATATTACGGCGTTGATTTTTTTAAACGGCGTTTCGACCGTTGTACATTCCGGCTTTATCTCATCTGTCAATATTTCTGAGATGTGGTTTTGTAACTATTTTCACTATTTATATTATTCGGACAGTTGTCCCTCATTTTTGTTATCTATTCACGGCGTTTACCGTTTTACATTTCACTTCTTCATGATATCAATATTTTGAGATGAGGTATTTAACTATTTACACTATTTACATTATTCGGACTGTTTTCCCCATTTTATTATCATATTCACGGCGTTTCGACCGTTGTTTCGGCCTTCTTCATAATCTCTTCAATATTTCTGAGATGTATTCGTTACTATTTACACTATTTTTATTATTCGGATAAGTTATCCCATTTTTGTCGCCATATTTATTCACAACGAAGAACACACATTTAACTATTCTTCAATCAATATTTCTGAATGATTTATTATACACTATAGACATTAAAAAACGGACTGTTCACCATTTTATTTTCCCCATTATATTTCACGGCGTTTCAACGTTGTTGGCCTTACCAAATGGGAAATCTGTCAATATTTCTGTCTTTTGAGGTATTATAAATTTATTTATTTACATTATTCGGACTGTTATCTCAACCATTTTTTTTATCATATTTACGGCGTTTACAACGTTTCCGCATTTCCTGTTTTTTTCTGTGTTGTCATTTATTTCTTCGATGTAATTATTTAACTTATTTATTTACATTGTTCGGACTGTTGTCCCCATTTTTATTCGCATATTCACGGCGTTTCGACCAAATTTCAGGCTTTTCATGATCTGTCAATATTTCTGAGATGAGGTATTATAAAATTTATTTAATTTACATTGTTTTGGATGTTCCCCATTTTATTATCATCGACACGTTTCAAAGCATTAAATTTATGATCTACTTAAAAAAATTATCCGAGATTAGCTATTTAAATATTTACACTGTCAGCCGCTTGCAAGATGAATCATTTGAAAATTATATTGGAAGCGTTTTTTCTTTGTTAACTTTCTGTTTCTAATTTTCAGACATTGGGGAGAAAAATTTTCTTCATTGCTTTAGGCGACATATTCAATGAAGATGTTCAAAATTTTTTACCATCGCCAATGCCAAAGATGAATTATTCTCCGACTTTATTCGATTAGTTTTTCGTCCGCGGATTTTGAAGATTAAAGAAAACTTTGCGTTCTTATGAGAATATTTTAATATGATCTATATTCGCCTGAATGTTACCACGGAGAACAATCAATTTTAAATTTTTTTTTTTTGAAAAAATATCTGTCCATAAAAGATAAACAAAAAGAAATAAAATTATTTTGTTGATATATTAATTATTAAAAATAAGTATTTATGAAAAATTACAATTTTAAATGAACAAGTTTTAACTTTTTTTTATTAAACTTAATTTAAATTCTTTAAATATATTTTTCCAATTTTAAAATTTTTTTAATTGTCCGATTGTTTTTTTTTATCTTTAGATTTAAAATAGAGATCAAAAATTGAAAATTTTTGTAAAACAAGATAATTAAAAAAAGAAGCGGTTAAAAAATTCCATCGAAAATTTTATTGTAAGGGTTTAATGCATGAAGAAATTACAGGAAAAGGCCAAAAAAAATGTAAATTTTATTTATTTTTTAATTTAAAATTCAAAGAACTATATGAGTACATAAAATCTTACATTATCTATATTAATGAAATATACAGAATATAAATTTTATATATAACCCATTTATTAAGATATCGTCCTATAAATTGAAAAACAGATTTTTATGTCAAGAGATTGTTACCTTCGATCTACTATTTATAAAAAAGTTCACTAAATAAAGAATGTAAAATGTTTTGAATGTTGTTTTCATTTTATTCGATAAAATGCTTTCAAATTTCATTTTCTCATAGGATGAATTTGCCATATTTAACTAAGAATATTTTATTGTAGTTTAAATTCATAAAATCATTTTGAAAACAGTCTTTTTTTATTCCATTTCAGATAAATTTTTGTAAAAAGTTGTTTTTTGGTTTTTTTTTTCTGATTGAAGATTCTTTTATTTATCGCATTTTTTTTCCATCGAGCAGATGAAAGGCTAAATTAAATAAGTGTTTTCAATAGTATTACATAGATCTGTATATAATAATGTTTGTATATTTCCATGAATATTTATATATAAATATATAAATTCTTCCTATGGTATATACAATGTGTAATATTTATTTTATGTGTGAACATTTATTAGTGTTTTTATTAAAGATATTTACGAATTTAAATTTACAGAATTAAAATGTTATATAAAAAAATATCATATCAAAATCATAAAAATTTTAAAACTGAAAATAAGACCTTTTTATTTTAAATAAAAGGGTGTTCTACTATTTCAAAATTATTTTTCTAAATATAAATAAGATATTTATAATTATAAATATAAATAATATATTTAAATATATTAGAATTTTTTGTCTGAATTTCAGAAATGTATCCCATTCCTCAGTTTTTTCTTTGGGGAGAATTTATCGATAAATTTTAGATTATTTTCTGAATAGCGTTGGCAATTTTAAAAATTCATTTTCTTATTTAAAAAAAAATAATAAAAAATTATATATGAAATATTTTAAAAAAAAATTAAATAAATTAAACAAAATTTATAAAATTTTATCAATTTAATTTAACAAAAAAAAAAAACAAAATATTTTTTGGTTTTTAATTTATAAACACTTTCCGTCACAAAACGCTTTTTATAAATAAAAAAATGACGTCAGAATGCCAAAAATACATTTCAAAAACATCAACAATATGGATCTTTTGTTTCTTGTTAAAATACTTCAACAAATTAATTGGTTAACAATAACATTTGATAATAATTAAAACTGCAGAGAAAAAAAAATTCAATTAAATTAAACGTATTAAAAATAAATTAATAAAATTTTTTTTTTGAAATGAAATCAGTTGACGAAGAGGATAAATTTTTTTTTAGGAAAAAAAAATGGAAATTTTTCTATCACTATAATTTACATTAGGCAAATGAAATATTACCAACAGTAATTTTCTAAATTTTTCTGAAAATTGAAAATTTTGAGGGGAAAAATAAATTATCATCTGGGAAGCTGAAAAAATATAAAATCACATTTTAAAATTTAAAAAAGAAAAGTTTTTTGTTTTAATAGAATTTAATAATCCTGAAAAATATAAACAATATTAATATGATTTAAAATAATAATTTAAAATTTTTACATATATTTTGAAAATAAAATTTATTTAAAATCAATACTGATCCAAATTTAATATAAATTTTTACAATTGGGACAACTTTATGATAACTGAGAATATTATCTAATTTTAGAAAAGGAAAAGATACTTTTTAAAATTTATTATATATAAACACGTTTCAAATATTAAACACTATAATTTTATGAAATTTGAAAAAATGATATTAGATGAAATATATATTAATTTAATAATATATATTAACATTTATATATATAACATAGAAAAAGATTTGAACAAGTAAATGTTTTTATGAATACCATATTAAAATTTTACAAAATTATGAAAAGTAATTTTCTTAATTTATTTTATTTTTATTTTTAAATTATAAACATTGATTATTTTAAATTTATCAATTTAATATTTTTAAATTATATTATAATTTGTTTGGAGTTCAATAAAAAAGTTTATATTTATAATTCTTTATATTATTTTTATTTTTTATTTATTTTCATTGATTTATATTATTTTCAGGAATTTTTTTAAATTATTTTATCAAAGCATTCCTTTTATTATTATTCATATCACAACTTTTTATGGGAAAAAAATTTCTATAAAAACACTTTAATTTTCCATTAAGTTACTGATTTTCATGGAAAAATAGAAAAAAATGAAAAAAAAAAAAAAACGTTAAAAAAATTATTTGATAAAAAACCAGATTCATTTTAAAATCAAGAAAATGAAAATTTCAAACCAAATATTTTTCATTAAAATTTAAAATGAATTAAATTTAAATAAATTTTCAACTCAATTCATTCAAATATTTTAACAAAAAAATTTTATTAACTAAAAATAGAGATATTTTAAAAATTTTAAAGAGGATAAAAAGAATCCATAATGAAGAATACAAAACGCCAAGTTTGTTCAATCAATTAAAATTCAAAAAATATTTTATATCTTAAATATATGAATTTTCATTGCAAACTTTTTTTTAAATTTTTTTATTATCTGGAGTTAAAATATAAATTTATATAATTAAATTTATATGATTTTTTATTTGATTTTTGTTCATTTATTATATTTTTTATTTTAGATAAATTCAAAAAAAATACATAAAAATATATATAATGCATCTTTATATATATATATATATATATATATATATATATATATATATATTATATATATTGAAAAAACAAGATAAAAAAACTGAAGATTAAGCATATCTTCTCGTGTAGGTTCTTTAGAAAAATAAGCTTTTGAAATTTTATTTAATATTAAATTATTGTCATTCGGTTTTTAATTTAAATGTTTTAATTATACAATATTATCAAGAATAATTGTCCAATGTATTACTATAAATATTCTATCAAATATAGTTATTTATATGATAATGAAGGTTGACGAGATGATATATAAATAAATATATATATAAGAATTTTATTTCAAATTTCATGTTTCATGCTAAAAATATATATATTATGTATGGGGAAAATGAACATGGTTCATATATATAAACAACCCAACATAAATTGTACATTGGTTATTCATTTTTTGCATGAAAATTTAAATTGAAAAAAAAAAAGGCAATATATCCAAAAAAATAAAAAGGTTGTTTATTTTCTTTTTTAAGAATGGTTAAATTTCAAAAAGAAAGTAATTGTTTTTTTGTTCGATTTCTGCATTTTTTAAAAATCCATTTCAAATATTTCATAGAAGAAAATAACAAAATGATTATCAAAACCAAAATTTCACAAAAAATTTTTGTTACAAAGAAAAAGGAATTTGAATTTCGACGTTACAAAATCTTTTTAAAAACCGTAGTAAATTTCTCAAGGAAAATTATCAACAAACCATTTAAAAAATTAAATTTATGGACCACAAGTTGCAGAATAAAGAACGAATGTCCTTAAAAAAATTGTTTACAAAACAACGTAATATACCAAGCCACGATAAAATCACCAGATAATGAAGAAAAGTATACATAGGAGTAACTGAAGGACCAATGGAAAAAAAGAAATTATACACAAAACATCTTGAACAAATAGTAAATATGCGAACAGTACAATGCTTTCTAAGTATATCTGGGAAATTAAAAACAAAACGCACATCACACCAAAAATATCTTGGAAAATAAGGAAAAGATCATCAGCTTACAACAACCAATCAAAAATTTGCAAACTTTGCTTGGAGGAAAAAATAGCTATCATTACCTTCCCAGACCAAAATAAATTATTAAATAAAAGATCCGAGCTCATCTCAAAATGCAGACATGAAAACAAATTTTTTACTACGTTACTTAAAAAAATGAAAAAAAAAAAAAAAAAAAAAATAAATAAAAATAAATAAAATAAAAAAAAATAAGCAAAATAAATTAACCCAAACAAATTACCAAATCACACCTGTTAGAATAGACGAAATAGAATAAATAAATAAAAAAAAAAAAAAAAATCAATGAACCCAAATAAATAAAGTAAATAATAAACAAATTAACAAACCATTATGACCAAAATATTAGTTAGACTATAAAAATCAAACCAAAAAATCGGACGAAAAAAATAGCTATAACTGTTATATAAAAATTAAAAAAAAAAATAAAAAAAAAATCGAAAACCGAAAAAAAAATAAAATATACATATAATAAATAAAAAAAAAAATAAATAAAAATAAATTAATCTAAATAATCCAAATAAATAAATAAACTAACAAATTGATCCCGATAAATTAACCGTTAGAAAAAACAAATAAAGATAATCAATCCAAATAAATAAATGAAGTAATAAACAAATTAAAACTGTTCCTGCCAAAATAATAGTTAGAATAAACTACAACAATCAACCCTAAAATTGAATAAATAGCTTTAATTATCTTCCCAAACCAAAACAAAACTATTAAATAAATGATATAAACAAATTTTTACTACGTTAAAAAAACGATAATAAAAAAAAAAAAAAATAAAAAAAAAAATAAAAAAAAAAAAAAAAAAAAAAAAAAAAAAAAAAAAAAAAAACAAGCAAAATAATTTAACCCAAATAAATAAATAAACAAATAAACGACTTCCGGTAAAATAACCGCCAAAATAGACTACCCACAATGCACCACTGACCCGTATATATATAAATAGCCGAGAAAAATATCAGCACTCGTGGCCTGACGATTGCATATAGCATGAAACAGACTGTCGCCTCTAAGTGTTGACTTCTATGTTCACTTTTATATTTTATATATATATATATATATATATATATATATATATATATATAAATATATAAACATATATTATTTACATATATATTTATATATATATATATATATATATATATATATATATATATATATTTTAATATATAATATATATGATAAATATTTATAAATGGAAAATATTTATAATTTATATTATTTATAAAAAATTTTATAATATATTTTTTCCAATATATAGTATAATATTCATATTTAATTTTATAGAATATTTTATTATATTATATATTTGTTTTGAATAATTTCTAGGATTTTTTGAAACAATTTATACAAAAAATGTTAAATAATTTTTAAATATATTCTGAAATATATATATATATACATATAATATATATATTATATATAAATTTGATATAAATCATATATATAATATAGGGATATTGAATATAAATTTATTTTTAAAAATAAACAAATTAATACATAGATTTTATATTTATTAATTTCTGATAATGTAAGGTATAATTTGGTGTTTGTTATCAATACCAAAATAGGCAGTTGTTTTTTTTTTAATTAAAAAAATTTAAAAAAATGGGTTATTAATAAAAAATTTATTTAGAGACTTTTTTTAAATAAAAAATAATTTGAAAAAATTATTTTTTAAATCCAAAAATAAATAAATTTGAAAATTTTATCAAGATATATATAAATCATAATTATATATATATAAAAAATTTTTTTGATTAAACTTGGGAAAAACCAATACTAATTAAAAAGTACTTTGGATAAAAAAATGTTTTTTTTGCAATAAATGATATAAATTAAAAAGTAAGACCTTTGAAAGAATAAATCATAAAAAAAAATCTTTAAATTGCAATTTATTCAAAGTTCCATTTGAACATTTCAAATCATTATAAAAGAAATATGAAACCGTTATTTAATGAATTTTTTTTCATTTATAAATATTTATAGTTGTCGAATAAAAAAAATTTCAAAGAAAATTTCAAAAAAGGAAACTATTTTTTAGCTAATATTGAAATTACAAAAAAATTTTTGTTAACAAAAATTTTATATAAAAAATAAAACTTTTATTCTTAAAAAAATTTAAAACAACAATGATGAATTTATCCAAATTAAACAATAAAAACAATTGATTTCAATTCAACAACATATAAAATTAAAATATTTTTATATATTAATTATTGCAAATTCATTATAATATAAATCAAAAAGAAGTCCAAATGAAAATCACGTCTTTATCATAAAAAAGTCAGATTTTCTCATTACAAAAAATAATTAAAATATTTAAAGTTTCTTGAACAAAAAAGAAAATTTTTAATATTTTGATTTCTTCAATTAACAAATAAATTTTTTCTATCATTTACTTTTTAAAATTTCAAGTTTTTTATTTTGCTTTTAATTTTCAAACTGGGCAAATTTTTCCATGATATTTTAAAATTATTTTAAATAATATATGAATATAATGTGTATATCCAACCAAATTTTATTTTGAAATTAATAAATTTATATTAATCATAAAATTTATTTTTATTCTAAATCACTCCATATTAAAACAAGAATATACCAATTCTTATAAAAAAAAATATTAAAATGAACTTCAGGAAAAATTATTCATCTGATTTCAAATTCATTGTATGAATTTTCTTTTCAACTGAAAAGCAAAAGTTAAATAGTTTATGACAGAATATTTAAAAGACAAATATTATAAAGTATAAAACATTTTTTTTAAAATTTTTAAAAATAAATTTATTTTTTTTTAAAATTCTGAAAAGATTTTTAGTTCTTATTTTAAGTACAAACAATTATTTAAAATTTTAATCACACTAAAAATATTTTTTTTAAAGTTTCACAAATTAAATTGAAAATTTGAAAATTATAAAATTGTTTAAATAACCCACCAGGTATGGATGGAAAAAAATAAGTTTTAAATCAATAACATTTGTATTCGAAAACACTTAATAGAAATTTTTATTTTTCTTTGAAAATCCTTCATAAATCCAATTTAAAAATATTATCTGTTATTGAAAAATAAAAGAAATTATATAAATTTTTTAAAAGGGATCAATTGAAAGAAAAAAGAAAGATTTTGTTCCTTTTAATATAAATGGAAACTAATGTTAAAAAAAAAAAATAAAAAATTTGTGAAATTTTTTATCAAAAATATAAAAAATAAAATTTGACTAGTTTTTGAGATTTTAATTATGCAAAATTTTAAATAGGTATATAAATTGCCTTTTTAATTAAAAACATGTCTTAACAACCATGTTTTGAAAAAATAATTTGAACTAAATTTATTTATTTGGTAAAAAATTTATCAATTTCAATTTATTCTTTATAAAAACATTGATCATCAAAAAAAATTAAATTATCCTGTGAAAAGGTCTTTGTTTTTTTAAGACAACAATCTTATCTGAAAATTAAAAATTTAAAAATAGAAGAATCAATATTAAAGAATTTTTTATAAATACCACATGAATATATACAATAGAAATATTTAAATAGATACATTTACAATATAATATATGAAATTTTATATTTAAAATATATACAAATAAAATAAAAATTATTTTTTCATAATTTTAATAAAAAAAAAAATTAATATTGAATAAAAAAAGAAGAAATTATAAAATAAAGGAGCGAAAAGAGACAAATTATTGACTTTATTTATTTTTTTAATTGAATTTTTAGATAACAAAAATGGAGTTTTTTTTTTATATTGTGTGAAAAAATATTGTAAATCAAATATTATTGAATTAAAAAGTGGACAAAATTATTTTTTAATCATGTTTAAATAAAAAAATAGAAATAAAGACAAATTCCAAAAAAACAATCAAAAATACAAGTTATGTTTGAAAAGTTTATAAAATTTAAATCCACAAAATAAAAAAAAATTTATTTTAATTTAATAAATAAAATAAAAAAAAAAAAATAAATTTAAAAAAATAATAATATAAACATTTTTAATGAAATAAAATTATGAATATTATTTAAACTTTTTGGTGTATTCAAAATTATGACAATTTTTTTTTTAAAAAATTTTAAATATAATTTAATTTTTAAATAATAAATTTAAATAAACAATATATATTTTATATATATATAAAAATATATAATAAAAAGCAATGAATATATGAAAATAAAATAAAAAAAAATATATATAAAATGTTTTTTAAAAATGAATTTTTTTTTTCCTTATTTTTTAACAAATTTTGTTTCTTTTAAAAACGGAAATTCAAAAACTTATTATTAAATTTATCTTATATAAATATAAAATATTTTTGATTTCCTCTGTGTGTTTGTGTATTTAAAGATGAAAAGATTTGTTTAAAAAGGAAATAATTTGATTAAAAATTAAATCTGAAATATTTTTCAAAATATATATATATATATATTTTCTACTTATTTTTTATTTAAACAATATAACCAAATTAAACTTATGAATTCGTTTTTATTTTTAAATTCCTAAAATTATCATGAAAATTTATTTTTCAAAATCATGTTCTTCCATTTATGCATTATCGGATTATATTTTGGTTTAGAATAAAATGACCCAATTAGAAAAAAAATATTTAATATAAAAATTGATGAAAAAAGTTAAAATTCTGTATCATAAAACTGATTTTAAGAATAAAATAATATATTGAAATTTATTCATTCTTTATAAAACCAATGAAATAATCAAATTTTTTTATTAAAAATAATTTCAATTATTTAATATATAATTTTATTAAAAATAAAAAAAATTGGAAAAAAATATTTTTTACAACCAATTAAACAGAACCTTGGCAAAATTTAAAATTTAAGTTTATTTAATAAAAAAATAACTCAAATTTGATGAAATAAATTTATTTTGTCTAAAAGAAGTTTTGAAAAAAATCAATAAACAAAAATTTTTTGTTTGAAAAAAAAAACCCAAAATAAAATATAGGTGGACATTATCTAAAAAAAGGTTAAAAAAAAAAATGAAAAATTGAATTTCTATAAAAAATGTTTCTCATATCTTTAAAACAATAAAAGAAAAATCAAAAAAATTTTTCAGAAGAAAAAAGGATGAATTATTTTGAGAAATGAAATGTTTAACAAAAAAAAAAAAAAAATGGCTTGTTTTAATAAAAAAATTTTTTATGTTTTGTGAAATAAAAAAATAAATAATGTTCAAGTTAAAAATAAAAAAAAAATATCAAAAAAAGTTAAATCATTAATGTCACCAGAAAAAATATTCCTAAAAAGGAAAAATAATATTCAGTGACAAACTATCTACATTTAAAAACAAACCTCCCAAAAATGAAATTCCACTCAGAAATATCTTCATTGAAAAGCTGTTTAAAAATAAAAAAATATCAAGAAAAATGCTTCCTGAATGGTTTGAGAATCCAAAAAAAAAAAAAATCAAAACTTGGAGAGAAAAATAAAAAAATTTACTGAAAAAAAACTCTGAATTAAAAAAAAATGATTTATTTCAGGGGAGAATGTTTTCTAAAAAAATGGTCCTTGGGCTTAAAATTGGGTGAATTAATTTATATATTAAAAAAAATGAAAACATTAGTCAAAACATCAGTCAAAAAAATAAAATAGCCATTCAAAAAAAAATCAAAATAAAAGTTTTAAAAAAAATAGAATTTACTAAAAAAATAAATTAAAATTTTTTGAAAAGAAAAGAAAAATTTTTTCGTTTACAAAATACACCCTCACTATTTAAAAAAAATTTAATGATTAAAATAACAAATTCAATTAAAATAAAATTAAAAATTGTTTTTTTGTTTGGGGAAAATTAAAATTATATTGTTCTTTGTTGAACCTATTTATGGACTTTGAATAGGCGAATATAGGATGGAATTGTAAGAACGAATCAGGCATCCTTTCTTTTTCATTCATTTCGGTAATTGTGTCTTTTAATTCACTAAAACAATGAAATTTAAGAAAGAGGGTTATGCGTTATTATTAAATATAAAGAATAGGAAATATTTGAGCACATATTTAAAAATAATAAGATATATGCCTGCGCCCGACAGAATATATATATGTAAAGGAGGAGGGCTTTCCCATATTTAAGGGATGAATCTTAAAAATTGCGATAAGAATAATATAAAGAAAAAAAATTATATACATGGTGAAATAATATTATGTTATATATAGAAAAAGGCTTTGATAGTTTGTAATTATTTTTTTTTGAAGCATAAATTATAAGAATATGGATAATATCTATAAAGGATATATAAATATATAGAGATAAAGAATATTTGTAGAATACACTTAACATATAAAATGGATCATATAGAGAAAAATGAACAAGATACAGTTTAATATATATATATATATATATAGGATATATATAAAAAATATATAACAAAAAACACGAGAGGTGAGAAAAAAAAAACACAAGGCTTAAAGGAGGGCCATATTAACATATTCTTTGTATGGAGAGACGTTGAAGGATGAGAAGCCTCGTTTTTTTTTTTTTAAAAGGATTATTTATATATATATATTGAATTGTGGGAAAGAAAATCGTGGTTCACTGAGTGTTGGAAAGGCAGAGAAGAAGAAAAAGTTTCTGAAGATGAAGATCCAAGAAGATCAACCATTGGTTTGAAAACTACAAAAAACATACGAATGAATCAATGTGCCTGTTAAGAAGAAGAAGAACTTTAAGAACAATTAAGAAAAAGAAGAAGAAGAAGAAGGATTGATATATATTCATAAAAATCGAGTTATACATAGAAAAAGGTATATATCCATTGGTCAGAGAATATATATATATAGAATATATGGAATATATGAAGAATATATAGCCTTATCATGTACATTCATATGGATATTACGTCAGACTTATATATATATATATTTATATATATGGAATATGTTTTATATATTATAAGATATATATATATATATGCTTTTACTAATATATATATATATATATATATAGAATGTGTGAGAAAAACATGGAGTGTGTGTGTCATATAATATCCAATAAAGGGAATAAAGTGATATAAACATGTAAAAGATTTGCATGTGAAGAATATACATGTAACATAAGGGATGGAATTTGAAGAATGTTTATTTTTATATATATACATATAAATATATAGACGGAATATAAATAAATTTTTAAGGAGGATATTTATATATATATACTGGAAAGAAGAAACATTCCCCATAATATATGAGAACCTAATGTCCAAGTTTCGTAATTATATATTTATATAAACTTAGAAGAAGGAACAAGGCCCAGAACAATGAATGAAAATGTTTGCTAGATGAATCGGAAAATTAATAGAAGGGTTTAGAAGAAGGAAAGACAAATGAATCCGAAATATTGAAATCTGGACAAATTGTGAAGAAGAAAAATAAGAATGCAAAGGAGGAGCTTAAAACACAACGCAATTTTTAAACAATACAGTTCTGGAATTAAAAGAAAATGAACATAGTGATAAAGAGTAAGTAGGATTAAACAGAAAAAAACTGAAATGAAACGAGTGAAAAAAACAGATCTTTTCTTTGGGATTTTTTGTTTAGTTTTTTTGTGTCAAGCCAAAAATTTTTTAAATTTTCAAGGAAGTGGCATAAAGACAAAAGAAAAGAAAAAGAATACGGTTGTTTTTGTCGCTTGAAAATAGTTTGGTATAAATCTAACTAGAGGAGGAAAAACGTTTATATAGTCTCCATGGGAATTTCGATTTGTCCGCAAGTGAGTGGATGACCAAGAAAAGTAGGGAAATTTTTCCACGTAAAAATCACCAGACATATATATATACCACAGGGAATATATATAATATCATTATATAAGTCGCCAGAATGGTAATGCCGTGCCGAGGAAGAAGAAGAACGGAAACGAGGGGTCCGAGAAATTTTAAGAAAAAAAATGTTTGGAATTCCGATCTCCTTGAGAAGTTGAAATTAATTTTAAAAAATTCGGGTTTTTTGGAGAAGACGTCTTTAAGAAGAAACTTATGTAAAGAAGAAAAGAAGAATTTTTACTGAATAAAAAAAAGAAGAAGAAGAAGATGATGAAGATTAAAAGAAAACAGATGTGAAAGTTTGTAAATGAAGGGAATGGATGTGAAGGAGGAGATTTTAGAATGAAGATATGGATATAGGGAGAAGAAGGAGAAGAAGAAGAAGCATGAAGAAGAGAAGAATTTAAAGAAGAAGAAGATCCTAAGAAATAAAAGAAAAAAGAATTTTTCTTATAATAAGAAGAAGAAAGAAGATGGAATAAGAAGAATAAGAAGAAGAAGAAGAAGAAGAAGTGAATGAATTTTTAGAAGAAGAAGAAGAGGAAAAAGAAAAAGAAAGGAAAGAAGAAGAAGAAGAAGAAGAAGGAAGAGGGAGGAGGAGGAAAATATTGAATTTTAAGAAGAAAAAAAAGAAGAAAAAAAAAGGTAGAAGGGGAAGAATTTTAAAGAAGAGAAGAAGAAGAAGAAGAAGAAGAAGAAGAAAAAGAAGAAGGAGGAGGAGGAGGAGGATGAATTGGAAGAAGAAGAAAAGAAAATGGAATTAGAAGAAGAAGAAGAAGAAGAAGAAGAGGAAGAAGAAGAAGGAAGGATGGAAGGAGAAGAAGAAGAAAAAAGAGGATGGAAAGACGAGAAGGGGAAGAAGAAGAAGAAGTAGAAGAAGAAGAAGAAGAAAAAGAAGAAGAAGAAGAAGAAGGAGGAGGAGGAGGAGGAGGGATGGAATTTTAAGAAGAAAAAGAGGCATGGAATTACGAGAAGGGGAAGAAGAAGAAGAAGAAGAAGTATGGAATTACGAGAAGAAGAAGAAGAAGAAGAAGAAGGAAGAAGAAGGAGGAGGAGGAGGAGGGATGGAATTTTAAGAAGAAAAAGAGGCATGGAATTACGAGAAGGGGAAGAAGAAGAAGAAGAAAAAGAAGAAGAAGAAGAAGTATGGAAGTAGAAGAAAAAAGTAGTCTAAAAAAGAAGAAGAAAAAAGAAGTATTGGATGCAAGAAACAAAACTAAAATGATTTTAAATGGCATTGTTGTTGTTGTTGCTATAGCTGATGATGACGATGTTGATGATGATGATGCTGTATTAAGGAAAGAGAAAGAAAGAGAAAAAAAAAATGTTTCCGGCCCAAGTGACATTTGCTTTTCATGCCATTTCAAGAAGTGGTCTGCCTTTCCGTGCCGTTGAAGATATTGTAAACATGGTCTGTGTTATTCGTTCATAATTTTAGTCCCAGATTGTTTAACTCTTTGTTTTCCTTTATGACGTCCATCTTGTGTTAATTTCGTACGAGATATTTCTTCAACTGTCATTTCTTTTCCTGCATTTTAATATCCACCCTTCTCCCCACAAAAATATTAGTAAAAAACAAAAAATTTAAAAGAAAAATAAATATTAAAATCATTAAAAGACTGTCGACATGAAAACCTTCAACAAATATGGCTTCTTGAAATCTCTCTTCCCATTCGTCAATTTTGTTTGCGGTGAATTTTTTTTTTTTTCCTTTTCTTTTTCATTTATTTTTTTTTTTTTTGTTTTCCATTTCTGTTTATTTGTTTAAATATTTTTCCCCAGATTTTATTACAATTCTTTTTTTTTTTAAATCGTTCTTTATTTTTATTCCGTATTTGCCAAATCTTCTTATTTTCCGCCAAAATACATCTTTGAATATTCCCTTCAGATTGTTGGTCTAAAGAATTTTCAAGTCTTTTAAAGTAGTTCTTTAGTGGGAAGATAGCAGAAACATGGATTCTTTGTATTGGGCGACACTGCTTCAGGTCTATAGAGAACGATATCTTTGGGAAAAAATGCAACAACACTATTAGGAAAACAAATCTCAGAGATTTAATTATATTTTATTGTACAAGGGTTGGTTAAATATTCATGTCCTGATTAAATTTCAAGGCAAAATATTAACATTTATTTTCGAAAATTGCCTTCGCTAACCCGAAAATATTTCGCCACACTATCTTAGTAAAAACTGTCACCCCAGTTAAAAATGTTGGGCTATCTGGAAATCATATGACTCAGTTATATATAGGTTTATTTTCACCCAGGTAAAAATACTAAGAAACAAGAGCTGACATTTGTGTGAAAGAATAATTGAAAAGTCAAAACTTATAAAATCATGAGAACATTAAAAGAAAGGGATTAAAAAGACAGAAACTAACAACTGATATTGATATTGGATTTAAATTTTTGAAGATCAAATTGAGAATATGAGAAAAAGAAAACACTATTAAGGAGAGAGGACAATAAAAGAACAAGAATTAAGAAGACAGAAGATAACGATTGACATTGCATTTAAATTTTTGAAGATCAAATTGAGAATATGAGAAAAAGAAAACACTATTAAGGAGATGAGGTATTATGTACACTATTTACATTATTCGGACTATAGTCCTCATCTTTGTCACCATATTTATTACAACATTTCGGCCCTTCAGTATCTGTGTATATTTCTGAGATGAGGTATTATGTACACTATTTACATTATTCGGACTATTGTCCTCATCTTTGTCGCCATATTTATTACAACGTTTCGGCCTTTCAGTATCTGTCTATATTTCTGAGATGAGTTATTATGTACACTATTTACATTATTCAGACTATTGTCCTCATCTTTGTCGCCATATTTATTACAACGTTTCGGCCTTTCAATATCTATCTATATTTCTGAGATGAGGTATTATGTACACTATTTACATTATTCGGACTATTATCCTCATCTTTGTCACCATATTTATTGCAAAGTTTCGGCCTTTCAGTATCTGTCTATATTTCTGAGATGAGGTATTATGTACACTATTTACAGTATTCGGACTATTGTCCTCATTTTTGTCGCCATATTATTTATTACAACATTTCGACCTTTCAGTATCTGTCTATATTTCTGAGATGAGGTATTATGTACACTATTTACATTATTCGGACTATTGTCCTCATCTTTGTCTCCATATTTATTACAACCTTTCGGCCCTTCAGTATCTGTCTATATTTCTGAGATGAGGTATTATGTACACTATTTACATTATTCAGAATATTGTCCTCATCTTTGTTGCCATATTTATTACGACGTTTCGGCCGTTGCAATAAGAGTACTGGTAAAAGTGGTTGCTGAAGACATTAGGTTTATAATACCCAGAAATTCATACCCAGATGTCCTCAAGGACACATGGCAACGTGGATAAAGGCGTTGGTTAGATCCAGTGACAGGACCCAAAGTGTGTGAGTTCAATACCCGGTTAAGGCAGTGGAGAACTTTCAGAGAGAAAATTAACAGGAGATAACTGACATCCATAACTGACATCCATCAAACATGGCACGTGGAGCGAAAGGGTTCAGTTCGACATTCGGAGCGTACGACGGCCGAAACCTTGTGATAGATATGGTGACAAAGATGAGGACAATAGTCCGAATAATGTAAATAATGAAAACACTTTATCCCAGAATTTTAGACGCTTACAAGAAGTCCAGAAACCAGAAAAAAAGATGAGGATAACAGTTTATCTGAGAACCTTTCTCTCAGGAAAGAGGTCAGTGACTGATATAATGTTTTCGTAACATCATCGATAATGGTACTTTATATCATAACAAGATGAAGAAGCCCTAAGTACACAGCGATCGAAATGAGGTGATCAAATATACATACACTACAGTTCAATGGTTTGATTCAACCCCTGGTAATTCTTAAATTGGCCAAAATATTAGATGTTTTGTAATTTATATAAGAGAAAATTATTATGCTTTAGGGTTCAGCAGATGAGTTCTTAGAACCAACAACCAGACGACACGCCAGATAATTTGAATATTGTAGTGAAGGCTTATGCAGAACTAACCAGACTTTTTCGAAGAGCCGGATATAGCGGTAATGTATGCAACAAGATCCAAAAGCGACCCTCTTCTTTTGAGCTCAAAATTGACCTTCTCCTCCACATTTATCAACAAGGATAGAGGACCCAGTCTTTCCTACTATTTACCAGTCGCTCGGGTCTGGGAAATGAGCTTTATATTAAAAAAAAAATGTTTGATCGGTTGGGTTTCAGTCTGGGATTGAGGCATTCAGATGTCTAGTCGCACTGACGAGCTGCGAATGCCATAATTTAGCTCTTCAAAATATATTTCAGTTGAAAGTTAGGCAAATTCTATAAAAAAACAGCCATATGCGTTGATGCAAAGCTCTTCAGCAAAATGAATAGAGCACTCCGGCTGATTGGCATTTGTTTACATTCGTAAAAACAATACACTAAATTTAACTATTTCTCTCTGTCAAAGGAAGGTAGCTCAGTGGTAGAAACTGACTGACATCAAATCGGTTAGGTTTCGATCCGTGTTTGAGGCATTCCGATGCCTAGTCGCACTGAGGCGCTGTGATACAGCGAATCAGTACTGTCTGCGAATTATATATATATATATATATATATATATATATATATATATATATTGTCTCCTCAATCAGGGTAGATATGTTTCCTATTATCAGGTTCAAACTCCTCCTCGGTCTAAAGACTATTCCAAATCCATATTTCTAACGTCTGCGCCTGAAGACTGAAATTTTACTCACTAATTATTTATTTATTTTCTGCTCAATAAAGATAGACAGTTTAACGATATCCCGGTTCACACTCCTCCCCAGTCTTTTGAATAAGACTGGATGGTTATTTATTTGTTTCCTGTTTAAGACTGGGTTTCCTAGTCCTTCTAAAGACAACTTCAAATCTTCTAACGTATCTACGAGAATACTTCATTTAATTATGCTTCTCGTCAACAGGCGTAGTCAGGTTAAGCGATCGCCCAGTTCACACTCCTCCCCATTCTTTTGTACAGGAGTAGAGGTTTATCCATTGTGTTTTCGATTCATTCTAAAGTATTTTTTATTCTCTTTCACTCCCAGTCGTCGCGTGTCAGTAACATTATCGCCTTGCTTGTGGGAAATATCTTTAGTTGTATCATGAGGCACGATAAAGAAATGAATTCTTCGAGAATGTTAAAAGAAGAAAAAAAAAATCGGGATGTTCGCTCCACCAACCAAAGATGTCAACTTCCGGTGGTAACAATGCCACCAAGGGAGATGTCAAGCAGACACGAGTGTGATTTTCGAGGCAAACCGACAAGAATAAGACCCGGATATTCAATGAGGACATAGGGAACGGCGACAAACGGAAGCTCTTTTACAAAAATGGACGTCCCAGCGTCACGTGACGGCCGTCGGGTAACAACCATGCAGGACTTGTCACAACGGGGCACAGACCCCGTGTTTATGAATTGGAAGACGTTCTCAATTGAGTTTCTGTTTGGACAACCAATATGCTTCAAGGTACATAATATGGATAGAAACCTGGAGCTATCTGCGCCATTGTGTGAATGTAATCTTAGATTTGCTCTCTTTGTCTCCGTCTCATTTATTTGCCTCTTTCTTTCTCTCCCTCTCTCCCTCTCTGTCTGTCTCACTCACTCTCTATACAGACATACTATTATATATTCTGGTATCAAACCTTCCATTATACATGTTTGATTCATATCCCTTGATTTCTGGGATGAAAAATTATCATCAATTACACTATTTGCATTCGGAATATCTTTGTTATCACAACGTTACGACCTTCGTATATATATGTATATATATATATATATATATATATATATATATATATATATATATATATATATATATATATATATATATATCTGTACGACTAACTGCAGAAAAAGTAGAGAAAGGAGTTAGTTCGGGATTTTGGTGAGATATAACTGTGAGTTCAATCTCTGGGTCGGGCAGTGTGTGCCTGGTCTCATTGAAGACAGGGCGAGCAATAAATGAAGCAGTAATAAAAATAAGAACTAGACGAGATATCCCGAGACATGGTCAGTGGAACGAGAACAGTCTGCTACCGTAGATTAAATAAAAGTTTCAGTTCAATCTCTAGAGAGGGCAGTGTTAACTTCGATTCAGTGGAAACAGAGTTGGCAATAACTGAGCCGTACTAAAAATAAGAACTAAATGAGATATCCCGTGAAATTGGCAGTGTTCACTTCGGATTTCCCTGAATATATCGATCCGAGTAACCTAGATAGAACAGTGGATAAAGGCGTTAGACAGATCCAATGACAGAACGCAAAGGGTGTGAGTTCAATACCCGGTTAAGGCAGTGGAGAACTTTCAGGGAGGAATTAACAGGAGATAACTGATAACTGACATCCATTAAACATGGCACATGGAACTGGAACAGTCTACCCCAGTGAGCGAAATAAAGGGTTCAGTTCGACTTTCCATCCACCTGAAGAAGGCCGGAGCGTATAACGACCGAAACGTTGTAATAAATATGACGACAAAGTTGAGGAGAATAGTCCGAATAATGAAAATAGTGTAAAAATAAGAACTAGGCGAGATATCCCGAGACATAGGCAGTGGAACAAGAATAGTTTACCCACGTAGATCAAATAAAGGGTTTAGTTCAGAATTCCCTGAATATATCGATTAGGGTAACCTACAGGACGAGCAATAAATGAGCTGTACTAAAAATAAGAACTAGATGAAATATCCCGAGACATGGCAAGTGGAAAGAGAACAGTCTGCCACCGTAGATTAAATAAAGTGTTTAGTTTGGTATTCCCTGAACATATCGATCCGGGTAACCTACAGGGCGAGCAATAAATGAACCAGTACTAAAAATAAGAACTAGACGAGATATCCCGAGACAAGGGTTGTAAAACGAGAATAGCCTAACTCCGTAGATTAAATAATGGGTTTAGTTCAGAATATATCGATACGGGTAACCTACAGCCCGAGCAATAAATGAGCAGTACTAAAATAGGAATGAGACGAGAGATACCTAGATATGGACAGTGGAACGTAAACAGTGTACCCTCGGAGATTGACTAAAGTGTTCAGTTCGGAATTCCCTGTAGGTTATCTGTATCGATATACACCTGACGAAGGCCGGAGAGTTCAACGGCCTAAATTTTGTTATAAGAACAACAATCATAAGGACAACAGACGTTTCATCGAATTTTTCATCGGTTTTTCTAATGTTCTTCGATTTTAACTTATTGGCGATTTTCTTGTGATAAACAGATTGTAGGAACTAAACTGTCTTAAGCGTTTTCGGCTAATTACTAACACCCAGAATCTAGCACAGATAAGAAATGCTAGAATCTAGCACAGATAAGAAATGCTAGAAATTTCTAGAAAGAGAACAGAGAAAAAACACTTCATGAAAACTGTAAGGATATAAAAAAAAATGGAATGTAATAAAACAACTGGAATTCGAAATTGTCAGTCTGATTTTTCACACAACCCGAACATCAATATTTACAGTTGCTAGTACTACGAAGAAAAAAAATAGATAGATAAACAAACTTAGATAGATAGATAGATAGATAGATAGATAGATAGATAGATAGATAAACATGTACAGACTGAGATATATCACGGTTAGGAGGCCGAGAGAGGGAGAGAGAGAGAGAGACAAATGAATGTCTGTTATAGATAGATAGATAGATAGATAGATAGATAGATAGATAGATAAACATGTACAGACTGAGATATATCACGGTCAGGAGGACGAGAGAGGGAGAGGGAGAGAGACAAATGAATGTCTGTTATAGATAGATAGATAGATAGATAGATAGATAGATAGATAGATAGAAAGATAGATAAACATGAACAGACTGAGAAATATCTACGGTCAGGAGGACGAGAGAGGGAGAGGGAGAGAGACAAATGAATGTCTGTTATAGATAGATAGATAGATAGATAGATAGATAGATAGATAGATAGATAGATAGATAAACATGTACTGACTGAGGATACATTACGTTCACTCGGCAGAGAGAGAGAGAGAGGGAGAGAGACAAATGAATGTCTGTTATAGATAGATAGATAGATAGATAGATAGATAGATAGATAGATAGATAAACATGGACTGACTGAGGATACATTACGTTCACTCGGCAGAGAGAGAGAGAGAGAGAGAGGAGAGAGACAAATGAATGTCTGTTATAGATAGATAGATAGATAGATAGATAGATAGATAAACATGTACTGACTGAGGATACATTACGTTCACTAGGCAGAGAGAGAGAGGGAGAGAGACAAATGAATGTCTGTTATAGATAGATAGATAGATAGATAGATAGATACTTATGAACCAACTGAGAGAGATATATAAACAGAATGAGATGGATACTTACGAACAGAATGAAATAGATATGGACAGACTGAGATAGATAGATAGATAGATAGATAGATAGATAGATAGATAGATAGATAGATAGATAAGAACAGACAGAGCTAGCTAGCTCGATAGATCGATATGAATAGACAGAAATAGATACATAGTTAGATAAATAAGTTTGAGAGAGAGAAATATAAAAAGACTGAGATAGATCGATAGATAGATAGGTAGATAGATAGATATACGTACATAACATAGATAAGACTCAGATAAATACAAACAGACTAAGAATAATAGATAGATGGATAGGACATATATAGATAGTTATGAACAGACAGAAACAGGTAAATACTTCGATAGATAATATTGAGACAGATAAATATAAAAAGACTGAGATAGATAAATAGATAGATAGATAGTCATGAAAACGACTGAGATAGATATAGATAGATAGATAGATAAATAAAACTGAGATAAATATCGACTGATATATATATATATATATATATATATATATATATATATAGGTATGTTTATAAGATCCATATAAAAAGCAGTATAGCATGAATAAAAAAAAAGCCTTAAATTTGATGAAAATAAATTTTTATCGTCTAAATGTTAATGTTATTATAAAGAGGAAAGATTAAAATATTTTTCATTATTTCTTTTACATTTTTTAATAATTTCTAGCACGTTCAAAATTTCTTTAATAATCTTGTATTTTTTGAATCTGCAAAATTGACAGAAAATCGATCGTCAGCAGATTTTTAACTTACAAAAGAGAAAAGTCGCCGTTTAAAATTCTTTTTAAAAAATCAATTATGATTTTTTAAAAATTAATTTAGAAATTATAGTTTATTTAATATATTTTGAAACAAACATTACTTACTTTATGCGCTAAAAAAATGTACTTTAATATGCGAGAAAACCGGGCTTAATAGCGATGTTGATTGACAAGAGACGTGATTTCATCACCTAGTGCCATCTTACGTGAGCAAAAGTTATAGTACGGAAGGTCACAAGTGACAGTTTAGCTTTACATGAACAACTTATTTACATCGTTATTGTTACTTACTTTTCAAAATTTTCTGCTTCTACTTCTAGTCGTATATAGGATGATATATAGTTCTTTTTTTTTTAAGTAAAACTTCTCCGCACATGTTTCGCCTATCGTAAATGTAAAAATGTAAAGGCCATGAACAGTGCCGAACAACATTTATATACAAAATCTAGTCACGTGATGATTTTATCATGCTTCTTCCGGGCTTCCGTACATACGAATTATAACTGTTTTTATTGATACAAAGGCAAGATTTTGTAAGATTTTTTTTTAACTGGTAGCTCGTGGATTGTAAAAAACTTATACAATTTATAATCTGTACAGACAGTTGTACTTAAAAAAAAAACATTTAGTAAAGAATTTGACATTTCCACTAATTTTACAATATTTCAAAACTTTAAAGTAAAAATAATAAAATAATTTATGAAATAACAATTAATTCTTTTAAAAATTCATTTTTCATCCAAAAAGTTTTTTGCCTTCAGACAATATTAGGCATATTCGTAAAAACAAATAAAAGCAACTAAAAGCATTTAAAATTTAATAATATCTTTGTTCTGTTGAGTTTTGTATGTTACAATACAGAGCGGATTTCAATTTCTAGAGTTTTCATTAAATTATTTGGGGGTGGGTAACATATATATATATATATATATATATATATATATATATATATATATATATATATATATATATTTATCAACACTCTAAAAAAAATAAAATATTTATAATAATTTCCATCATTCCTGAATAGGTTTTGAAAGTTTCATTAAAATCTGACAATTATTTCAATTTTTGCAAGATTTTCAAAATAATTCGCCATGTTATTTACTAGTAGTTCCGGTGATGAAGAGAAACAAGGTTTTTCAATCAAAAGTTAGAATGTTCTAATAAAGACAGAAATTTTTAAAAAAATAATTAAAAATTACTTTGATCTTTCCTCTGAATAAGCATTTTGATGATAAAATTTTGCTTTCGTCAAGTTTAAAGTCGTTTTTATCATGCTATGCTCATTTTCCAGCAATCTCATGAACATATCTAATATATATATATATATATATATATATATATATATATATATATACACACACACACACACACACACACATATATATATATATATATATATATATAAGACTGAGATAGATAGATTAACTGGACTGAGATAGATAGATAGATAGATAGATAGATAGATAGATAGATAGATAGATAGATAGGACTGAAATAGATAGATAGATAGATAGATAGATAGATAGATAGATAGATAGATAGATAGATAGGACTGAGATACATAAATATATAGATCGATTAATAGGACTGAGATAGATAGATAGATAGATAGATAGATAGATAGATAGATAGATAGATAGATAGATAGATAGGACTGAGATACATAAATATATAGATAGATTAATAGGACTGAGATAGATAGATAGAACTGAGATACATAAATATATTTATAGATTAATAGGACTGAGACAGATAGATAGACCGATAGACAGACAGACAGATAGATAGATAGATAGGACTGAGATGCATAAATACATAGATAGATAGATAGATAGATAGATAGATAGATAGGACTGAGATACATAAATATATTTATAGATTAATAGGACTGAGACAGATAGACAGACAGACAGATAGATAGATAGATAGATAGATAGATAGATAGATAGATAGATAGATATAATCCAAAAGGAAACCCGAAACACTAAAGAAATCCTATGAGTTTCTAGTACTTATTAAAATATACATTAACGTTTTTATATTCATTATTTTCCTAAGAGTGTAACGACTGAAGAATTAAAGAACAGATCATGTGTCACGTGACCCTTTGCTAATAACAACATCCGGTAGACAATATGGCGTCCTATAAATCAACTAGAAACAAATGTTAAGAGCTTAATATAGACGACACGCAATACAAAAATTGACAAGGAAAGGAGATCTCTCTTTCGGGAATTTTTCGCGACAACACAAAATTGGTTTTCTGCCATAAAGACAAATCACTTCACGTGATACAGACGGCCTTCCTCCCGGACTTCTGCCTCACACCAGCGCCATTATAATCTACTCCTGTCTCGCTCGAGAAACGCCGACAATTTGTGCCGTTTTCTGGTCCGAGATCGTCGGCACCACTTCTATAATCAAGTCTGAATGAAGTTCTGATCTGTCCTGGCGCGCCATTCACTAGAAGAACTCCTCGTGCTTTGTCCTCCTCATTTCATAAATTTCCGACTATTACGCACTTCTGTGTCAATTATCACCAACCAGTCGCCACAGCTGTCCACAGGCCTGGAATTTACGACACTGCTGAACGACGTAAGTACGACATGATCTCATTCATGTCAATTGTCGGCTGTATTCATTCAATTCATTCAGTAACAAATACACAGGCGCCACCTGGTGGTTGATGAGGAAAGCAATTCTTAATATAACCTTCTTGTTACAGAAATCGTCAATCATTCACCATTTAAGGGACCTTATACCTCCAGTTTCATAGGAGATTTAGCTATATATATATATATATGTATATATATATATATATATATATATATATATATATATATATATACTTTAAAAATCAGGAGGCCAGTTGAATCCGCTACCCTGGTTTCAACCTTACTTTAATGTTTATCAAATGACCTATTAATGATTTAAAAACAAATAAACAAACGCACGACGTTGTGTGTAATAGAAAGGTAGGATGTGAAGAAGAAGAAGAAGAAGAAGAACAACAACAACACCAACAACAACAACCAAGATGAGGATAACAGATTGAATAAATCAGTGCATAAAAATGATAATTCCTAATCTGAGAAATTCAAATAGAAAATAAGATTCTAAACATTGAGACTAAAACAACCAAGATGAGGATAACAGATTGAATAAATCTGTGTATCATAATGATAATTCCTCATCTGAGAAATTCAAATAGAAAATAAGATTCTAAACATTGAGACTAAAACAACCAAGATGAGGATAACAGATTGAATAAATCAGTGTATCATAATGATAATTCCTCATCTGAGAAATTCAAATAGAAAATAAGATTCTAAACATTGAGACTAAAACAACCAAGATGAGGATAACAGATTGAATAAATCAGTGTATAATAATGATAATTCCTCATCTGAGAAATTCAAATAGAAAATAAGATTCTAAACATTGAGACTAAAACAACCAAGATGAGGATAACAGATTGAATAAATCAGTGTATCATAATGATAATTCCTCATCTGAGAAATTCAAATAGAAAATAAGATTCTAAACATTGAGACTAAAACAACCAAGATGAGGATAACAGATTGAATAAATCAATGTATAATAATGATAAGTCCTCATCTGAGAAATTCAAATAGAAAATAAGATTCTAAACATTGAGACTAAAACAACCAAGATGAGGATAACAGATTGAATAAATCAGTGTATCATAATGATAATTCCTCATCTGAGAAATTCAAATAGAAAATAAGATTCTAAACATTGAGACTAAAACAACCAAGATGAGGATAACAGATTGAATAAATCAATGTATCATAATGATAATTCCTCATCTGAGAAATTCAAATAGAAAATAAGATTCTAAACATTGAGACTAAAACAACCAAGATGAGGATAACAGATTGAATAAATCAGTGTATCATAATGATAATTCCTCATCTGAGAAATTCAAATAGAAAATAAGATTCTAAACATTGAGACTAAAACAACCAAGATGAGGATAACAGATTGAATAAATCAATGTATCATAATGATAATTCCTCATCTGAGAAATTCAAATAGAAAATAAGATTCTAAACATTGAGACTAAAACAACCAAGATGAGGATAACAGATTGAATAAATCAGTGTATCATAATGATAATTCCTCATCTGACGGTAAGTGCGACGCTGAGATCCGAAGACATATTGGGATGGCCAAAAACACATTCCAAAAGTTAGGCAGAGTATTATGAGACAGGAGGAATTTCGTTGTTAATAAAGAAAAGAGTACTGAACAGCTACGTGACACTTGCCCTCCTTTACGGCAGCGAATGTTGGACAGTCTCCTCAAAGATGAAGCGACTCGAGGTAGCAGAGGTATGGGTCTGCAGAAGGATGCTAAGGATATCATGGACCGAACGATAAGGTTTTCGAGGGGAAGCAAACAAGGAGAAGCTTATACATAACATCAGGAAGAGGCCGCTGAAATGTTAGGGACACGTAATGAGAAAGGAGGACATTCCTCAGGGCAACCACTTCTCAAGCTGAGGTGTGCCTCTGCTAGTCCGGCCACAAAGATAAATTGACAGGATAAATGAGGCTGAATTGGTTCCTCGCCTTCACGAATTTAAGCGTCATTATAAAAAGAACGTATAAACATAAAAAATGTCTTAAAATAACTGTCCGACCTTGTCCATTTCATAATATGTGACGTCATTCGTTTACATTTGGATACGCATCGAGCAGATATGAATGTACGAGAGAAATCATGGAGAATTGTAGTTTAAAAACAGTAAATTCGACATTATTTACATTATTCGGACTATTGACCTCGTCTTTGTCGCCATATTTATCACTCCGAAAGTTCTCTACTGCCTTAACAGGGTATTGAACTCACACTCTTTGGGTCCTGTCACTGTATCTAACCAACGACTTTATCCACTGTGCCAGAGGACATCTGGGTATGAATTTCTGGGTATTATAAATCTAATGTCTTCAGCAACCGTTTTTACCGGTGCTCATATTGCAATTTTTGCTGTTATCATTGCATGTTTTTACCAGAGCTCATATTGCAACTTTGTTGTTTTCATTGCTTTTCTCTGGCACTTCTTATTACTGGTTCCCATATTGTATTCATTTCTATGCTTGGTCGGCTCAGGAGATTTTTGTTTATAATAAACAGACCATTTACTTAAATATTTCTATCTATAAAAAGAACGTATAAACATAAAAAGATGTCTTAAAATAATTGTCGGACACTGTCCATTTCATATATATATATATATATATATATATATATATATATATATTTGGGTCACTGTACCTAGAAGGAGGTTTTTTTCTCATTCATCCGTCTGATGCTCCTGCTTATTCATCTCGAGGTTTGTTGACAAAGTCCAAAGAAGAATCTGTGACGTAATAGATCTTAAACTGGTATCTCGACTTGCATCAGTTTCTCACCGACGTGGCTTCCCTTTGCCTTTTCTATAAATATTTTCATGAACAAAATTTCTGTCGTTTTTTTTTTCCCTGGCGCTACACGATTGATATCTAGGTCCCTCCCTTTTAAAAAAACTGCTGAAATAGCTAAATGAAATCACACATTCTACTCTGACAGTTTTTTTTTCACCGCGCTTCCTACCTGAGGAACTAAATTCCCGTTTCTCTTACATTTAGTAATTCAGTTCATTTTATGTTCAATATGGGAAATTTGTTGAACGATCATGTATCAAAGATACATGTTTTGACGAGGCTATTTTTTTTCACGCGGTAGGTTGCCATTTTTTTTCTTTGGTGGACCAGTTGCCATCAAGGCTATAGAACAATTGTCTGTCCTGCTATTTCTTCATAGATGGTGGGGAGGAAAAGATAAATTGATACCTTATTTGTGGGTATCAGCAAACAAGTGAATGTAATGGATTCGACTGCAAAGTCAGTAAAATTTAAAATTGCCAGGCTATACACATTAAAAGGTATCTTTCGATATATGACTGTAGTTGGCGGATATTTCTATTTAGGTTGCCGTTTCTTTCTGCGGTAGACATAAATTTTTTGAAAAGGCTATATAACCCAGTACATAATACTATTTACTAATAAAAAAAAAAAAAAAAGAAGAAAAAATTCATATCTTTACCAATCGTATTAGCACGTAAGAAAATATAATGGTTTCTTAGAATTCGATTAACATTTCAATCCGAGCCGATATCCATTAATCCAACGGGCCTGAAAATATCTTCTTCTTTTTTTTCAAATATTTAAATTTTTGTCATTCGCCATCTTCTAAAATTTCTGTCTTTCCGGCTTCTTCTCCATTTTGTTCTAAAATATTTTTATAATTTTTCAAAGAAATCTTCTCCTTGTTTAAAAAATCTTCTTCTTCTTCTTCTTCTTATATATATATAAATCCTATGTCCTCCTTCTTCTGTTTCCTTATATGTTTATAAATCTTTTCTTCTATTCCTAATCCTCCCCTAATTATTCACCTCCTCTTCTTCATCCTTCTTAAATTTAAATATTGCCAATTCTTCAAAGTTTTCCTTAAAAACATTTAGAAAATAATATCTTCTTTAATTTTCAAATGAATTGATTGCTTGATTTTTTTATTCTTCTTCTTGATTCTTCTTCCAATTCTTAATTTTCTTCTAGTCAAAAACAATAGTTCTTCTTCTTCTGTTCTCAAAAAATAAAATACATAGAAGATTCTTCTTCTTTTGTCATGAAGATTCATTTTTCTTCTTCTTCTTCTTCTTCTTCTTAAAGTCCTGAGATGCTCCTCCTCCTCCTTCTTCTGAGAAAAACATTTTCTAAACCAATAAAAAAATTGTCCTTTTTCTGAAGATTCTTTTGAATGTCATTCTAAATTTTTGTTTTAAAATTGTATTTTCTTCTTCTTCTTCTTCTTTTCTTCTTCTTCTTTAGAAGAAATTCTTCTTATTTTTTTTGTTTGAATCATTTCATTTAAAATTGCTTCTTATCTGCCTTCTTCTTTCTTCTTCTATTTAATCTGTCAATTTCTCTTGGTATTCATTTGATTTTCTTCCTCATATAGACAAAAAAATGATTCGTTTAATTTTCTTCCCTCCTCTTACAAATTGGATAAATTGCAAAAATAAAAGGGACAGTCCTCATGAAATAAATACTTTGTTCTTTTTTCTTCATGACCATCATCATCATCGTCAATATCTTTTTTTCTCCTTTTGTCTGAAATCCGCGATCTGAAAAAACAAAAAATCCTATTAAAAAATATTGGAAAAAAAAACAAGCAAGAGTCAAAGCCGTTAAATTTCAACTTGGAGATTTCTTCCTTCTTCTGCTGTGAACATGGATTACGACTAAAAAAATTCAAATAAATATTGAATCCTGCAGGAAAATCGAATACATGAAATTATTCATAAAAAGTGTGTTTCGTTCTGCCATAAATAAAGTCGCGCGAATTAAACAAACGAATTTTATTTTTGAAAACAAGCGTAAACGCATAATAATTCCTTTCTTTCTTCATCTTTGCAGGCAGCCATACAAGCTGATATATAGAAGACATGGAATAAGCATTCACGTTCATCTTGTTACAGTTTTTTTTTATACTTATATGTACTAGTGAGCCAATCAAAATGAGCTGACCATTTTATAGTCCACTGAAAGAAGGCTTAACCAATCAGAAATTTAAAAAAATATTCAATCCGACGTGTATAAAGGCAGTATTTTTTGTTTTTTTCTCCAAAATAAAAATTTGCCAACTTCTGATATCGAAGACCTGAAGAATTACAGAACAGCAGCTACTAGTGATATTGAACCATTTTGTTCAATTTGAACACATTAAATATTGTACTGGATTCTATGTTCAAAGATTACGGCAAACATGGTTAAGGGAAGTTTTATTCTTTTTACTCCTCCCTACAACAATGAACTTTTTTTTCACTTTCACCCTAATACTATTCAAAATTTCCGCCTTGCTTATTAAATTGGGTGAAATTATTTTAAAAAACGAAATGTAAATGCAATTGATCGTAATTTAATCACAGTGACTTAGAAATATTCCTGTGTTACAAATCTGAAATATGGCAGTTCCTCCAAATACTTTATTTCTGTTTACTTTCGAACCATTTTCAGGTTTTGCAACAGAGGGGAGGTTCTCTTATCAGCGAAAGTATTTGTTGCCTGACTGCATGAATGGACACGTTTCTCTCGGCGTTGCTTTTGAGTCACTGGTCAGTGGCCAAAGCCGGTGTTGTGTCACCGGCTGCAGGTTTATAAAAACTAAAAACATTTTACCTGACGCTCCGCTGGTCAAAACAACAAGCGGATGGCGAAAGCGGGAATAAATACATCGTCTCCGTACATGACGGACTTTCAACGACATGTTCAATCGCCCATATAGAACTAGGCGTTTGTTCATTCATGATAAATTCTTTTTATTCTTTTTGATGGGGATTTGCTTTCGTTAAAATGTTTCAAAATAAATAAATAATTGATTTTCAAACAGAACAATATATTTTTAAAGAGACTGTCTCAAAAGTTTATCATCTGCCAAATTTGGGCTTTTTCATGGAACAATGAATCCAGTCCAACATAAAAATGTTAATAGGTGAGGCGATTTGAAATTTTTCAAATTCCCATAAGACTTTTGTGAGTTTGCATAAATTTGCAGTGGCACCATTTAGCGTTTTAACTCCGAAGAGGTCAACTCCGGAAAGAAACACTGCCTCAGTTTTAATTAATAATGGACTCAAAAAATGAGGTAAAATCAGTAATACAAAATGGTATGCGATTTGATGAGGAGAAAAAAAAAAATGCTTTTAAAAATACTAAATATATATGGATCGGCGTTGCCCGTACTTGAAACAAGAAAAAAATCGTACGAAATACAGCAATCGCTATCAGTTGACTTAAAATATTTTTGCCCTTTTTTTTTTTTTAAAGGAGTACAATTTGCAATGTTCTGATAATAAATGCCTTATTCTTGATTATAAACAATGCGAATTTTTCTAATTTTTTTAAACATTAAATCTGTCATCTTAAAAAGAACTAAAAAAAATGAACACAAAACGATCAGCTTTAAAAAAGGACTGGTAACTGGAAAAACCGATCGAAAAAAAAGAGAATTAAAAAACAAATATTTTTTTCACACCCACCCCTGTTCTGCGGAATCAGAATCAACGTTGATTTTAAACCGTTTGGAATGAACCAAATTTTAAAAAGTGCCATGCAGATTTAAATTTTCCCATTTATCCCTGACGAATGCAGCTATTTTTTTTTTTTGATTTTAGCATGTTAGTTAACATTCGTGTCAGTAAGCTGTTAAGAAAATCTCAAAAACGCTTTATTTTATAAATAGAATATTCCTTAGAATTTTTTTTTAATTATTTCAAAAATCTGGCCAATAGAAAATGGCCGCAAAAAACATAAAAATTTAAAATAGATTCAAAAAAAAATCGATTAGATTATCGATGGGAGTTGAGAAATCAAATCGGTCTTAAAACAATCTTTATTTTTCTTATGTGCATAAAAAATTTTGGTGCAAATTTTATTACTAGTTATTGAGATGAAAAAAAAAATCTATCATATTGTCGAATAAATTCTACGGTAGTAACGAATTTTCTCACCGTCATATAATTTTTATAACAGTCAATTGTAAGAAATGTACTATTTTATTAGTAGTTAGTGTTCGTAATCTCTTATTGTCTCTAATAAAATCTATGGTAGCATTGAATATATATATAAAAATTTAATTTTTATAACAGTTTATATGTTAGAAACATATATAATATATACAGGGTGTCCATAAAGTTCGTGTGCACTTTAAAAAATTTATAACTTTATTTGTATTTGCGATAGAAATAATTTGTAAAAAGGATTAGAAAGAAGTAAATCTATATTTTTTAAGGTTTTATTGAAATTTTATTTAAGTTTCCACATGTCCTCCATCATTAGCAATACAAAGGGTAATACGATTTTGCAGTTCACGGAAAACATTTGCCAACTGATTTACAGTAATGCCTGAAATCACATTAGTTATTTTAGCTATACTTAAAACTAGGTACATTAAACTTTATAACATTTTTTTACAGATTATTTCTATCGCAAATACAAATAAAGTTATAAATTTTTTAAAGTTCACACGAACTTTTATGGACCGGTAGGAACGAATCTTCTCTCCGTCATTTAACTTTTATTACAATCTATTGTTAGAATTGTTTTATTATATTGTCAGTCATTATTATTAATATATTATTAATATATTATTCTGTCCAATAATGGTGATGGTAAAATGGAATCATTTATCTTTCATATTATTTTTGTATTATAGAAAAGAATCTGCAATATTATTGGTTCTGACCTGGCCACTCAGCTTCAATCATTTTCTCACGACTGTAATTTAGCTTCCTTCTGTTATTTCTGTGATATATTTTCATGGTATTTGTTCGAACAAATTTTCCTCCCTGGCAGTTTTTTTTTTTACGAATTTAAGCGCAGTACTAAATTTGCAGCACGGCCTAAGCATTTTCAAGATGAAATAGTTAAATGTTAGTTCTATGAAAATAGTTTCTTCTCACGCACTTCTTTCTTCTGGACATCTCTTCCGGTCTCTTGCTTTCCAGTCAATTTTGATCTTCAAAAATTTAAATGCAATGTCAATCGTTATCTTCTGTCTTCTTAATTCTTGTTCTTTTATTGTCCTCTCTCGTTAATAGCGTTTTCTTTTTCTCGAATTCTCAATTTGATCTTCAAAAATTTAAATGCAATGTCAATCGTTATCTTCTGTCTTCTTAATTCTGGTTGTTCTTTTATTGTCCTCTCTCGTTAATAAGTGTTTTTTTTTCTCATATTCTCAATTGATCTTCAAAAATTTAAATGCAATGTCAATCGTTATCTTCTGTCTTCTTAATTCTTGATTTTTATTGTCCTCAATCTCTCGTTAATAGTGTTTTTCTTTTTCTCATATTCTCAATTTGATCTTCAAAAATTGAAATGCAATGTCAATCGTTATCTTCATTCTTTTAATTTTGTTCTTTTATTGTCCTCTCCTTTATAGTATTTTCTTTTTCTCATATTCTCAATTTGATCTTCTAAAATTTAAATGCAATGTCAATCGTTATCTTCTGTCTTCTTAATTTTTGTTCTTTTATTGTCCTCTCTCCTTAATAGTGTTTTTTTCATTTGCTTTTTTTTTCTCATATTCTCAATTTGATCTTCAAAAATTGAAATGCAATGTCAATCGTTATCTTCTATCTTCTTAATTCTTGTTCTTTTATTGTCCTCTCTCCTTAATAGTGTTTTCTTTTTCTCATATTCTCAATTTGATCTTCTAAAATTTAAATGCAATGTCAATCGTTATCTTCTGTCTTCTTAATTCTTGTTCTTTTATTGTCCTCTCTCCTTAATAGTGTTTTCTTTTTCTCATATTCTCAATTTGATCTTCAAAAATTTAAATACATTGTCAATTGTTATCTTTACCGAACCCGTACTGTTCGTGTCCTATCTATGTCTTGATTCTGTTGAGCTCTATATTCATCTGAATACGGATGTTGATTTTTGTTATGTAGCACTTTAGACTGATTCGTTTGCGCCAGTGCTTAGGCCTTCTGGTATATCCCCACTCTTTTAGATTTCTGTTATTATTTCTGCGATCTTCTCTATGTTAAAATTGTTCAAGGCTGCTAGCATTTCTATTACAATTCCGCCTGGCCCTACCGCTTTGTTTCTGTTCAATTTGGCCAGTGTAGCTTCCGCTTCGATTTTTAATATTTCCTGTTGGTCGGCATTTCTCTGTATTGCCGATTGCTCTCCTTCGTCGTGGAAGAGTTCTTCTATATATTCGCTCCATCTCTGGAGTATTTTTTTTCTTTCTCTAATATAAGCGTTTCGTCCTTGGATTTTATGCAGTCTGTTGATGCGAATGTCCTTTGTTTTGTTAGTTTTCTTATTTTTTTATGCATATCTGTGTTACTCATTCTCTCTATTTCGTCACATTTTTCGTTGAGCCATTCTTCTCTTGTCTCTCTTTTTTTTTTCTCAGTAAGTTTAATTCTGAAACTTTTTTCTTAGAGCAAAGAAACGTTAACGCATGAGTTTTACCTTTGACCTCAAGATCTTTAGCCGACCACAGGATATTAATGGAACCCCCAGTATCATTCACGTTTTAGTTTACCGCGTAGCCGCGGGTATGTGAACAGGATGGTGGGGAATGTTTGCTTTATCTGAAGTGGGGAATGCTAGTTTTTTCCCCCTTTCTTTATGCGTTACGTATTTGTTCGTTTACTTACAATAAGTCTTCAGAAGGGGAATCCGTACTTGAATCAGAAAAAGAAACTGATTTCTAAAGACCCTGTTTCTTATCCGAAATATCACAAGCTTTTTTTTTTTTTTTTACGGAACAGCGCTCACAGCTTTTGTTACAAAACATTTTTCTTTTTTTGGTTGTTGTTGTTTTGGAAGAACTGCCTCTTTTGTTACATTATTTTGTTATGTACGCATTCGTAAGAAAACACCTATTGTTACCCAGACTTAGTGGGCGCCTAGAATGGTAGTATTCTATGTAACTTGATCTTACAGCTAAATTCAGTCCTTATACAACAGGTTCGATCTTCATCAGGATCGATCTTCGATTAGTTCGAATTTCTTAAAGACTAAATTAATAATAATAAAAATATTTCGACATATAAATTATTAGTAAAAGCATATATTTCGACACAATGAATAAAAGAACTACATGCCCCTTTTTTCGAGCTGAGGTAAATAGGACGTCAATCGAGTGGCCATCGCAATCACCAAACTTGATAAACTGATTTTCGGAAATTAATGTAAAAATGTGTCAAATGATTCGATTGTTTGTTTAACGACATATCAACACCTTCTAACTTTCTATGCATCCGTGTTCTTTCAGGATGTAGACGATCACGGCTCTCCACCTCCTTCTATCCCTTGCAGCTCTTAACAAATTCCTTCCCTCTGCTTCCTCCCCCAGACCACGTTCTGTCATCACTTGTCTCTCTTTCCCTCTATTTGACCCGTGAGTATCAGATTCTCCAGGCACTCCTTCCTCGTTAAGTATCCAAGAAACTTCAGCTGTCTCTTCCTGGTGTTAAGTATAAGCCTCCCCCTTGTTTGCATCCTCTCTAAGATCTCATCGTTGCTCACACGCTCGGATCATGATATCCTTAGCATCCTTCTGTATAACTACATCTCCGTCGCCTCGTGTCTATTCATCTTTGAGGATATCGTTCGCTGCCGCAAAGAAGGACAGATGTCACGTAACAGTTCTGTATTCTTTTCTTTGTTACCAAAAATATTCTCCTGTCTCGCAGTATTCTGCCCAGCTTTTGCGATGAGCCCTTGGCCATCCCAATACACCTACGGATCTCAGCGTCGCACTTACCGTCCTCTGTCAGAATGCTTCCAAGATATTTAAACTTCCGAGTCTGCTTGATTCTAGTGTTCCCGACATGAAAATCTGATTTTTAATATATACTAAAGTATATATATATCTATATATTACTATACAAAATATATTGTAGAACATGTATATTGACCTTGACTTGTATAAAAATACGTATGCTGTTGGCACACTGAATGATTTTAAAACCCTGAGTCGGCACAAAGTTAGCAAAAAGTTGCTGACCCCCTAGTCTGTTATGTATTTAAGGATATTTCAGTTACATTCCCGAAAGGTGCCTTGCCGTTTTAACGTTGTGATAACTATCTAATGATAGTCTGGAGTTGAGATATGATAAATTACTGGTCAGGTTATAAAAACATTATATTGATTTCAACATTAAAAAATTGTGTTTGAAGAAAGTTGAAATAAAAATACTCACTACATAAACAATTCTGAAATCTTATTGACTTAAAATATTTTTAAAATCAGATTAATTTGAAAATATTTTTTAATATGCCAAAAAATATTTTAAAATCGATTTCACTTGAACATATTTTTTTTAAATATGCTAAAAATATCTTTAAATATTTTAAATATTGTTTGTTTAAAGAAAGCTGAAATATAAATATGCCAAATATAAATATGCCAAAATATTTAAAATATTGTTTGTTTAAAGAAAGCTGAAATATAAATAATTACTCTACAAACAACTGGACGAAACAGCAAAGCGGGATCTCTTTGTGCCTGTCTTTAACTTTTAATATTTTAATTAAAATATTGTCTGTTTGAAGAAAGTTAAAATAAAAAAAACTTACTGTATAAACAACTCGTTTTTTTAAATCTTATTCACTTAAATCAGATTAACTTAAATCATTATGCGCCAGACAGAAGCAGTACGCAAGCAATCACAATTATTTAGTATTATATAGATATACAAAAAGTATAAAAATCGTATATATAAATATATACAAAAATGTAAAAAAAAAGAAAGGGGAAGACCAAGGATAAGGAAATAAAAAGTTATTGACCATAAAAATAATTACTCTACAAACAACTGGACGAAACGACAAAGCAGGATCTCTTTGTGCCTGTCTTTAACTTAAAGATATTTTAATTAAAAGAATTTTCTGTTTGAAGAAAGTTGAAATAAAAATACTTACTGTATAAATAATTATCATTATGCGCGGACAGACCGCATCACACACGCCGGCAAGCAATCACACAATCACAGGCTTTAAGTATTAGAAAGAAAGAAAGAAAGAAAGAAAGAAAGAAAGAAAGAAAGAAAGAAAGAAAGAATACACTGGGATAGATAAGGAACAAAATCAGATAGATAGAAAAGAATAGACTCAGATAGATAGATAAGGAACAGAATTAGAAAGAAAAAAAGATGACAGAATAGACTGAGATAGATAGATAGATAGATAGATAGATAGATAGATAGATAGATAGATAGATAAACATGTACAGACTGAGATATATCACGGCCAGGAGGACGAGAGAGGGAGAGGGAGAGAGACAAATGAATGTCTGTTATAGATAGATAGATAGATAGATAGATAGATAGATAGATAGATAGATAGATAAACATGTACAGACTGAGATATATCACGGTCAGGAGGCCGAGAGAGGGAGAGGGAGAGGGAGAGAGACAAATGAATGTCTGTTATAGATAGATAGATAGATAGATAGATAGATAGATAGATAGATAGATAGATAGAAAAAATAGACTGAGATAGATACATAAGGAACAGAATTAGAAAGAAAGAAAGAAAGAAAATATAGACTGAGATAGTTAGATAGATAGATAGAATGAAGAAAATGAGATAGATAGATAGATAGATAGATAGATAGATAGATAAAAACATGTACAGACTGAGATATATCACGGTCAGGAGGAGAATGAGAGAGGGAGAGGGAGAGAGACAAATGAATGTCTGTTATAGATAGATAGATAGATAGATAGATAGATAGATAGACAGATAAATAAACAGTCCAACTGAGATAGATAGATAGATAGATAGATAGATAGATAGACAGATAAATAAACAGTCCAACTGAGATAGATAGATAGATAGATAGATAGATAGATAGATAGATAGATAGATGAAGCGGGACACTGACCATGTTTGTTAATCATAACAAATAATGTTGTCTTTATATGACATACGGATTCAAAGTATTTGTTCTAAAATCTAGGATTTTAATTTTCACAAGAAAGTTGTGGAGAAATTATATTGAATCCATTGCTAGGTCTGCTGGTAGGAAAGTTGTCTCACTATGTGGTGAAAGGTAATTTTTTTTCTCTCTAGAAACTATATTACGCATTTATAAACCAACCCTTCGTCCATGCATTGAATATTAATGTCGCATATGGCCTGATCTCTCTGCCATGTCTTTCGAGAGTCATGATAAAATCTAAAGAATCTGAAATATCATTGTTCCTGACCTGACATCTCGGCTTCAGTCTTTTTCCCACCGCCGCATCTTAGCTTCTCTGTGCCTATTTTTTAAATATATAAATACCTTCATGGTAATTTTTTTAATACACTTCCTCGATGGAAATGTTCCTATTTTATTCTCCATCCCCACAGGCAAATTGTACATATGGGAACTAGTTTGGACTACATAGAGACACGTGGTATTATGATAACTGTAGTAAGAATGGTAAGTAAGAATGCGTTGCTTTTGTCTAAGGTATACTGTCGTATGTTTGGGTCAGTAATCGTGGCTAGCTAAGTTTAAGACAGATTGAAGACCAAATTTCTCTGCCCACACACTTTTGACCTTGTGTCACATTTTTGTATTTTTCTAAAGAAATATTTATTTCCGCGATGGCAGAAAAATTGAACATATGGGAAATAGTTTGGACTACATAGAGACTCGAGGTATTACGGTGACTGTCGTAAGAAGGGTAAGTAAGAATGTGTTATTTTGGTGTAAGTAATACTGTGATATGTTTCGATAAGCAATCGTGGCTAGCTAAGTTTAAGATAAACCAGTTTGGAAACCAGATTCTCCTACCCCCCCCTTTTGATCTTGTGTCTTATTGTGCATTTTTCGAGTGAGAAGTTCAAGAGAAGAAACTGTTAACACAAAACTTACGATGACATCTAGCCAGCTCAACTGTAAATTGATAGGAACGTGCCGTAAATTTTGTACTGCGTGACATTCATAAAAGTCTAGGTACTGTAGAGAGAAGTAATATTTACTTTTGAAAAAAAAAGCCGGCATCTTACGGCTTCTTGCTTTCATATCTTCAAAAATTTACTTACAACGTTGTTATAGACAAGCGTATGGTTGCAAGAAAGAAATACGACAACAGCAGAAATAGATTTACGTGGTTTATTTCAACAGGAACGTGTGTGTTTGGGACAGTTCATAAGCCGGCTTCGGATCTAGGTCGATCTCTCATAGTAGTTCACACATGTTGACGGTGGTTGGTGCTCTCCTGCTGACAGCTGCTGAACGTGACCGGTCTTCTTTGTGGCCACCTGTGGACTGCCTGTTGAACTTCCGTGTGACCCCTTTTATAGCGTTTTTTATGGCTTAACAGGCTCGAAAAAACGAAGCGAGTATAATTAGGAGGGAAGCATTTTTATTGGACGAAAAATAGAGCACTTTAAATATTATTTTATTTTTCGACCGGAACACGTGTGTCGGGAACATTTGTAAAGAAAGATAATGGTCATTTTGTGACGGGTCTTTGTCCCGTTTACATCCGGTTCTCGCTCTTGAGTATTTGCCTATAAATCAGCCGAGATATGTCTTATTTTATTTTATAACAACGTCAAGTGTGATCTTCTGTCTCCTTATGCAGTGTTCTAGTGGCCTCTGTTTTTTGGGTTTTATTTTTTCACACTTTGTCTTCTAGTGGTTTTTTTTTATAGATTTGCTTGTGGGGATTAAATGATATGTGGTATGTGGATTACTTGTGCGATGTCCCGTGTCTTGTGCTCCGGATTCTTTTCTTCAGCCATTACATTTGTTTATTATCGACGGAATGATATCGCTTTTGAAACTAGCTTAGAAACATTTACCTTAGATATGGCACCTTCAATATAAACGAAACACATAAGTTTTGTTGTTAATTGCAGCATTTCCCTTGGCGGCAAAAAGACATTCAGATGACAACAATGCATAACACTTCACTCCACTTTTTCTTTTAACCTAAAATCATTTAAAATTTCCAATTTCACATACGAGTCTTATAGAATGACGAGTTGAAATTTCATTTTCAAAACAGGAATATCTCACTTCTGGGAAATAAAATGAAAGGTTCAAACGCTACATATTGAAAAAGTCAAAAAAATGCGACAGCACTATTTACATAAAGAAAATGCATTAGGTTAAATTTAACAAGGGAATGCATTGTAAATGAGGAAGAAAGGGATTGTCAGTGGTCAGGAATGAAGGCAAGCATTACTGCTAGAATAGGGCTATTATATGTATAAGGTAAATGCATTGCTAATGATTTCACTATAGGAATGCATTGAAAATCAGGAAGAAAGGGATTGTCAGTGGTCAGGAATGAAGGCAAGCATTACTGATAGAATAGGACTATTATATGTATAAGTTAAATGCATTGCTAATGATTTTACTATAGGAATGTATTGAAAATCAGGAAGAAAGGGATTGTCAGTGGTCAGGAATGAAGGCAAACATTACTGATAGAATAGGGCTATTATATGTATAAGGTAAATGCATTGCTAATGATTTTCACTATAGGAATGCATTGAAAATCAGGAAGAAAGGGATTGTCAGTGGTCAGAAATGAATGAAGGCAAGCATTACTGATAGAATAGGACTATTATATGTATAATGTAAATGCATTGCTAATGATTTTACTATAGGAATGCATTGAAAATCAGGAAGAAAGGGATTGTCAGTGGTCAGGAAGGAAGGCAAGCATTACTGATAGAATAAGGCTATTATATGTATAATGTAAATGCATTGCTAATGATTTTACTATAGGAATGCATTGAAAATCAGGAAGAAAGGGATTGTCAGTGGTCAGGAATGAATGCAAGCATTACTGATAGAATTGGGCTATTATATGTATAAGGTAAATGCATTGCTAATGATTTTACTATAGGAATGCATTGAAAATCAGGAAGAAAGGGATTGTCAGTGGTCAGGAATGAATGCTTTTCTGTTATAATAGAATTATTATATGCATAATATATGAATTTCGAATTATTTTATTGAAAAAAGTGGCTATTATTTATATTTATTTTCAACAAAATTCTATATAAATTTTTGCAACATGTACGAACCTGCTTAACCACCGTTTGCCGATATTTTGAATTGTTTATATTTTCTTTTTTGATCACCCATACTTAAAAATAGCTGACATGTTTCAAGACTCTCTCGTTGTGTATGTTAATTGGAGCTCGACAGGATTTTAGGGTTAAAGGGGAAAGTTGCGAAGTGTCATATGTCCATCGGGACGAAGAGATGAAACCTTAAACGAATTCGACAAGCCTTTCCTTCCAGCATGATTCGGTATATTAAAAGTGGTACATGTCCCCCGTCAAATGTGTCAAGATCAATTTGGGGCTAAAAGCTTTCCTTCCATTTTGTTAACATGTCTCCTCTGACATCCAATACATTAAACTCAAAATCTTCGCCTTAAAACAGGTACATTTCAGCTGACCTCTGCTTTCCACCAGATTAAGGAAAATTAGTTATCCCACGGATCTTCTCCCGATAAGTGTACGAAGGTATGGAATCTTTGGGGAGTGGGGAATTGAACTGCTTTATAAAGATCTAACAATTACAGATATCTTTCACACTTTTTAAAAATTCGCTTTACGCTAATTCACTTTTGCGAAATACTGACATCAGTCGATGTTCGTGCGCACTACGAATCTGCGTAAAAGTAAAGGGAATATTATTCTGTAATTGTCCGTGTGCACCTCGAGGCAGTGTAATGGTTAGCACTGTTGTTTTATCCCCCCGCCACCCACCAAATAAGATGATTTGTACATATGGGGATTATTTAGGTTTTTTGATAGAGACAATGAGGTATTATGGTGATTGTAGTAAGAGTGTTTAGTAAGAATGTATTGTTTTGGTGTTAGTAATATTGTTTGTATGTTTGGGTCAGTGCTTGTGGATAGCTGAGTTTAAAATTAAGACAGATGAAGACCGTCCTTTTCGCCATCCCACTTTTTAGGCCTTGTGCCACATTTTCTGTAATTTTTCTGCGTAAAATTAAAGGGAATATTATTCTATAACTGTCCGTGTGCACCTCGAGGCAGTGTAATGGTTAGCATTGTTGTTTTATTCCCCCCCTCCACCAAATAAGACGATTTCTACATATGGGGAATATTTAGGTTTTCTGATAGAGACAAAGAGGTACTATGGTGATTGTAGTAAGAGTGTTTAGTAAGAATGTATTGTTTTGGTGTTAGTAATATTGTTTGTATGTTTGGGTCAGTGCTTGTGGATAGCTGAGTTTAAAATTAAGACAGATGAAGACCGTCCTTTTCGCCATCCCACTTTTTAGGCCTTGTGCCACATTTTCTGTAATTTTACAGAAATAAATATTGTAATGGTTAGCATGCTTGTCTCGCTAGAACAATTACGACTGAGTAGTGAGTTCAATCCTCACGGGGTGCCCCATACTTTCGGCTTTGTGCCACATCTAAGCTATGCTTGGAAAATCACTATATCTGTTCGTTCGTTTAGGAAAAACGGAAAATACATATTAGAGACGCTGTTGCTTAACTGATAGATTTGTTTTTTACGGTTTATCAACCCGTTACAGAGGCCGTTTTGTAACTTAACGATTCCTAAGGGTATTTGCGCGTCAGAGAAAAGAAAAAACCCGACTGGAATTGAAACTCAGCTTCCCAATTTCCTAATTCCAATCCATTATCCAAGCATATAGCACCTGGTATTTCCAAGCGGTCACCCTTTTATTTATTGATCAAGCCCGATGTTGCTTAACTTCAGTGATGGTACTGCGAACAGCGAGATAAGCCCATTATACCACCCGCTTATCCATGTTTACTGGTATTGCCAAGCGGTCATCTATCTAGTTACTGATCAGGCTTGACATTGCTTAACTTCAGCGATCGTTCGAAAATCAATTTTTCAACGTGATATAACTATAATCTTTAGATACGCCGTTTGATTTCGTTGAAAGAAGAAAAAGAAAAAAGAACGGAAGAAAGAAAGGGGAGCTAAATAAGATGATAATACTCTCATGCTTTTAACGCCTGCTTCTGTGAAATGGAAAAAATTGAAAATTTTAAATCATTTCATTTGCTTCTTTAATAGGCTCCTCCAAAAATTGGTTAAAGTTGTGAACCCCAAATATTTAAATATTTTGGGATTTGTCGAAGCTGGTAAGCGAAGAGTGTGCAGCCTCTCTTTATATATGCCAGGGTTACTCGATTTTCCACCTGATTTGGCAGTGGTAAATTCAGAGGGTTGAAGGACTAGTGATGTACATTGAACGGACCGATTTTGCAGAATCGTATAATATAATAATAACTGTGCTTGTCCTTTTATTATGCCCTTCAAATACCTAATAAATAATGGACTATTCCGCTCTGATCACGTTGAAAAACAAAAGACTTATCAGAGATCTACTTGGTTTCACTGAAAAAGAAAGAAAAAAGATAGATAGATAGATAGATAGATAGATAGATAGATAGCTAGATAGATAGATAGAAGGATTTAAAACCTGCTAATACCTCGTATATAATAGACTATTCCGTTCCGATCGCGTAGAAAAACAAAAGACTTATCAGAGACGCTACTTGGTTTCACTGAAAAAGATAGATAGATAGAAGGATTTAAAACCTGCTAATACCTCGTATATAATAGACTATTCCGTTCCGATCGCGTAGAAAAACAAAAGATTTATCAGAGACGCTACTTGGTTTCACTGAAAAAGAAATATAGATAGATAGATAGATAGATAGATAGATAGATAGATAGATAGATAGATAGATAGATAGAAGGATTTAAAATATGCTAATACCTCGTATATAATAGACTATTCCGTTCCGATCGCGTAGAAAAACAAAATACTTATCAGAGACGCTACTTGGTTTCACTGAAAAAGGTAGATAGATAGATAGATAGATAGAAGGATTTAAAATATGCTAATATCTCGTATATAATAGACTATTCCGTTCCGATCGCGTAGAAAAACAAAAGACTTATCAGAGACGCTACTTGGTTTCACTGAAAAAGAAAGAAAGATAAATAGATAGATAGATAGATAGATAGATAGATAGATAGATAGATAGATAGATAGGAGGATTTAAAACCTGCTAATACATCGTATATAATAGACTCTTCCGTTCCGATCGCGTAGAAAAACAAAAGACTTATCAGAGACGCTACTTGGTTTCACTGAAAAAGAAAGAAATATAGATAGATAGATAGATAGATAGATAGATAGATAGAAGTATTTAAAACCTGCTAATACCTCGTATATAATAGAATATTCCGTTCAGATCGCGTAGAAAAACAAAAACTTATCAGAGACGCTACTTGGTTTCACTGAAAAAGACAGACAGATAGATAGATAGATAGATAGATAGATAGATAGATAGATAGATAGATAGATAGATAGAAGGATTTAAAACATGCTAATACCTCGTATATAATAGACTATTCCGTTCCGATCGCGTCGGAAAACAAAAGACTTATCAGAGACGCTACTTGGTTTCACTGAAAAAGAAAAAAAGAAAGGAAGATAGAAAGATTTAAAACGTGCTAATACCTCATAAATAATGGACTATTCCGTTCTGATCGCTTGGACAAACAAAAGACTTATCAGAGACGCTACTTGGTTTCACTGAAAAAGAAAGAAAGAAAGATAGAAGTGTTTAAAACCTGCTAATAACTCGTAAATAATGGACTATTCCTTTCCGATCGCGTAGAAAAACAAAAGACTTATCAGAGACGCTACTTGGTTTCACTGAAAAAGAAAGAAAGAAAGATAGAAGTGTTTAAAACCTGCTAATAACTCGTAAATAATGGACTATTCCTTTCCGATCGCGTAGAAAAACAAAAGACTTATCAGAGACGCTACTTGGTTTCACTGAAAAAGAAAGGAAAAGGAAAGAAAGAAAGATAGAAGGATTTAAAACCTGCTAATACCTCGTAAATAATGGACTATTCCGTTCTGATCACGTGGAAAAATAAAAGACTTATCTGAGACGCTACTTGGTTTCACTGAATAAGAAAGAAAGAAATATAAGAATGATTAACATTAACGGGGGGCGGGGGGAGAAGACGAGGGTTCACAACTTTCCCAAGAGTATTATGAAGTAAGTGGATGTAATGGAATCTACTTGAGTCAGTTATGTGCAATGCGATCATGTACTTTTCGATACACGACTGACGAAGCAGATTTTTCCCAGAGGTAGGTTGCCATTTTTTCTGCTGTAGACGCTATTACATCCAAGGCTATAGAACCCTGTCTGTCCTGCTATTTACTCATAGCTGGGTGAACAAAAATAGGATTCATACCTTTCCCAAGGGTTAGCACATCAATCAGTCAGCTATGTGCCATTCATGATATACGCTTGGGCGATCATGAACCTTTCGATACACGACTGACGATGCAGATTTTTTTCGCGCAGTAGGTTGCCATTTCTTACTGCGGTAGACCAGTTGCCATCCAAGTCTGTAGAACCCGCTCTGTTCTACTATTTACCCATAGGTGGGGGGAGAAGAAGAGGATTCATATCTTTCACAAGAGTACTAGCATGTAAGTGAATGTAATGGATTCGACTGGAAAGTCAATTAGTCAGTTATGTGCCTTGTGTGATACACGCTTAGGCGATCATGTATCTTTCGATACAGTTGCCATCCAAGGTTATAGCCCTGCTATTTACCCATAGCTGGCGTAGAAGATGAGGATTATTCATACCATGGGAAAGGTTTTGAACTCGGCTCTCCGATTCCTCAATATTAGCCGCTATCCATTACTCCAACATGCAGTATAAAAAAATTATTGTAATACTGTATAATATTACAGCATTATATTATTATTTATTGATCGCGTGAGAAGACAAAATATATATTAGAGACGCTACTTGGTTTCAGTAGGGAAGATAAAAGAAAGAAAAGAAGATAGAAGTGTTTAAATTCTGTTTTAGTGAAATAGAAAAAGTTGCCAATTTCAAATAACTTCATTTGTACCCCCTTACTTCTTAAAATAATGACCAGCATTTTAAATACAAATATTTATCGATGCAATAAATAAACATCTATGCAGGTAGAACTTTATACAGTCATTAAATAGGAATCCTTAGAAAATTCAAATAATAAAATTGTTAAAGTTATGTGCCATTCATGATATACGCTTGGGCGATTATGAACCTTTTGATCAATATCGTGAGTGTGTGAGGGAGAGTGAGCGAGAAAGAGATAGATAGATAGATAGATAGATAGATAGATAGATAGATAGATAGATAGATAGATAGATAGATAACGTCATAGTTAGGAGGTTTGCATTCTGACCATGAGATAATAGTTCGAATCTCACCATGGTCGATTTGTCAGGAAGGAGACTTCCTGATGCTATCAAAATGGAAAGGTCATATTCGAGATATATATATATATATATATATATATATATATATCGACCTTTGTTGAACGCGTGCGAAATTTATCTTCTTCTGGTAAGTTCATGTGCTCTTTCGATGTTTCTTCCTTGTATACTTGTGTCCCTTTGATGGAAACCATCGATATTTGTTGCGACTATCTCTATCGCAGTTCATTAACTCCACCTAGTTTTCCTGAGTCAATTTTCGGGAATTGATGAGATTGGTGAGATTGTGGGGAAAATTGTGAAAATGGCCTACCTCGGAAACGCGTTCGAATCTGCGCAGTATGTAAACACTGGTCCTTCCAACTGTAAAAAAGAAAACCAAAATGGCGGCGCCCGCGTTTTATGCCGAGTAGTCTCGGTCAGTTAACGTGAAATCTCGTTGCCTCGTGATTCGCATGCAAATCGTGGTCGGTCCGCAGCTGTATAAAGCAGGCTCGTTTCTGCTGTTTCAAACAGAAGGCTCGTGAGAAGGTTGGACGTGCGACACCGGTTTTCTTTGTGCCTACCTGCTATCACCAGTTGAATTGTTCAGCAACGTCCTCCGTTGAATTCAGTTTCAACAATACTATGTACCGACAGATCGACGGAGTCGCTATGGGCTCGCCTTTGGGTCCTGCACTTGCTAACATATTTGTTGGCTTCCAAGAAGAAAAGATACGAAGGAATCCACTTTGTCCTCAACTGTACTGTCGGTATGTTGATGACACCTTTTGCTTATTTAACGGTGAAGTTGAGGCTGACCAGTTTCTTTCGTTTTTAAATGGTATCCATCCGGCACTGAGGTTCACTATCGAAAAAGAGTCTAATCATCAATTGGATTTTTTGGATGTATTAGTACATCGTACATTAACAGGTTTTCTTACTTCCGTTTATAGAAAACCTACTTTTGCAGGGTTATACACGCGTTGGGACTCTTTTTGTCCCACTAAGCGCAAGATCAACATTATTAAAACCCTCCTCCACAGAGCATTAAAGATTTGCTCTGAGCCTTTCCTGAACGACGAAATTAACTTTATTAGGGATACCCTATGTAATTTGGGTTATCCTCTTGATACTGTTAATTCAGTTATCCGGAGTAAAGTTGAAGAGTTCAGAAGTGCCGATCTCTACACGGTCAAAAAATGCCCTGTTTACCTTAGATTACCCTGGATTGGTACCAAATGTGAAAAAATAGCCAAACAAATTTCATCAAAGGTTCGCTGTTGCTTTTTCTCGGCTGAAGTTCGGATTATTTTTCAAACTCGGCCTATGTTTCGATCTGCGTGTAAAGACGTTCTCCCTCCCCACCATATCAATTCAATTGTTTACAAATACGTTTGTAGTTGCGGAGCCAACTACATAGGGAGAACGACTCAGCGCTTAGACACTAGAATAAAGCAGCACGTTCCTACTAAAATTAGAAACCACACTCTGTTTTAATTTTGAATCTCCCGTGGAAGCCTGACGAGCGGGAGCGAAACCGGTTGCTTCCCCACTTTGTTGTTGAGTTTTTTTTTATTATTTAATATTGTTTTAATATGTCTTGTAATATTAAATTTTACACTTTTATTTCGATCATTAAATTTTGTACCTACAAAAATATCTTTTAAAAATATATATATATATATATATATATATATATACATAATTATTTATTTAGAATATTTACAATATAAACATGTTATAAAATCACTATAAAAATAGCCATTTCGTTTCAACCTCTCCGGTGTATTATCAAGTGATGATGTTGAATGCAAATGGGTATATATATATATATATATATATATATATATATATATATATATATATATATATATATATGTGTGTGTGTGTGTGTGTGTGTGTGTGTGAACTTAATTTCAATCCTCATTAGATCTGGCTATAATTAATTAATGATGAACATGTCATTTTCATTCATGACGATTCTTCTGTTAACCTGGGAGAGTAATTATGCATTCTTATTGCTCAAAGTAGAGTCCAATAGTATTCTAAAAACCTTGGATAATTCCAGTCAGATATGTTTAATCATTTCGAAAAAAAAAGGTTCAGAGTGTAATCTAACAAATAGACATTTTGCTGTTACAGAATTTGGACAATTTTGCTGTTACCCGATTTGGACAATTTTGCTGTTACACGATTTGGACAATTTTTCTGTTACACGATTTGGGCAATGTTGCTGTTACATGATATGGACAATTTTTCTGTTACACGATTTGGACAATGTTGCTGTTACATGATATGGACAATTTTTCTGTTACACGATTTGGACAATGTTGCAGTTACACAATTTGGGCAATGTTGCTGTTACATGATATGGACAATTTTTCTGTTACACGATTTGGGCAATGTTGCTGTTACATGATATGGACAATTTTTCTGTTACACGATTTGGGCAATGTTGCTGTTACATGATATGGACAATTTTTCTGTTACACGATTTGGGCAATGTTGCTGTTACATGATATGGACAATTTGACTGTTACACGATTTGGACAATGTTGCTGTTACATGATATGGACAATTTTTCTGTTACACGATTTGGGCAATGTTGCTGTTACATGATATGGACAATTTTTCTGTTACACGATTTGGGCAATGTTGCTGTTACATGATATGGACAATTTTTCTTTTCTACGATTTGGACAATGTTGCTGTTAGACGATTTGGGCAATATTGCTGTTACATGATATGGACAATTTTTCTGTTACACGATTTGGGCAATGTTGCTGTTACATGATATGGACAATTTTACTGTTACACGATTTGGACAATGTTGCTGTTACACGATTTGGGCAATGTTTCTATTACATGATATGGACAATTTTTCTGTTACACGATTTGGACAATGTTGCTGTTACATGATATGGACAATTTTTCTGTTACACGATTTGGGCAATGTTGCTGTTACATGATATGGACAATGTTGCTGTTACACGATTTGGACAATTTTTCTGTTACACGATTTGGGCAATGTTGCTGTTACATGATATGGACAATTTTTCTGTTACACGATTTGGACAATGTTGCTGTTACACGATTTGGGCAATGTTGCTGTTACATGATATGGACAATTTTACTGTTACACGATTTGGACAATTTTTCTGTTACACGATTTGGGCAATGTTGCTGTTACATCATATGGACAATTTTTCTGTTACACGATTTGGACAATCTTGCTGTTACATGATATGGACAATTTTACTGTTACACGATTTGGACAATGTTGCTGTTACACTATTTGGACAATATTGCTGTTACATGATATGGACAATTTTTCTGTTACGCGATTTGGACAATGTTGCTGTTACATGATATGGACAATTTTACTGTTACACGATTTGGACAATTTTTCTCTTACACGATTTGGGCAATGTTGCTGTTACATGATATGGACAATTTTACTGTTACACGATTTGGGCAATGTTGCTGTTACACGATTTGGGCAATGTTGCTGTTACATGATATGGACAATGTTTCTGTTACACGATTTGGACAATATTCTGTTACATGATATGGACAATTTTACTGTTACAGGATTCTTTTGTTTTTTCTGTTACACGATTTGGGCAATGTTGCTGTTACATGATATGGACAATTTTACTGTTACAAGATTTGGACAATTTTGCTGTTACAGCCGATACATGCAAGTGTTGAAAAAATTTTCCAGGTGAAACTGGGCAATGGCGAAAGAAAGGTCATCACCCAATGTTCTCGAGTGACATTTTGTGTTTGGCGAGGGTATTTGAGATTGGATGAATGTGGCCTGAATTTTTTTTCTGAAATAATCGCTCTTTGTGATTAATATGCACTTAATATTGAATTAAGTGTACTTTCTACAGTAAATATTTGGTTATTTTCAAACTTGAGGCTATGGACCTATCGATCAACCGACGTATAGTCAAAACATATAGAATTATGATATTTTTTTTTATATACAGTGTTTCAAATTAAGCTTTCAAATAATTTATTAAATCGGATCTATTCACGATATTTAAAGAGTTCGATCCAATCAGAGACATCATTCCAGGGTATTCTAATCTCCATGAAATAATCTTCCATGATCTCCAAGTTTTTTTTTAACTCGTTTGAAATAACATTGTTCTTTTTACCTTGATCCAGCCAGCTCGAGGCACTTAATTCTCTCAATATATATATATATATATATATATATATATATATATATATATATAATGTGTGTGTGTGTGTGTGTTTTCTGCTGTTTACATTATTAATAATGGGAAAGCCATATTTTCATCACAGAACGAAAAGCAAAAGTAGGAAGATAAAATTTCTTCTACCTTGACATTCGCTTAAAAGCTTTATGCCAAATACAAAGGTTCACCATTTTTTTAAACGACCCCCCCCAAAAAAAAACAAAACATAAGAATTCCCAGATAATTCTTGTCTCTCTCTAAAACGAAATCTAAAAAAGCAAAAAGGAGATGGGCGTTTTTTGGGGGGTTTTTTTGGTATATTTTTTTCCTTTTTTCCTATGAGGGTGACAGACGTAGAATAGAGGTTTTCGTGTTAGCGTCAGGATTCATTAGTGTCGTTCAAGGCTCAGGGTATCATGGGTGGGGTGTGGAGGGGGTGGATGGAAGGAGCGGAAGAAAGAAGAAGAAGAAAATAAAAGCAGCTACAGGTAAGAGGCAAAGTTGAAAGTAAAATTTGAGGGAAAAAATTTGAGTTAAAAAGATCAATGCGCAAAATAATGCATGAAGAAGATATGGCCTCTTGTGTAGATATTGTGGTGAGTTAGAAAGATGTCATGTGTGGGTGAGTGTGTGAGGGAGAGTGAGCGAGAAAAAGAGAGGAGGATAGATAGATAGATAGATAGATAGATAGATAGATAAACATGTACAGACTGAGATATATCACGGCCAGGAGGACGAGAGAGGGAGAGGGAGAGAGACAAATGAATGTCTGTTATAGATAGATAGATAGATAGATAAACATGTACAGACTGAGATATATCACGGCCAGAAGGCCGAGAGAGGGAGAGGGAGAGAGACAAATGAATGTCTGTTATAGATAGATAGATAGATAGATAGATAGATAGAAACAGAATGAAATAGATATGAACAGACTGAGATAGGTAGATAGATGTAAACAGCCTTAGATAGATAGATAGATAGATAGATATGAACAGAATGAGTTAGATAAAACAGACTGAAATAGATGCATACTGACTGTTACAGATAGATAGATAGATAGATGTAAACAGCCTTAGATAGATAGATAGATAGATAGATAGATAGATAGATAGATAGATAGATAAGAACAAACAGAGCTAGCTAGCTAGCTAGATAGATAGATAGGCACGATAGATAGACTGACATAGATAGATAGATAGATAGATACTTATGAACCAACTGAGAGAGATAGATATAAACAGAATGAGATGGATACTTATGAACAGAATGAAATAGATAGATAGATAGATAGATAGAAAGAAACAGACTGAGATATATAGATGGAAAGATAGAGAAGACCAGACAGAACTAGCTAGCTAGCTAGATAGATAGATATATAAATGGCAAGGCTGTGTATTCTACCTAGAGTCACTTCCTTGGAGACATTACTTACCCATTAATTTGTAAGTCACCTTCATATGTCTAAAACTCCGCCCACTTCGAGAAAATATTCATAGATGCCCCCATCCAATACGACCAGATAGCGTGCTTGGACATGGAGAGTTTGTTCACCAAGGTACCCACGGAGCAGGCACTAGCGTTAGTCAGGGAGAGACTGGCCTTGGATTCATCCCTAGGAGAACGGACCAGTATACCAATAGATAACCTGATGGAGATGCTGACTTTCTGTACACAAACAACACACTTCGGAATGGGATCAGGCATATATTAATATTTTAATATTACGCTTACTTAAGATACCACCGAAATAAATAAGAAAATTAAATAATAGCCACGTGAAGATATATAAATACTGACTTTATCATTTAAACATTAAAATCAATTATTTATGTAAAACACGAAATACAATTTTGCTAATAAAAACGACATGTCTATAAAAAAAAAAAAAAGCCGGAGACCAAATAGCGACAAATGGCATGTGAAAGAAAAGAGGAAAAAGGAAAAAGAAGAGTAAAAGAAGTGTAAAGTGGAGAAAAAAACGACGACAAGGTCAAATAATCACGACATTATACACGTGAGCACATCCACGCAGACGGTCGCTTGCGCGCGAAAGCACACACATGCACACACACGCACACATACACACGCACGCACACACACACACGCACACACACACACACACACACACACACGACGAAAAAATTGCACCAATGAAAACTGCATATAAAAAAGAAAAATTGAGAAGTATAAGCAGTCAATTGCTGATACGTCTGAGGAGTGGACGGATGTAGTCAGAATGTTGAAGGTAACATCAATCAGTAAGCGACAAACCTTTTGCTTATCTATCTATCTATCTATCTATCTATATATATATATATATATATATATATATATAGCGAGAGGAAAGTTGAAAGTAAAATCTGAGGAAAAAATCTTCTATTGAAAGAACTCGGACAGAAACCATTCGCTGATTCGACTAGTTCAAACCTTCATGGCTAGGATATACCATGCCACTTGGATGGTAGCAAACCACCGACATTCCCACCATATTCCATCAGTGACAAGTAAGTTCCACTCGAACAGCTTTTTCTCTTGAACCATTGCCCTGTGAAACAGACTCCTAAGAGGATGTTTCGCCGATCACTACAATCTTAACCTTTTAAATCTATCTTCCCCTCCTATCAATAAAAAATAGAATGGACAATCTCTTCAAAGTTGAAGTAGAGACTTGGAACAATACTATGTGATTCTACTGAAGGATGGTGGGAATAGACCATTGAAGACACTATTGTCACTAATGGCTTACCATCAAATATCTTTTTCTCGTGAACCATTGCCCTGAGGAACCGACTCCCAAGAGGTTGTTTCCCGATCGCTACAATCTTTACCTGTTCAAGTCTAGGGTTAGATACATAGATAGATAGGATCGGAATGAGATCGATAGGTAGATATTAGAAGACTGAGATAGATAGATAGATAGATAGATAGATAGATAGATAGATAGATAGATAGATAGATTAAACTGTCAACTTCTCACAGGACCATGATTCAAAAGATGCAAATACATGTTGGGAATAGATAAGTATCAAAATATATTTTTGATCAACCGTATTTAATATTAAATTATAACTTAGTTGACTTAGTGACAAATACTCGATGGCATCCGTAGAAACATTAGTCTGACATCGTGCATCGTCCTTCTCCTACGTATTTAATGAAAGAAAAGAAAAGAGAGAGAAAAGTAAGAAATTTCTAAATATGTAATGTATTTTTTATTTAATAATCTGACAGATTTTATCACTGAAATCTTTTTTAGTTAATTAGCGAGCTAGCTAGCTGGATAATGAATAAATAGATAGATAGATAGATAGATAGATAGATAGATAATGAACGACATTAAAGAGATAGATAGATACATAGATATGAATAGATAGATATATATATATATATATATATATATATATAGATAAGATAATAGATAGATAGGTATGAATATACTGATAGATAATGAACAACATAAAATAGATAGATATATATAGATATGAATAGACTGAGATATATATATATATATATATATATATATATAGATAGATAGATAGATATGAATAGACTGAGATAGAATAGACTGAGATATGAATAGACAGATATGTATATATATAGAGAGATAGATAGATATGAATAGACTGAGATAGATAGATAATGAACGACATAAAATAGATATTTAGATACATAGATATGAACTGACTGAGATATGTATATATATATATATAGATAGATAGATAGATAGACAGATAGATAGATAGATAGATATGAATAGACTGAGATAGATAATGAACGACATAAAATAGATAGATAGATAGATAGATAGATAGATAGATAGATAGATAGATAGATTGATTGATAGATTAAAAATGAAGCTATAATAAATACAGACGTTTAGTAGTCGATAGAAAAAGCATCCATCCTTTTCCAAAATGAAATACAGGTGATTGTAGCAACCCCATTATTCTGGGTGTTTTCTATTTATTCGATTAGATCCTCAATGAAACGGCTGTTTTTTATTTAGATGTGTTCCATTTTTCGTTCAGCAGACAAACTCAAAGAGAGTTGAAAGATTTTCATTAACCCTTTTATGTTTTCTTATACCCCAAAGAATTGACCCTAAGAATCAGATCAGTTCATGTCAAAGAAAAAAAATGAGTTGTAAATAATAAAGAAAATTTCTAACACCCTTCATGAATACAGCAGTTATTTTTAGAGAACATAAATCAAGAATTCAAAAATTAATATGAAATGTGTTTGAAATAAAAGTAGATTTAAAGATAGATCATGAAGATTCGACAATAGATACATATATATATATATATATATATATATATATATATATATATATATATATATATATATAATTTTTTGGAATTTGTTGATGAAACCAATATTTTTTTGAAATAACAATGTTATATTGTGTTGGTTCTTTGGTCGTTACTTCCTGTCGCATTTATCCTTGCTCTCCATTTTCATTCTTCGTTTCTGTTTATTACCTTATTCACCGTTGCTTAATCTTTTTTCATTCTTCACGAATGAACAAAAATTTACTCCTAATTCAAGACAAATCCATTTTTTCATTTTAAAAATATATTTCTTTAATTATTCATGAATTTTTAATTTAAATGAAATCATTCTTAAAACTATATTTATTTAATTATTCATTTTGCTCTCCAACCATAAAAAAGAATTATATTTCTTTAATTATTCATCCTTTCTCTCCATTTTCATTCTTCACCTATATTTCTTACATCATTCATGAATTTTGTTAATCCATTTCATTCTTAAATATAAATAAAATTCAAAAATCTTTTGCAAAAGAAAATAAAAATTTCCTATATTTATTTAATTATTCATATATATACTTCATTTTTCATTATTCAATATATTATATTTATTTAATTAAATATCCTTATAGGAATTTTCATTCTTCACCTATATATTTTAATTACATATCCTTTCTGGATCAATATTTCATTCTTCACCAAAATTTCTTTTATCATTCATGTTTGCTATAAATTTTCATAGAAAACCTATATTAATTCCCATTTTTTCTTTCTTTTCATCATTTTCATTCTTCAAATTTTATTTATATTTCTTTAATTATTCATCATGAAGAATTTAAAATCAAATTAAAAAGATATATATTTTTTTATTCATCCTTTGATTTTAATTTTCATTTTAAGAAAATTTTTTTGAAATCATTCACCGATATTATTTCCATTTTCATTCTATATTTTCACCAATATGACAATTTCTAAACCTCATAAAAATGAAATTTTCTTAAATTTTCAATTTATATATTTCAAATAATTTTATAATTTATCTTCCATTTTCAATTTTTATTCTCAAATATATTTAATGGAAAAAAAAATTTCAAATTCTTTTTTTATTTTCAAAAAAATATATTTCAATTTTTTTATTTGAATTTCGAATGTTTTTTTATTTTCAAATCAAACATTAAGAAAACCTGATTCATTTTATCTAAATTTTCAAATTTTTCGGATATTTCTTATTTATCTATTTCATTATCGATTTTTTTCTTTCATAAATGATTTAACCATTATTTAAATCCTTTTATTCTCCATTTTCATTCGTAGATTATAATATTTTATATATTTTTCATCCTTGCTGTTTAATTTTTTCCAATTTTCACCTTTATTTTCAATTTCATTCATCCTTGATATTTATAATTTTCATTCTTCATTTTTTTAAAATGCCTTTTATATATTTTATATTTTTTTAGTATAATTTTTATAAAATAATCATTGTATTCATTTTTAATAGTTTTATTATCTTTTCTGATTTTAACTCATTCATAAAAAAATCCATTTTTCATTTAATAAATAAATATACGTTTTAAGCTGTAAAAATTTCATTATCATTTATAATTTTCATAGAAGATTTCCTTTTTATTCTTGTTTTTTAATTTAAAAGTAATTTTTTATCGAATCAAAAAATTCTATTTTATCATTTCCATTCAAAAACGTTCTGAAATGGTAAAATGTTCAAAATTTCCTCCTTTTATTTTTTTAATTTTTTATGAAAAAGGATTTTTGAGAGAATATTTTTTAAATAAAGTCGTTTCATGTCTTTTATCAAAAAATAAAAAAAATTAAATATTTTTTGATAATTTAAAAATATTTTGTAATTTAGAAAAAATCTTTACCAATGAACATTTTTTAACCAAAACTTTTTTTCATCTTTTCTTATTATTTTATAAAAAAATTATTAAACAAAACAACAAAAAAAAATCATTAATATTTAATTTATATTCGTTTCAATCTTTTCTTCTTCTCTTTTCAAAATGAATTTTTTAAAAATTCATCCATTTATAACTAAAGAATTTATATGAATTATTCAATTAAACATCATCTTTGTTTGAAAAGTAATGCTCTAAATTTTAGATAAATAAACAAAATATTCAAAAATTTATTATAATTTTGGATTTTTTTCAAAAAAAATTAAATAAAAATTGAGAATTTTGCGATTAAAAACCCAAAAGGAAAGAGATGATTTCAAATTTAATGAAAATTTTTATTTTCCTCCACACAGAATATTCTTTTATCATCCATAAAAAATAATTAAAAATTGGGTTAAATTTAAAAATGTTATCTGGAAGTAAAAATTTTTTATATTTAATTGTTAATATCAAAATCAGAATTTTTTTACTAATAATTTTATATTTTTTAAATAACGTGGAAAATTGATTGAAAACCGAAAAAAATGTCTTACTTTTTTTTTTCCTTTAATTTTTTAATTTTTAATTGTTTATTTAAAACAATTCTCTTTTTTTGTATATAAGTTTTTTTGCTCTCCTTTAAAAAATCAAATATGAAAAATATCGATTTTTCTTTTTTTTTTAAATGTTTCAGTTTTCATTTAAATAAGATTTCTTCACTTTTTATTTTTAAATTTCCATTTTTTACAATAGTTTTTAATATTTTCTCATTTATTTCCATAATTTATTGTTCCAGTATAAAATTTGTCTTTAAATCATTAATTGAATTTTTACAAACTACCTAATTTTATATCTTTCTTCACATTTCACACATTTTTAAAGATAATTCCATCCGTATATATATATATATATAAATATATATATATATATTAAATATATATTATTTATTTTTGTTTTTTCGGATGGAGATTTTTACAAAAAATTGCAAAAAAAAATTTTTGAATTTTTAAAAAAGATTTAAAAAGAAAATTTATTAAAAAATGATATTATTTAATTTTTGACGACATCATTTTCTTTTTTAAATTCTCATATTTATCTTTTCAGAAATAAAAATGAATGATATTTTTAAAAATGAAGATTTTTTTTCGCTCATATTATAAAATTTCATTTAAAAAAAAAATAATTGATATGTTCATCTTAATAAATATGCCATAGCAATTTTTTTGATCAAATGTTCATTAATAATATATCCTGATTTTTTAAATTTAAAAAATTATCTTTTTGTTATTAAAATTATAGTTGTTTTTTTAAAAGTTTTTGGAAATGAATTCTATGTATAAACAAAAAGGACATTGGTGAAAACAAAGCATGGAAATTTCCTTTTTTGTATTTATTTTTTATAAATGCACTATTTTTTATGAAACAAACCTCAATCCGTCATCCATTTTTAAATATATATATTATCTTTTCTAGGGTGTTCCCTTAAGGACGTTTTTCCAAAATTTGGAATTTCATAGCTCTTAATTAAATTTTGTGAATTTTTTGTCAATTTTTTTTTTAAAAAAACATTTATTTTTTCAATCTTTCATTCATTTTTACAGACGTTTTGACCAACACAAACAATTTAATCTTTCTTTAAATCTTAAGAAAATTTTAACTTTTAATTTTTGTCTAAACCTTTTTTTAAATTAATAACTCAAGATCATTCAATTCTTTGAAAAAAATCAAAGGTCGTTGGTTTTTTTATAACATTAAAAAATATTGTTAAAATGAACGAAATTTAAAGAGTATTTTATAATGTCTAATGGAGCTGAACATTATTTTTATGTTTAGATGCATTTAAACTGATCAAATTTTATTTCAGAGAACAATAAAATTAAATTTTGTTTGATTAAAACCCTGCTAACATGGAAGTACCCAAGAATCATTTGAGGCACATAATGCTTTATGAGTTCAAGAAAGGAAACTCAGCAGCCGAAGCGGCTAGAAACATTCACTCAGTTTATGGAGAGGAATGTGTGAATGAAAGAACTTGCAGAAGATGGTTTGCAAAATTCAGAGGTGGAGATTTCACCCTTGAAGATGAAGATCGAACCGGACGTCCAGTTGAGTTTGATGAAAAGCTTCTTGAAGCAGCCCTTGAAGAAAATCCTGCTTTATCAGTTGAGGAATTGGCAGTGGTTCTCAGTTCAAACCATACAACTGTTCATCGTCATCTTCAACAACTTGGAAAAGTTCCTAAACTTGGAAAATGGGTGCCTCATGAATTGTCTGAAAACAACCTCAAATCCCGAGTTGACATCTGCTCTTCTCTCCATTCTCGCCAACTTGTTTCACCTTTTTTGGATAGACTTGTGACTGGCGACGAAAAATGGATCTTTTATCGAAATGTTAAGCGTCGTAGACAGTGGCTTGGTAAAGGGAAGGACCCCAGCCACAGCCGAGAAGGGAACTTCATGGGCAAAAGGTTCTTCTTTCAATCTGGTGGGATCGCCAAGGAATAATCCACTTTGAATTCTTACCACCTAATGCAACAATTAATGCTCAAATATACTGTCAGCAATTAGAGCGTTTGAACCAAGCTTTGAGAAAAAAGAGACCTGCTCTAGTGAATCGAAAAGAGGTGATGTTTCATCAGGACAATGCGCGACCCCACACAGCAAGAATCACGTCACAAAAGATCGAAGAACTTGGTTGGGAGAAAATTCCTCATCCACCTTATTCTCCCGATCTTGCTCCTTCAGACTACCATTTGTTTCGTAGCTTCCAGAATCATTTGGAAGAAACAGCTTTTGTAACAAAGGAAGAAGTTAAAATTCACATTTGTGAGTTCTTCGAATCAAAGCCAAAAGAATTTTACAGTAATGGAATGAGTAAGCTTGTTAATAGATGGAAGGAAGTAATAGTTAATCAGGGAAAATACATTGTTGATTGAATCTATAATTAAATGTAACAATTGATCACTTGTTTTCTTTATTCAAAATTCGGACAGAACTTATGGGATGACCTGATATATATATTATATATATATATATATATATATATATTATTTTTTGTTATATTTTTTTTTTTTTAAAAAAAAAATTAACGGGTCATTAAATCATTTTTTTAAAAAAATTTTATGAATAATAAAAAATTTTTAAAAAAAATGGAAATAAATCAAATAAAATTTTTAATTTTAATTTACATTTTATTTTTAAATATTTATAAATAAAAAAAATTAAAAATTGAAAAAAATATTTACAATATTTTTATATTATATTTAAAAAAATTAAATATATATATATCTTATATATATATATATATATAAAATATATTAAATTTATTATATATATATTTAGAAAATTTTTTAATGATTTTCTATACAAATTAAATAATATAATTTAAAATATAAAAATTGAAATTAAATATTATTTTTTTAATAAAAAAAAAAAAAATTGTATAAACAAATTAAAAAATTAAATTAAAATATCAAATTTTTAAAAAAAAAAATATAAAAATATTGAATTAAATTTAAAAAAATATTTATTTCTTTAAATAAATTTTTTTTGTATAAATTTTTTAAAACAAATTGATAAAAAAACTAAAAAAATAAATTTAAACATATTATATAATTTTTAAAAAAACATTCAAAATAATTTAATTTTTGAAAAATTTTAAAAAATAAAAAAAAAGCTTAATAAAAAAAATTTATAAATAAATTTTGAAAATTTTATTTAAAAAAATTTAATTTCTGCCAATAATAACAACTAAAATATAAACTGTTAAATTATTTATAAAAAAATGAAAAAAGAAATTATTTAAATTTATTTTAAAACAGATAATGTTTAAATTTTTTAAATTGCATAAACAACAAAATATATGTCTTAAAATTTAAATGTTAATTTATTCAATTGTTTATTTAAATATATAATTTTTTTAAATAATTTTATATATTTTATAAAATGAATATTTTAAAGTTTAAAATTAAATTGATTGCTTAAAATTTTTTTTGTTTAAAAAACTTTTTAAAAACCCATATGTTATTTTTTTTTATAAAAATCTAATATAGAAAAAAATTTAATGAGACATTGATAAAAAAAAAGTATAAAAGATAAAAATTTTTGAAATTTAAAATAATAAAAATTTTATTTAAAAATAAAATAAAATTTAAAAATATTAAAATATTTGAGAAAAATTTCCAACTTATATAAAAATAAATATAAAAATGCCTATGGTGAAAAATTTAATCAAATTAAATTTTATTTTTTTTAATTATATAAAAATTATTTTTATATATATTTATACAATATTTTAAATATTTTATCATGAATTTTTAAAATGATTTTATTTATAAATAAATATAAAAAATTTTTTCACAATATAAAATATTTAAATTATTTTATAGTCTTTTAAAATAAATTTTTAATAAAAGAATTTAATTTTTAAAAAAAAAATTAAGAAAAAAAAAAATTATTGGAATATATTTATTTTAGCTATTTATAAATATATATATATGAATTTATATATATATTAAAAAAATGATATAAATTAAATATAAGTTAAAATAAAAAAATTTACAAACCAAATATTTTTATCATATTTCTTTTTGATTTTTTTTCAAAATATTTTATATTTATTATATATAAATATATATATATATTTATAAATTTTAATAATTTGAAAAAGGATTTTATCAAAAAAATTAAAAAGATATTATATATATGAAATATAATATATCATGACAAAATTTTAAATATTAAAAAAATTTTTTTTTTGAAAAAAAAAATTTTTAAAAATAAAATAAATAAATTGAAGATTAAATTGAAAAAAATTAAAAGAAAAATGATTTACAAATATGTTAAATATTTTAATATACCTATTAATAAAATATTAAAATTTAAATAAAATATATATAATTTGAAAATTTTATAAAAGTGAATAATTTTTTTGAAAAATTAAATAATATTATATAAATATATATATATATATTTTTATAGAAAAATTTAAAATTAAATTGTTAAAAAAGATTTATAAATTTAAATTTTATTTTGAATTATTTTTAAAAAATTATTGAAAAAATTTATTTTAATAAAAATTCTTTTTAAAATTATTGAAATTTTAATAATTTTTTTTAAAATTCATTTTATATTAAAATTTGTTTTTATGATAAATTGATATTAAATAAACTGTTTTTGCCTTATAAAATTTTTATTTTTCATTTAATATAAAATAATATCAAAAATATTTTAAATATATTAAGAAAGAAAATTATAAATATATATATAATTTGTAAAAATTTTTAATATTTCATTTTAAAATAATTATTGTTATAAATTTTATTTAAATAAAATAAATATATATATAAATAAATAAAAATTTTAAAAATGAAAAAATAAAAATTTAATATAAAATATATTATTAAATATTTATTTAAAAAAAAAATTTTTTAAATAAATAATATAAATTTTTTATTTAATAATTTTTTTAAATTTTATTAAATATAAAAAATATTTTTATTTATAAATATATATAAAAAAATAAAAATTATATTTAATGCTAAAGATATTTTTGCAAAAATATCAAAATAAAAAAATATCAAAAAAAGAAATTTAAAAATTATATTTATAAAAATTTTTTTCAAAATTTTTTAAATGAATTTAAAATAATTATTCATTTATTTTTTTTTTTGATAATTTTATTTTTTTTTAATTATTAAAATATATATAAAAATATATATAAATATAAATATTTTTATTTTAAAATTTAAATTTTTTATTAAATTTTAAAATAAAATATATAAAAATTTTTTCAAATATATAAAAATCAGAAAAATATAATATAAATGATTAAAAAATTTAAATATTAATAAAAACGTTTGAAAGAAATAGTAAAAAATAAATATTAATTAATTCAAAATCAATAAAAAAAAACAAATATATAAAAAATAAATGTTAATTTATTTAAGAAATAAGAATCGATAAATGATTAAAAATAAAGGTTAGAAATAAAAATTTTTTATTAAATTTCATATAAATTTTTTTTAATTTAGAAAATGTATTTGTTAAATTTGAATAAGGATGAATGATTATATAAATATATATATATAAAATATATATATATATATATAAATATATAAAAATAAATAAAAAAAATATTTTTCAAGAAATTAAAAAAAAATAGCATAAATTTAATATTTTTATTTACAGAAATTTATATTTGATTATTCTTTTTAGAATGATTTTTCAAAAAAATGAAAAAAATATAAATGAATATTTTAAAAAATTTTTTTACATAAAAACTTTATTTAAAATATTTAAAATATAATAAAATAAATTTTTATGTTTGGAAATAAAAAATTAATTTAAAAATATAAGTTATATTTTTAAAAATTTATATATCTTTAAAAAAAATTTATTATCAAAAATATATAAAATAAATTAATATATATACCATATAAATATATATATGTTTTATAATTTATATTTATTTTTTTTTATTTTCAAAAATTTTTAATTGTGAATATTTTTTTAATTTTTATTTAATAAAATTCTGTTTTTTTTTGAAATTATTTTCCCTGAAAATATATTTTATTAAATTTATTAATATAAAATATATCCAATATATTTATAAAATTTAATTAAAATTTTTTTTAATTTTTTTTTAATTTTTTTTTTAAATTTTAAAAAATTAATTTATTTTCAACTTTATAAAAAAAAATAAAATTTAATTTATAAATACTTTATTAATTTTAGATATCGTCAAAAAAAAAACTTTTTTTTTTTCAAAAACTAAATAATTAATTTAGAAAAAATGATCAAAAACATTAATGTTAAAATTATTTTCAATGTAAAAAAATTTTAAAAAAATTTTTTTTTTTTTAATTTTTATTTAAGAAAATGATTAAATTTAATTTAAAAATTATTAAAAAAAATTTAAAAGAAAAACAAAAAAAAAATCATTTTTATAAGATCATTAAAAATAAAGTTTAAGGAAAAAATATATGAAAAAATAAATTTGAATTAAATATTTTAATTAAAAAAAAATATATATATATAAATATTTTTCAAAATAGGAATTTTATTTTATTATTTATTTTAAAAATATTTATATTAAAAAATGTATATGGACATTTAATCAAATGTTATGAATGATAGAATTTAATATAAATATTTTAAAATAAAAAAAAATTTTTTATTTTTTTTTTATTTTTTATTTTGTAAAATATTTAAAAAAATATTAAAATAAAATTAAATAGATAAAAAAATCAAAATAAAAAAAAAATTTAAAAAAATAATTAAAAAAAATAATTTAATATTTTTTAATATGTTTTATGCGATTATTTAAAAAAAAAATAATAAAGAGAAAAAATTGAAAAAATCATTCTCTTCAATCAAATAAAAAATTATATATATTATAAAAAGATTAAATAATTTAAAATTTTTTTATTGTTTATAAATTGGAAAAAATATAATGAAAAAAAAAATTTGAAAGAAAAAAAATTCAAAAAAATTTTTTTAAAAAAACAAAAAAATTTTTAAAAATTTAAAATTAACATTTACTCTAAATATATATATATATATATATATATATATGAATATAAAAATATAATAATTTTTATAAATAATTTTTATTTCAAATAAATTTTGAAATAGAAAAAAATATTTTATCAATTTAAAACATAAATGAAATAAATTTTTATAAATTAATAAATTATTAAATTGTTGTTTTTTTTATTATTATGTTTTTATATATATATATACTTTTATATCAAACTCGACAACTTAAAAAAACTATATTTTTTAAAATTTTAATTATTTATCATTTTCAATCTTTTAAAATAAATCAATTTGATGTTAAAGAAGAACCTTTTTTTAAATTAACAATTTTAATATATTTTTACATTGATATAGATTTAATTTTAAATTGAAATTAAAATTCGTAAAAAATATATATAAATACAAATAATTTTATAGATTTATTTTTTTTTTTTAATTTTTAAAAGAATTATTATTAAATTTTGAAATCAGGTTAAAATTTTAGTTTTAAGAAAATTAGATGAATTAAAATAAAATATTTTTTTTTTTTATGAAAATATATTGTGCATTTTATTTAAATGAAAAAATATAAACAACAAAATTTCATTATATAATAAATTAATATATTATTATATAATATTATAAAAAATATATATAAAAAATATAATTATAAAAAAATTTTTTAATATATTGATTTATTTAAAACAATTTTCAATTGATTAAATAAAAAAAAATAATGAATTAAAATTAAATTTGTTCAATTTATGATATACATATATATAAAAATCAGAAAGAAAAAAAATTTAAAATTATTGGAAATTAACAAAAAATAAATATTTTTTACAAAAATCTTTTGAATTTAATGGTTATTTTAATTGACATTAAATTTTATTTTTATTCATGAATGTGCATGGATTTATATATGGAATATATATATATATATATATATTATATATATATATATATATATATATATATATATATATATATATATATATATATATATATATATTTATATATATATATATATTATGCATGTTTCATTAAATAATATAGACAAATTTGTCTATTTATTTTATGTAAATTTTTCATATTGTCTGATAAGTTTAATAACATTATCATTAAACGAAAAAGAAAATCACAATATTGATCCATTATTTTTAAATAAAATCTAAGCTTTTCGGCTTATATAAGCCATTATCAAAGATATTAAATAAAAATTAACAATATATTCAACAATATACGGACAAAACAATGATGATAGTCTGTTTTTGTTTCCATATAAAATGATTTCTAAGCAACGATAAACTAAGTGCATATCTAAGACGCGGAATAAAAAAATCAATACATATTCATGACGTCACACATGACCACACGAGAGAGTGAAAACGAGAATAAAAGTAAGGAAAGCCGTTGGTATAAACCAATGGCTTCTGTTACCAATTATATTTAGACATTTAAGAATATTTGTGGAGATTTCATAGTTTATTTTGTTCAGGTTATTTTTTCAACTGTTTTATGTATATAGAAAAGAATTTTTAGTTTTTGTTTATTGTTTTCATGTTTAAGTATAGTTGTGTTTTCAACAAGGATTTTACGGAATTTGTATGCGGCCAGGCATGTTGTTTTAAATGCCTAAAAATGTTAGAGTTTTCATTCAAATGTAGTGTCAAGCGTCGTGAAAGCGAGTTTGTGGTGTGACCAACATAAATATTATTTAATCCGTTGGAGATACAATCTCCCAAAGTTGAATTTTGAATTTATAAACTATGTTGGTTTTTTGCAAATAATAGCGGGGGGGAAGAAGAATCATTGCGAATAATTAAGTTGGATATACTAGATTTAGTGTAGTATATGATTAATTTAATTTTTTTGCTAGGATCTGTGATTAGATATATTAGTATTTACTAATTTTTTAGTATATTTTCATCTTGTTTATAATTAGTATGCATTTGATTACGATATAGGAGATTAATATATTTGAGATTAGTAGAAGCAGTATTATGTACAATTTGCTTATTAAAAAGATTTATTTAAGAAAGCATTTTATTTGTTCATCAACTATATAGTTTGGAAAGCTATTATTAATAAGTGTTTGTTTTATATTCTTTAGTTCACTGTAAAAAATTTGTTTTTGGATGAATTAAAAAAAAAGATGTATTAAATTTTTATAATTGCTATTTTGTAGTAATATTGAACATTTTAATATTTTATGTAGTTAAGTGTACATGAATTTATGCTTGTAGGTTTTTGAATATGGCGAAATAGTAAATTTATTATTTTTGTGTTTATTAATATGTCAAGGAAGGAATTTTATTATTAGTATTGAAATAAAATTTAAGGACAGAATTATTTTGGAAATTTTTTGAAGTTGAATTATTTCATCTGTATTTTTATATAACATAAAAATATCATCATAAATCTTAGGTAGATTGGATGGATTTTTAAAATCTGTAAATATCTTATTTTCGAGGTTTGACATGTAGAAATTATAAATGTCGGACCCAATATTGAACCCATGGAGACACCATCACGTTATATATATATATATTATTATATATATAAATAAAGGGATTTCAGTAGTAAATTTTAATAGTAGTTTCCGTAATATATTAGGATTAATTTTAAGTGGGGGTAAAGATGAGTTACTGTATATATTTCTCTTTATAATTATGTCAATAGTTTCACTAACAGGGACATTATAAATAAGTTTTCAACATAAGTGAAGTATGATCCATTTGTAAGTTTTTCACTTTTTAGGATTTGGATTACTGTTAATGTTGACTTAACACTATATTTACTAGGAAGATAAAAAATAATAAGTTGGTTGAAAATATTTGTTAGATGATATACAGGAGTTGGAATTTGCGATATGATAGGAAAATAGAGGATAGTTAGGTTTATTGTATTTATTTTGCCGTATATATGTAAATATATTTATAATCACCAACAATTTTAGGTAAGTTTTAAAGAGTTCTTTTCAGCATTATTAATAATTATTAAGTTTATTATGATTTAATTTTTAGTTATTGATATCGGGTTCTTGTTCAAATATTATAAACTTTAATAATCATAAAGGAAACAATCATTTTTTTTTTTATTTTATTAATCCAATTTGTTTAACATGAAATTAAAATGTTTGGTTATTTATTTTATTTATTTTTTTACAAATAATGTCTGGAAAATAACAATATTTTTAAAAAATTTTTTGTTTTTTAAAAATTTTTTGAGGAGTTTTGCTTTGTGATCATGCCGATACCTTTTTTATTAAAGTGAAATAAATTTTTCATTTCAAAATTAGTTGTTTTTTGATGAACATAAAATTTTTTGATATAGCATCTCAATTTTGTTTTTTTTATTTTTTTTTTAAATCGAATATTACTTATAAATATGAAAAAAATACAAGGTGTGCAATTATTTTTTATCCTTATTTAATTTAGCAAGACAAAGTTTTGAATATATTAATGAATTTATTTGAAAAATTTTAGAATTTTAACAATTATAAACATTTTTTAATTTTTTTAATTTATAATTTGTTCAAAGTATTTGAAAATTTTAACATGACAAGTTAAATTTTCTGAAAATTATGAAAAAAAACATTTATTAAATTTTTGATATAACAAAAAAATTTTTTTATTTTATTTATAAATTAATTAACATTCCAATAAAAAAAAATAATTTCATTAATTGTGAAAATATATATATTATCTTTAGAAAACAAAAAAAACAAAATGGCCTGTTTTTAAATTTTTATAAATGAAACATTACTGTATTATTGTCCATTAACATTCAGGTTTTCAAACAAATTTATTATATATAAATATATAAAAATATATATTACATAATTTAAAAAAAATATATTTCAAAAAACATAAATATTGATTAATTCAAAAAAAAAAATTATAATTCTAATAATCTTTTACAAAAAAAAAAAAAAAAATTTTATTGAAAAAAAACATCTTTATTAAATATTTATAAAAAAAATTTGGGTAGATAATTTTCATCGTTTTTTATTGGATCAGGAATTTTCATTTTTGATTTAATCTGAATCAGACTTCAAGAAATTGAAAGATTCATTCAAAAAAGGTTTATTTATTTCTAACATGATTCATTATTTTACATTATTTTAACAGTATAAAATATGAATTTAATTTTAAATTCAAATTCTTAAATGAAAATTAAGATTTTCGCAAAATCTTTCATTAGAATTGAAAAAATAAATATTGAATAGTTAAAAATACGTCCAATTTATTTTTGAAAAAATGATATTTATAAATATATATATATTATATATATAATATATGTATGCACCATGCATACCTGACGAGCTGAAAAGAAATATTCATAAATATATGATTTGTTTTTTACGGTTTATCAACCATTTGATAATTATTAGGGTTGAAAAATATTTTGGGTTTTAAGAATAATTCTTTCTTTACATTCAAGCGATCTGGGAGAAAGAAAGAGAAAAAGAAGAAAAAAAAAAAAAAAAATAATACGAAAACAGGTCATAGGCGAGCACACACACGCTCGACTGACAGATAACAGATGTCGGAAAAATATCCAGGTCAAGCATCTGACCTATTTTCCGTGTCCACGAAAAATGGAAGTTTTTGTTATCAAATGGTTGAAGAAAAGAAGTTTAGGGACAATGAAAAATTGAAAAAAGAAAAAATGATAGGATGTCATTGGAAAGTAATGGTATTTTTGGGATATGAAGTAAAAGGATATTAATAAAAAACACAGACAATCTCCAGAATTGGAAAAAGCCACACAAGATGATGTTCGCTGAAAATTTTTTTTTTGAGATAATAAAAATTTTTATTATCAGACCTTTTGGCCGAAAAGGAAAATGAAAAATTTTTTTATTCGTTCACGGAAACGCCAACAGGTCTGAGAAATCCTTTTCTTAGGTCATATCCAATTAGCGATAAACTGTTTGACAAATACCACGTGTTAAAAAAGCCGAAGGTGTCATCTCAGTCGCTCATGATAAGGGCGATTTAAATTTTTTTTTTTTTTTTAAGCAAGGTGTTTTTTTCCCAAAACAAAGCCACGGATTGTCCACGCCCGACTAAAGACGTCATTGGCTAAATGGGATCACATGACACACGAAGGAGGAGGAAAGATACCCGACCAGGACCTCATTGGCCGAAAGCGGATCACGTGACGCACGAAGGAGGATCGGTCGACAGGCCCATTGTCAGAGAGCGGTCACGTGACGCACGAGGAGAATCGGTCGATACTTGTCAGAAGTGTAAAGGGAGGGCCGATACGAAGAAGTGGGGGAAGGGTATACGCCCCTCAGAGCATGGTAAGGAGGAGGGGAGTGAGTTGAAAATGGAAAATGGAAAATCCCTAACCAGAAATAAGAAGGGTGGATACGTATTTAGAATTATCGAAGAAACCCCTGACGCCAAACAGACCCACCCCAGTTTTGACGGCGTCAATGTCGAAACCCCAAAAAAATCAGAACCCCAACAGACAGAAATCAGAGTTCAGCGCCGCGGACGGCGAGAGATTTGAACGCGGGCGGCGGGCCGAAGTTCATTCGCCCCTTGCGGGCAAGAGAGGCCAGTTCGTTTGGCCTAAGTGAAGAAGTTCGTCCGACATAAGAAAAGAGAAGAAGTTAGTTCGCGCACTGACGGCGGAGATGAGTGACCAGTAATTCAGACTCTGAAGAGAAGAAGTTTGAGTTCAGTTTTGAGCGGACGGCGAGAGAGAGAGTTTGAGCCGTGAACGACAAGCAGAGATGAGCGCCCAGTGTTGAAACCGCGTCAAGATAGCTGACCAAGATTCACGCAAATTTTGGACTCTTCTTCAACCAAGAACAAGTAGTTTGAAGAGCGACTTAGAATCAGACCACAGAAATAAGTTTTTTTTTCGACTTTCGTCCAAAGACACACCGAAACACAAATTTCTTAGAGAGCAGACAACTTGAAGCGTTAAAGTTGCCTAGTAAAAGCGTCGTGCCACAATCCACAGAACGGGTCGGGAGATAGATGCAGTCCTATGTACCGAACAAATAGACATAAAAAAGTTTGTTACCTTTTTTCTTTGATACGTTGGAACTTTTGAGTTTTCATTTATTTTTTTTTTTTTTTATACATATTTGTGTGTTATCACCCCGTTGAACTCAATTTGCATTACGGCCCCAACCCCTGTTTGATCTCGTCTGTCTAAGATCAATTCACAACGTGGGTAGGCAGACTGGAGATCAGTGCAGTTACCCTGGTAACCAGGCGTTGGAAGCGGGTTGGGAACGACGAGGCTGGATATCAAATCAATTCTAACCAAAGGGTTAGAACGTCACGTTTGAGCAGCGAGGAGCGAACAGCTGACGCCGCGACAAAAGACGTCACAACTGACGCTGTCCGTGACCAGGATATCAGAGCCTGGGCAGCACGTGACGTCACAATTGGCGCCGCGACCGGGATCGAACGACACAGTCGACGCTGCGACCGGGGACGACGTCACATATATATATTGTTTTATACGTATTATGGATTTTATTATGGTAGATCAGGATATTTATATCATATTTTAGTTCCGACCGGGGACGAAGTCTTAGGATAGTAGCCGTGGAAAACAAATTGATGGGGCACAAATAAAATATAAATAATATTTCAACAGAATACATAATCTCATCCGTTTGTCCTATGTTCAATACGCATTGAAACCCGGACAGTTTTTTTTCAACCATTGGGTTATTTATTTACAACGGGTGAATATATATATGACCAAAAAAATAAATAAAAGACTCGATATAGACAAAAACTTTTAGGTCATATTCCTGTTAAAACTGAAAATTCCAAAAAATAAAGTAAATTTTTATATTAGTAAAATTTTTGACAAAAGTTCAATTATTGCGATAAATCATTTGACGTATGTATCAAAAAATAGGATACAATTAAATATTATAATTGGCCAGGATTTTGTTTTACATTTTGGGATTATTTTTTTTGACAATGAATTTCATTGAAAAAATCATTGGCCAATGTATTTTTCTGTCAAAAAATACTTAGACAAAAAAGAAATAAAAAAAAAACATTGATTATGTGGCTTTTATATATAAAATTATAGTTAAAGAAAGAATTTTTTTATAAAAATCTTTAGAATTATTATATTTATATATATTTAAAATCATTGACCAAAAAATTTATTCTGTTTAAAAAAATTGCATATTGAATAATCATTAATGAATATTAAATTTGCCAATGTTTTTTTAATAATATATAAACTTTTTAAACCACATTATAAAGCTGAAAATTTTTCAAAATTTTTTTGACAAATTATTTTTACTATTAAAATCATTGATCAATGAATTTTCAAAATTTAAAAATCATTGGTCAATGAATTTTTTTTTAAAAATCATTTTATGAATTCTTTTATTTCAATCAAATTTTTTTAAAAAAAACGAATTTTTATATTTATGATCATTATTGAAACAATTCGCATAATAAAAAATTGTAAAACATTTGATAGGATGAAATTGACAAAATATTTTTTTTAGAAATATGTCTCATGTTCAGGAAGAATCAATTAATAAATGTTCAAACATTATTTAAATATATATATCCATTATATATTTAAATGAAACTATTTCTGTGAACATTAATAAAAAAAAATAGAATATTTTGGATTTCTTTTAATCTAAAGGTTAATTGAAAGATAATGGAAGTAAAAAGAATATTATAAATGTCTATTAATAATCAAATAACATTAATGTTCAGATATATCTTTTTTTTTTTTTTAGATTAACAGGAATTTCAATCATTTATTCATTGTTAATGATGAAAATTGTTTGAAAAAATTCAAAATTGAAATCATAGGCATAATTCGATTTTTTGACATAGGCACTTTATTTTTATATATATATATTTTTTTATATTTAGCATATTATATTTAATTTGCGATAAAATATTCCAAAATTAAATTTGATATATAATATATTATAATTTGATGAAATAAAGTTATATATATATAGGCATTAATAAATTCATCATATAAACTTTAGTTTTAAATTTTCCTGAATAATTTAAAATTTGACTTGGTGAAAGAAAAATCAACACTTTGCATCCACTTAATTGAATCACAAAATAAAAAAATTAAATTTAAATATATGATTTTTTTTTTTTATTTTATTTAAATTATTGTTATGTAAAACTTGAAATGTTAAAACAAAATAAATTCGTCGCTTTAATTACATAGATTTATTTTCTTTTTTTTTTAATTAATGAATCTTTAAAATTCATTAATCATATGAAAATAAAACGTTGCCTGAAAAAAATGAAACTTCTCAATATTCTGATAGAGAGATTTACAGAAGATTTGAATTGTCAAGAACATCACTCCATATATTTCATTGAAAGAAAGATTTGATCCCAACGCCCAACGCGAAATCATGTCTTCTACGAGTTTCTGAAATATCCATTAGAATGAAAATTATCATAAATAATTTTTTTTTTTTTATTTTTTTGGTCACATTTGATATTGATTTAATATATTGAACAATATCATATCCATAAAATTTGAACAAAATACGCACATCATGTAATTACATAACATTAGTTACAGCAAAAACATAAAAATATATATAAATATATATGATAATAATATATAAAAAAAAATAATTTTCCATTTCCTATATTTATGGAATTTGAATGCTAGGATTAAAAACAAATCGTTATTTAAAATTTATTGACTGTTAAAATTTCTGGAACACTTTGATCCATTTACAAAAAAAATTAGGCATTCCTGAATTTTTTTACAGTCCTTTAACGGGAAAATTCCAGCATGAAACAAAAACCGTCGGAAAAAGACAGTTTTTGATTTTTCAATATTTCTAAATAAATATATATATATATATATATATATATATATTAAAATTTTTTTTAAAAATGTTTGTGTGTGTGTGTGTGTGTATGTGGAAATAATTTTAGAAAAATTCACCATAGAAAATCAATAATTTATCTTCACGACTTTGTTTTAATCAAAAATTTTTCTTAAATAAAAACCGAAATGAATTTATCCTTTTTGCAAAGTTTTTTATGAACAACAAACAAATTATTCGTTAGTTTGAATAATTTATATTGTTATTTCATTTGAACCAAGTGAAAAATAAAGTCAATTATTGTGACTTTTTTGAAGAGAATTTTTAAACATGTTGAAATATTGTTATAATAAATAAAATTCATCCCATTTTCTTTTGTTTTAAAATCAAAATTTGTTAGTTTTTCTTTTTTTATCTTGGTATTTTGATTTTTTTGTAGAATGGAAATTTGAGATTATAAAAAAAAAAATGGGGGTAGATTAATATTTGGATAATAACCAATGGCGGCATTCTTGACAATTTAAACTATATACAGCAGTGAGATTTATATTTATAAATATATACAGCAACATTTTTTTATTTAATGCAAAATATTAAATTTTTGTAAATTTTGAAAAAATTTCAAAAATATATATATATATATATATATATATATATAATATAAATATTATAAGGCATATATATATATATATATATATATATATATATATATATATATATAAAAAGTAGAAATATGTTTTTATATATATATATATATATTGGCTCCTAAAAATTTTCTTTCAGTTGAAACTGATCTTTATATATATATATATTCAAAAACATAAATTTTATTATATATATATATATATACATAAATATTTCGCAGAACGATTTGATTTCAGAAAAAAGAGGTCAAGAAAATGTTTCATAAAAATAAATATAATAAATTCCATTCCTTCAAAAC
>CAHIKZ030002583.1:210000-263906 GCA_903632075.3 Acanthosepion pharaonis
AAGGTTTCATCATTTTCTACTTGATCGAATTTCAGATTTGATGAAACGTCTTTTGTCTTGACCTTGTTTTGATGAGAGAAGCTAATTAATTAATGAGTAACTAATTGGTGTTAATAAACTCTAATTAGACAAGCACTACATACACACACGTCGACATCACAATCGACTCTTCAGTGGCGTCTAGACGATCAAATTACTCAATAAAAAGTTTTATTTATTTCATCCAAGACAATTATAAATCGTTGATTTTTGATGAATATGAGAACTGACTCAATTGTAAGGGGCTTTTGCAGAACTGTGTAAATGTCAACACAATTTGCGTTAACATCTTTGAATTTCAGAAATAAGGAAGATGACGAAAACACAGAAAGAAACGTGTTTGATGTTTATGTTTAAATGAAGCTGTATTCGTAACCGTTCCAGAATATAAGATCAGATGAAGTAAAAATATAATTCAAATTATGGAGAAATACACATAATCACATTATTGCTAATTTTTATCCAATCGAACTGGCTCTATACACTCTTCCATATTACAATTATTTTATCACTAGTTTTATTCCATCTTATTATTGTTGCTTTTTATCCCAACACTCTGGCTCTATACACTCTTCATTATTACTATTATTTTATTACTAATTTTACTCCATCTTATTATTGTTGCTTTTTATCCCAACACTCTGGCTCTATACACTCTTCATTATTTTATATTATTTATTACTAGTTTTATTCCATATTTATTATTGTTGCTTTTTATCCCAACACTCTGGCTCTATACACTTTCATTATTACTTATTATTTTATTACTAGTTTTATTCCATCTTATTATTGTTGCTTTTTATCCCAACACTCTGGCTCTATACACTCTTTCATTATTACTATTATTTTATTACTAGTTTTATTCCATCTTATTATTGTTGCTTTTTATCCCAACACTCTGGCTCTATACACTCTTCATTATTACTATTATTTTATTACTAGTTTTATTCCATCTTATTATTGTTGCTTTTGATCTCAACACTCTGGCTCTATACACTCTTCATTATTACTATTATTTTATTACTAGTTTTATTCGATCTTATTATTATCATTCTTATTTTGTTTCATTATTACTATTATTTTACACAGTTTTATTCACATTATTATCATTCAATACACCAGGTTTCTTTTCATTATTAACTTATTATTGGAGTTTGAGTCAAACTCTAACCCTATTCTGGTTGATAATTACAACCAAGTAATTCGTTTGATCCTCATGGGGTTTTTATTAAACAATAATAATAAGTTTTGAAAAATACTATAATCAACCATATTAACCTAGATAAGTCTTCACATCAGAATCTTTCTTGCGCTTTTTTAGTGCACCATTCGTCAAGAAATATAGATATCACATCTATTCTGCTCTGCTTTTAAAATCCGAAAATAAATATGCAATGTTATCGATCCTGATCTGGCATCTCGGCTTCTGCCACTTTCCTAACAATTCCCGCCAGTTTACTTTTAGTCCCTTATGACGCAAAGTAGAAATTATTTTCTCACAGAGTACTATTGTTTTAGAAGTCATTTGCTCCTCACTGAGAGGAATAATTTTTTTCCTAATATGACAAACAAGAATAGTAAAAATGACTGCTATAAAAGGGGGCCTTATTTTAGAAGATATTTTCTCGACAACATTGCTAGCTTAGACAGTTTGTCACTCACTAGTGGACAGAAGAGATAGAGCGATAGGAAAAATATTGCCGTAAATAGGGTACATTGTTTCAGAAGCTATTTTTGCGAAAATGTTATTGCTGTGGTGATTTTGTTCCTCACTGGGTGACATTTTGTTCTTGGACTAAATAAATCTATTGAAAAAATGCTGGAATAATGAATGGACATTATATTAATTACTCCAAGTAGGCAATTTGAATTTTGTAAATGATTGATTTTTATTTATGCATTTATTTTATACTATTTATTGTTATGTAGCTAATTTGAATATATATATATATATATATATATATATATATATATATATATATATATATATATATATATATATATTCATATTTATATGTGAATATATATATATATATATATATATAGAACAATTTATATGTGAATATATATATATATATATATATATATATATATATTCACAATTTATATATATATATATAAATATTCACAATTTATATATATATATATATATATTCACAATTTATATATATATATATATATTCACAATTTATATATATATATATATATATATTTACAAACTAGCTACTAAACAATAAATAGTATAAAAAAATAAATGCATAAATAAAAATCAATCATGTGTGTATATATATATATATATGTGTGTGTATATATATATATATATATATATATATATATATATATATATATATGAATATATACCTGGGTTTATATTATATATATATATATATCAATTTGGTTCAATATCATTCATACAAAAAGTAAATTGACATTCTTGAAGAACCCGTACAACGACCGGTTTAAAACAAAGATGAGGACAATAGTCCGAATATATATATATATATCTCAAATATAGTGGATACTGAAATTCAAAACGTTGAATAATTCATACAAAAAAGTACAATAGTCCGAATAATGTAAATAGTGTACAAACACTTCATCTCAGAAATATAGACAGGAACGTGAAAGACCGAAACGTTGTAATAAATATGGCGACAAAGATGAGGACAATAGTCCGAATAATGTAAATAGTGTACATAATCAGAAATACCTCATCTCAGAAATATAGACAGATATGAAAGGGCAAAACGTTGTAATAAATATGGCGACAAAGATGAGGACAATAGTCCGAATAATGTAAATAGTGTACATAATACCCTCATCTCAGAAATATAGACAGATACTGAAAGGCCGAAACGTTGTAATAAATATGGCGACAAAGATGAGGACAATAGTCCGAATAATGTAAATAGTGTACATAATACCTCATCTCAGAAATATAGACAGATACTGAAAGGCCAAAACGTTGTGATAAATATGGCGACAAAGATGAGGACAATAGTCCGAATAATGTAAATAGTGTACATAATACCTCATCTCAGAAATATAGACAGATACTGAAAGGCCAAAACGTTGTAATAAATATGGCGACAAAGATGAGGACAATAGTCCGAATAATGTAAATAGTGTACATAATACCTCATCTCAGAAATATAGACAGATACTGAAAGGCTAAAACGTTGTAATAAATATGGCGACAAAGATGAGGACAATAGTCCGAATAATGTAAATAGTGTACATAATGCCTCATCTCAGAAATATAGACAGATACTGAAAGGCTGAAACGTTGTAATAAATATGGCGACAAAGATGAGGACAATAGTCCGAATAATGTAAATAGTGTACATAATACCTCATCTCAGAAATATAGACAGATACTGAAGGGTTGTAATAAAAAGTTGTAATAAATAATGGCGACAAAGATGAGGACAATAGTCCGAATAATGTAAATAGTGTACATAATACCTCATCTCAGAAATATAGACAGATACTGAAAGGCTAAAACGTTGTAATAAATATGGCGACAAAGATGAGGACAATAGTCCGAATAATGTAAATAGTGTACATAATACCTCATCTCAGAAATATAGACAGATACTGAAAGTCCGAAACGTTGTGATAAATATGGCGACAAAGATGAGGACAATAGTCCGAATAATGTAAATAGTGTACATAATGCCTCATCTCAGAAATATAGACAGATACTGAAAGGCCAAAACATTGTAATAAATATGGCGACAAAGATGAGGACAATAGTCCGAATAATGTAAATAGTGTACATAATGCCTCATCTCAGAAATATAGACAGATACTGAAAGGCCAAAACGTTGTAATAAATATGGCGACAAAGATGAGGACAATAGTCCGAATAATGTAAATAGTGTACATAATACCTCATCTCAGAAATATAGACAGATACTGAAAGGCCAAAACGTTGTGATAAATATGGCGACAAAGATGAGGACAATAGTCCGAATAATGTAAATAGTGTACATAATACCTCATCTCAGAAATATAGACAGATACTGAAAGGCCAAACGTTGTTAAATAATAAAGATGAGGCAACAAAGATGAGGACAATAAGCCTCATCTCAGAAATAAGACAGAACTGAAAGGCCAAAACATAATGCCTCATCTCAGACAAAGTCCGAATAAGACAGATACTGATGCCTCATCTCAGAAAAAACAGTACTGAAAATAAACGTTATGGCGACAAAGATGAGGACAATAGTCCGAATAATGTAAATAGTGTACATAATACCTCATCTCAGAAATATAGACAGATACTGAAAGGCCGAAACGTTGTAATAAATATGGCGACAAAGGTGAGGACAATAGTCCGAATAATGTAAATAGTGTACATAATGCCTCATCTCAGAAATATAGACAGATACTGAAAGGCCAAAACGTTGTAATAAATATGGCAACAAAGATGAGGATAATAGTCCGAATAATGTAAATAGAGTATATAATACCTCATCTCAGAAATATAGACAGATACTGAAAGTCCGAAACGTTGTGATAAATATGGCAACAAAGATGAGGACAATAGTCCGAATAATGTAAATAGTGTACATAATGCCTCATCTCAGAAATATAGACAGATACTGAAAGGCCAAAACGTTGTAATATATATGGCAACAAAGATGAGGATAATAGTCCGAATAATGTAAATAGTATACATAATACCTCATCTCAGAAATATAGACAGATACTGAAAGTCCGAAACGTTGTGATAAATATGGCGACAAAGATGAGGACAATAGTCCGAATAATGTAAATAGTGTACATAATACCTCATCTCAGAAATATAGACAGATACTGAAAGGTCGAAATGTTGTAATAAATATGGCGACAAAGATGAGGACAATAGTCCGAATAATGTAAATAGTGTACATAATACCTCATCTCAGAAATATAGACAGATACTGAAAGGCTGAAACGTTGTAATAAATATGGCGACAAAGATGAGGACAATAGTCCGAATAATGTAAATAGTATACATAATAACTCATCTCAGAAATATAGACAGATACTGAAAGGCTAAAACGTTGTAATAAATATGGCGACAAAGATGAGGACAATAGTCCGAATAATGTAAATAGTATACATAATGCCTCATCTCAGAAATATAGACAGATACTGAAAGGCCGAAACGTTGTAATAAATATGGCAACAAAGATGAGGACAATAGTCCGAATAATGTAAATAGTGTACATAATAATTTCATCTCAGAAATATAGACAGATACTGAAAGGCCGAAACGTTGTAATAAATATGGCAACAAAGATGAGGACAATAGTCCGAATAATGTAAATAGTGTACATAATACCTCATCTCAGAAATATAGACAGATACTGAAAGGCCAAAACGTTGTGATAAATATATGACAATGATGAGGACAATAGTCCGAATAATGTAAATAGTGTACATAATACCTCATCTCAGAAATATAGACAGATACTGAAAGGCTAAAACGTTGTAATAAATATGGCGACAAAGATGAGGACAATAGTCCGAATAATGTAAATAGTGTACATAATACCTCATCTCAGAAATATAGACAGATACTGAAAAAACGTTGTAATAAAATGGCGTAAAGATGAGGACAATATCCGAATAATGTAAAAATCCATTCAGAAATATAGACAGATAACAAATTTTAAAGATCAGAAATATAGAGTCCATTTAATGAAATGTGATGATCCCTTTTTTTTAAATAAAATTGTATTAGGACAATAGTCCGAATAATGTAAATAGAATACATAATGCCTCATCTCAGAAATATAGACAGACTGAAGTTGAAATGTTGTAATAAATATCTTCAAAGATGGAAATCCGAATAATTTTATGTTAAATTTTTTCAGAAATATAGACAGATTTGAAAATAAATATTTGACAAAGATGAGGATGAATTAAAATTTTTCATCCAGAAATATAGATGCTGAAACCTGAATTTTACCAAAATCAAAAATAATTTAAATGCCTGAAGATCAGAAATATAGACACATACTGAAAGGCAAAAACGTTTTGATAAAAGAATTTGATCCGAATAAGAGACATACTTCATAAGAAATAAGGCATCTGAAATAAACTATAGAACTCAAAATTGATCGCTGAATATTTAAGTATTGCATTACTATTTATGCAATAGTCCGAATAATTAATAATTTTAAAAGTTCAACGATAATTCTTATGCTGTAATTTAATTTTAAAGACAATTTGATGCACGTAGGTCCTTATAATATTTCAAAGAAGGACAAACATAATTTTTTTATTTCATGGGTGACAGTTTAATAAATTTCGACAAAGATTAATTTCGATTATTTCCAAATTTATTTTAGAAGTTATAAAATTGTTATAAATATAAAAATTTTTTTTTGAAGTATAAAAACAATCGCAGTAATTAAAAAAAAACGTTTAATAAAATGGGACAAAATGGACAATAGTGTATAAGTTAGTAACAGAATTCATTTTATAGACAGAATTTTTTTTCAGAATTAAACAAAGATTTGACTTCCAAAATGTAAATAATGGATTTAGAAATATAGACAGTCATGAAAGAATAAAATAAAAAGAAGGAAAATTTTTTTTTTTTCTCAGAAATTTTTTATTTTAAAATTTTTAAATATTGACAAACATGAGCTATTGAAAATTAGATAGTTATAATATTAGACAGAAATTGTTTTTTTTTAAAATTAGAAATGCCAAAATGGAAAAAAAACGAAAAAAAAAAAGAAATCAAACTTGGAAAAAACGTTTAAAAATTGCAGATTTTCCAGTTGTAAATTTTTTAAATTCAGAAATATAGATCTTTAAAATTGTAAAAATTGGATAAAATGAGGACAATATGAATAATGTTAGTGTAAAAATAACCTATCTCAGAAATTGACAATTTGAAAAACAATTTGATGACAAAGATTAGGACAATAGTCCTGAAATAAATACAAAAAAACATAGAGACAGGAAAAATTTCTATTGACAATTATAATGAATTTTTTTCATTAAGAAATTTGAAAACAAACGTTGTAATTATCAATTTGATTGAAAATGTAAATAATGTATTAATTTAATAAAAAAATTAACAGTCAAAAAAAATTAGTAAATGATAATTAAGAAATGAAAAATTTAGAGGATTAAAAAAATTTGATAATGATAAATAAAATTGAAATAAAAAAATTCTAAAAAAATTAAAATCATTGACACAAATTAAAGATTTTTATATATATAGAATGATTGCATAACAATTTTTCCGTTATTATTTTACATTTTATATTTATTTATTTAAATATATTATTTTAAATAAATTATAAATTTGTCTCATTTTAAAAATTCATTTGTTTATATCTCAGTATTTTTTTAAAATCTTAAAAGTTATTTTTTTTTTTTCTTTTAAAATAAAATTGGAAATGAAGAACCGGACCAATGGTGGAAATTACTTGATGATTGAAAAATTTAAAATGGATTTATCGTTGTTCTGGGGAAACAATAGTAAATTTATTCAAAATTTTTCTTTACGATTTATAGGAAAATTTTATATTTGGATTTTGTGACCGCAAAAATAATATTTTTATTTTGGAATGAATTTGAGAAATATTTAAAAATTGGAACATTATTGTAAAGAAATTTGATTAATAGACCACAATGCTTCAAAAGAAATTAGAAAAAAAATTTGGAATGGTTTTAATTTTGATGAGTTTGATTCCAAAATGGGATTTTTTTTACAATTTTAAAACAAATATTGAACTTTTTTTTAATTAATTTAATTTTGATTTAAATTAAAAAAAAGAAATTAAAATTTAAAATTATAACATTAAAAATCATAACGCTTTAAATAACCTGGAATGGTGTAGAAAAACTAATTAATAAAAAAATCAACAAATTTAAACCCAATGAACTTTGATATTAAAAAATTTAAATTAAAATATCAATCAAAATCTTCTTTTAATAAAAAAATTTTTTTGAATTTGATGAAATTTTCAAAAGTCAAAATAATAAAGTTTTTTGATCTGTATTTTTTTTTTTTTTTTAATTTAAATCCAAATTCAATAGTTATTTCATTTATTTTCAAAAAAATTTCAAAATTTTGAAAATTTTTTATTTTCTTTTTATCCCTAGATCTATTCAATTTTTAAAAATATATTCTCAATTTATATTCACAAATTTAAATGCAAAATCAATCGTTATCTTCTGATTTAATTCTTGTTCTTTTATTGTAATTGACCATTTTAATCATCATTTTTTTTTCATCATATTCTCAATTTGATATTCAAAATTTAAGTGCAGAATAATCGTTATCTTGTGTCTTAAAATTGTTCTTTATTTTTATTGTCCTTTCTAAAATATTTTTTTCAACCGTTTTTTTTTTTTTGAAATAATTTCTCGATTGAAATCTACTTAATTTAATTCAAATAAATGCAAATGTAAAAAATTAATTGTGTTTTTTTTCGTAATTTAATCTTTTAAATTCTTTTAATAAATTCTCATTTTTTATTTGTAAAATTTTTATCATATTCAAAAATAAAAATATAAATTCAATTTAAATTTTTTAAATTTTTAAATAAAATTCTTTAAAATTTATCTTTGTCTTATAAATTTCATTGAAAATTTAAATTGTCGTTATCTTGTATATTAAATGTTCTTTTTTTTAAAAATTTAATCTTTTTTTTTTTCATATTCTTCAATAAAATTTAAAATTTAAAATGTCAATCGTTATCTTCTGTCTTCTTAATTCTTGTTCTTTATAATTCAATCCTCTCTCCATTATCGATTTTGAAAATTTTTTTTTTTTAAATTTAAAATCAAATTGAAAATTTCTATTTTTTATTGTCATCAGGATATAAAATGAAAAAATTCTTTATTTCTCAATTACTGATTGAAATTTCTGTTGTTAATGTTTTCTTTAAATTTTTTTCATTTTTTTAAATGTTTTCGTTTTTTATTCTTAATTTGATTCAAAAATTGTAAATGCAATGTCAATCGTTATCTTCTGTCTTCTTAAATCTTGTTCTTTTATTTTGAAAATTGTTTATTAGTTTTTTTTTTTCATATTCTCAATTTGATATTAAAAAATTTAAATGCAATGTCAATCGTTATCTTTTTGTCTTTTTTAATAATTTTTTTTATTATTGTCCTATTTCTATAAATAGTTTGATTTTTAAAGAAAATAAAATTCTCATATTTGAAAAATGGAAAAATTTTAAATGCAATATCAATTTCAAAATTTCTGTCTTCTTAATTTTGTTTTTTATTGTCCTCTCTCTTAATAGTGTTTTTTTTTTCATTATTTTAATTTGAATTTCAAAAATTTAAACTCAATATCAATCGTTATTTTAAAAAAAAAAATTTTTTTTATTTATTGAAAAGATTCTTAAAAATATTTTTTTCTTTTTTCATTTTTGTCATTTTTTCCGGCTAAAAAAAGCTCTCTTTAAAAAAAATTAGTAATATTTCCATGTTAAAGCACTATAAAATTTCTCTTGATGGTTAAAAGTTTAAATATAAAAAATGCCAGTCGTCCAAAATATTAAATTAGTTCTTTTATATTTGAAATCCTTCAAAAATATTTTTTAATATTTTGTCACACTCATTTAAAAAAATTACATTTAGGAAATTTATTGCAAAAAATTGAATTTAATTTTTTGATAAAAAATAAAATGTAAAGACAGCTTGTTCTGTTAATTTGAAATAAAAAAACAAATGGAAAGACTATGACTGTGAAAAGTCTAAATAATATGTCTTTGAACTCTTTGGAGAAAATATATAGTTATTCATTTGTTTAAATATCAACTTAGTCGACAACAATTTGAAGTGGATCATTATTTTTCGTCAACAGATGGGAATAAATTGTGATGGTTTCGAAAGCTATTGACAGCTGGATTCTCAATTTGTCATGCAGAGAGAATCTAGTTTCTGTGAAATTCAATTTAATCAACAGACGACGTCTAAGGAAATATATTCAAAGAGCGGCTTGATTTATCTTTCGGTTTCCTTCTGAATTTTGGACTTGGAACGACTGCAATTTACATTATTATAAATGGTTCCATCAGTCAGTCTCCAAATCAGATACAAAACATTAATGTCACTACAAATTTTTTAGTCTTCATTTAAAATTAGAAAACAGAATTTGAATCAGCAAAAAAACATTTAAAATGGAAAAAACATTTGAATTGCCTTCAATAGCATATACCTTAATAAAAATGATTTCTAAGAATTTAATCGATTAACGAATAAATTACGTCATTTTAATGACAACTGTGCTCAGAAGTCTCTGAAACGAATTATTTTTTACAAAGAATTGAATGAAATTTCTTTTAATCCATTACGTTTCGACATTCAGACCTGTGAAGTTTTGAAAGCTAGTGATAAATAAATTGCAATTTTCTTTTTATTAATGTTTTTATGATTGGATATAAAAAAACTGATATTCCTAAACAAAAATGAGTTTTTGGTTTTAATGTTGAATTATTTGGACATTAGGGAAAAAAACAAGAAGAAAATGTTGAAAGAATTGAATTTTAATTTATTTAATTTTACACTGTAATGAATTGAGAAAATTTTTCACTTTAGTCAATGAATTGAAAACTTAACTAAAATTCGATATTATCAGAAGACGTGACTTGGAAAAGTTTAAATTTGGCTAAATCTTCATTTACGCAGAAAGGTAGCGAGGAGACGAGAAGACTTAAAAAAGGACTAAGCATAAACTAGAAGAAAAGACAGAATGCATGGTCATCAGTAAAAGGATGAGCCCTGAAATGCGATTTGAAGGTCGGGAACACTAGAATCAAGCAGACGCAGAAGTTTAAATATCTGGGAAGCGTTTTGACAGAGGACGGTAAGTGCGACACTGAGATCCGTAGACGTATTGGGATGGCCAAGGACGCATTCAAAAGCTGGGCAGAGTATTGCGAGACAGGAGGATTTCTTTGGTAACAAAAAAGAATACTGAAGCTGTTACGTGACATCTGTCCTTCTTTACGGCAGCGAATGTTGGACGATTTCCTCAAAGATGAAGAAGAGACTCGAGGCGACAGAGATGTGGTTCTACAGAAGGATGCTAAGGATATCATGGACCGAGCGTGTGAGCAACAATGAGGTCTTAGAGAGGATGCAAACAAGGAGGAGGCTTATACTTAACATCAGGAAGAGGCAGCTGAAGTTTCTGGGACACATAATGAGGAAGAAGGGCCTGGAGAATCTGATACTCACGGGTCGAATAGAGGGAAAGAGAGACAAAGGAAAACAACGCATGACATACCTGGCGGGCTTAAGCAGGTGGATGACAGAACGTGGTCTGGGGAGGAAGCAGAGGGAAGGAACTTGTTGAGAGCTGCAAGGGATAGAGGGAGGTGGAGAGCCATGATCGCCTACGTCCTGAAAGGACATGGCACATAAAAAAAAGAAAGGATATGTGCAACTGTTAATTGGGAATATGGTTTGAATTTTTGAATTTAAATATCTTAAAAGTTAAGACACTTTTAGTTCATTGAGAAGATAATTCCGTCTCCATGACGCTGGAGCGACAGAATGAAAATGGATATTGTTTGATTAATCAAATGCATTTTAACCATTCGACCCCACATGACAAAATACAAAACGTGTGTAATACTAAAACAATTGTGAAATAAATTTAATGGACATTTTCGTCTTTAATCCTAGAATGTGTTAAAGAAAAAAACATACAGAATTCTGTTTCTTTAAATTGGAATATTTTTTTGAGATTCACAAAAACCTTAATCAAAACCAGTTTGTGCGTTTTCTGGATAGGGACTCTTGTGAATTTTAAGGACGTAGACAAATAAAAATGTTTTGGCAAAACGTAATCCTTCGAGTTTATTAGGCATAAAACCATTTCATTTCACGTCCATGGAAAGATTTTTTTTCCAAAACTTGATGAATTTCAAATTAAATATGACAAGAAAAACGGACATATCAATTTAAAATGTTGGACGTTTAAAAAAGATGAAGAAGTTAAATAACGCGAGAGCTTTGTGGTTCTCGATGATGCTTGGGATCATGGACCGTTTTTGTGAGCAACGATGAGGTTTATTTTATATATAATAATATATATAAATTATCCTGCTTATATATATATATATATATATTAAATGAAATTGGACATATAAGTTCTAATAAGGTGCTTGTTTAAAATAATTTTTTTAACGGGTCGAATGACTTCATTTAATAAGAGAAAACCATTATAAAAAATACCAAAAATTTTAGAATTAAAATTTAATTTAAAAGCAAAATTATTTTACAGCAATCCAAATTTTCTTTTCATCTAAAATAAATTTCAATTAAAACAAATTTGTAAAAAACTTTCAAAAAAGAAATAAAAATTCTGAAAAATATGCAAATAATTTTAATTTCAAGATCAATCAGATTAAGTAGATGATCCTAAAATCCGATTTGGTTGAAAAAATTGCAAAAAAGGGTTGAAAATTTTTAAATATTTCAATAATTTTTCCAGAAGAGAAAATTGATCCTTGTTATTGAATAATTTGAAAAATTTTACTTCTTTTAATTAACTGCAAAAATATTTGTCATTGAGATCACAAAGGGAAAGTTAAAAATTGAAAAAATTTTTTTACTGATAAAGCGAAACTTTTGTGCCAATGTTTATTGATTTAAAAATTTTTTCCAGTTTGTTCAGATTTCTTTAAAGATTGGAAAAATAAAGAAATAAAAAAAAAAATGAGCATCTGTATTTTTGAAAATAGCGAAAATAAAAGGTTCATTTTATTTTTTTAAATTTTCTATCAATAAGATTTAAAAAGGGTCCTGTTAAAATAAAATCTAATAGTTTTGGAATAATGTTTGCAATTTCATTTTCTAAAGACGTCTTTTCAAGATCTTTTTATTTTTTTTTTTCCTCAGAATTTACCGTCCCCCAATAGGACAAAAAAAAATTGTTTTTGTAGCTTTCAATTCTTCAATATCAAATGATTTTGGGAATAAGCCTTTTAGTTTTTTGTTGAATTTTTTTTTTCAGCCATTTATCTATTGAAAATTAAAAAAAAAAAATTCAAATTTTTTTATTGAATGAATTATATTTTGGTTAAATAAATATATATTTTTTCCATTATGATACAATTTTCGGATTATCACATTATTTAAGGATGAATTGACTTATAATTTGAGGAATCATTATGTGAGGAGGGGTTTAATTTACTTGTTCTTTATCTGGAATTCTTTAGACAAATATTCAATTAATTATTAGACCATATTTTATATTATATATATAGAGAACAATGAGGTTATCTTCAAACAAGGTTTTTTTTGAAAAACAAGACGATTAACGTCTGAATTAAAACATTTTTAATTGTCGACTAAGTACTAGATGTTAAAAGTCGAAAAACAAATATAAAAAAATAACAGAAACAATTTTTACATTCGAATTTCGAAATAGTGATATATATATATATATATATATATATATATATATATAAATATATATAATATTTTTTAAGTCAATAATTCGGTAAGAAAGAATAAGGTTTAAAATGATTTTTTGAAAAATTATTGAAAATTCGAATTTTTTTAGATTGAATTTGAAACAAAAATATAGCACAAATTTTTGTATATAAAATGTTATTTACCATGAAAAACATTTTTTTGACGTGTTTAAATATATATTTATGACCGCCGAACACGTTTTTTTTTTTTTTTTAAATACCAAATAATAAAGTTTTAAAATTTTCAAATATATAATAGTATATATTTTAAAAATCTTAAAAACTTAAAATTATAAAATTTAACAAAACATTATTTAAAAAAATTCCACAAATTCGGAATGTAAAATTAAATTCTTTAAAAAAAATATTCGAGTTAATTATAATATATAAAATATAATAATATATGAGTACATATAATTAAAATTTCTGATTTTTAAAAAAATATTATTGAAATTAAATTTTAACAGACCTTAAAATTATTATATATATATTAAATTATAAATGATTGCTTTGATAAAAAAAATTTTTTAAATTTTCCTTTTTTTAGAATTTTTTTCTTAAAACTATGTTTTTAATTAATATATGTTATAGGTTTTTTAAAATGTTTAAAATTCTTAATTAAATAATGTCTCATATTAATTATAATTTTTTTTTTTTTTTTTTTTTTCTTTCAAAACAGATTTGGTCAGAGGGGATTCCAATTCTGAAAAAAGCTGAAAAAAAAAATTTTAAATATTTTAAAAAAATTTAAAAACAATGATGTAGCCAGAAAAAATTAAAAATATTTAAAAAAAAAATTTATTTATAAAAATTTAAATATATTATTCAATTTAAATTTATAAAAAAATTAAATGTTTTTGTTTTAAAAAAAAATCATTTCATTACTTTTGGAAATTTTTTTTATAATATTAATGTAATATTATTGAAATGCATAATATAAAATAAAAAATTATATTAAATATTACAAATGTTTTTTAAAAAAATTTATATATTCAGAAAGAATTTTTATTCTAATTTGCTAAAATATTAAAATTTAATCCTCATTTTTGGAAAAATATATATATTTAAATTATTTTATCATTTATCTTATTTTTATCTTAAATTTTCATATGCCCTTTCCAAAAACTTTTAATAATGAAAATTGTAAAGGATTTAAATCATAATAATTTTTTAAATAATTTTATTTATATAAAATAAAAATTCATAATATATAAAATATATATATTTAAATATACTGTTTAATGAATTTTCCAAGGAAATATTTGGATCTTCGCTGCAGTGTATATAAAACCGTTGAATAATTAATTGAATATGTCTAAAAGTTATTCAAGACCATGATTTAGAAAAATTAAAATATTTTTTAAAAAAATTTTAAATTTTAAAAAAAAAATTTTATAAATTAATTAAATATTTCATTTAAAAAAATTTAATCCTTGTGCTATATATATGGAGAAAAAATTTGAAAAAAAAACTGTTTTCAAACGAGAAATATTTAAATAAAGAAAAAAATATTTTTAAAGTTTTAAATGAGAAAAGATACATATCGAAGAAAATTAATTTAAAACAAAACATAGTTTCATTTACACACACACCAAATATATATATATCCATATATATGACATATATCAAAAGGAGTTCATTTCAAAATTTTAAATTAGATGATGGTTTTTAAAAATTTCGTGGTTTTTTTATGAATTTAAGTTTTTTTTTTCTGTATTGATGAGAATTTGATTATTTTCAAAAATATTTCGTCATTTTGATTGTTGTCTATTATTTTATTTACATATATATTATATAGATATATAAAAATATTTATAAGGAAAGAGCTTAAAAAACATTATTCCTGAGACGGTGTTCGTTTATAAAGAAAAAAAATTGGATTTAAATTTTCGAAAGATAATTAAATGAATTACAAAAAAATGTGAGAAAAGTTTAAAACTATAAAAATGGCAAAGAATTTAGAATGTTTTAAATAAAATCGACAATCAAAGAAATCAAGAACTGAACTAAACGATTTTTTGAAAACAATTTTCAAGAATTTTAAAAAACAAAAATGTTGGTTTAAATTACACGAAATTCAAAAGGTGTTTTATAATGGAATTTCGTTTTTTTTCATTTTTTTTTAATTGCTGGTGTTGCCGATGTCTAAGAAAGATATTGTTTTAAATCACCTTTCAGTGAAAAGGTGGACAAAAAAAAACAAAAACCAGGACAAAACAATATAAAAAACGGTGGTCATGGAATTAATATGTTCTCTTCTTTTGCATATTTCCAAATACATTTTTTAAATATTAATTTCATAAAAAAAATTATATCAATTATATAAAAAATTGAGATGGAATAATTCTAAAACAATTCTTCTTCAAAATCATTAGCATTTTTTTCCCTTTGCTCCATGGAATAAAATCCCTTTCATGTTCAAAATTGTCATATAAATATATACTGAGGTATGATCTGTGCCGTCGTAAACAAACCAGCGCCAAAACTGTGACGTTCTATCCTGTTCTACCACGGCGCCAGTCCTGACTAAATCCAAACAGCACGGTAATATGTGACGTCCCTCAACACGGCGCCAGCTGTTCGCTCCTCGCTGCTTCGTTCGGGTGTCGCCGCTCCAAACGTGACGTCCGCCTGTCGCGTCAGTCGTGTTGTCTCGTCCTGTGACGACCAACTGGCTTGGTATCGGTCGCGGCACCCAAATGTGACGTTCTAACCTTTTGGTGATTCGGATGGGAATCTGGTTAGATTTGATATCAGCCTCGTCGTTCCCAACTCGCTTCCAACGCCTGGTTACCAAAGTAACTGCATTGATCTCCAGTCTGCCTACCCACGTTGTGAATTGATCTTAGGCAGACGAAATCAATCAGTAGTTGGGGCCGTAATGCAAATTGAGTTCAAACGGGGTGATATCACACAAATATGCATAAAAAGAAAATAAAATGAAAACTCAAAAGTTCAAGGTATCAAAAAAAAGGATAACAAACTTTATGTCTAGTTGTTGGATACATAGGACTGCGTCTATCTCCCGACCCGTTCTATGGATTGTGACACGTTGTTTTCCGTTAGGCGAGTTTTTAACGCTTCAAGTTGTTTGTTCTTTAAGAAATTGGTTTTTGGTGTGTCTTCGGACGAAAGTCGAAAAAAAAACTTATTTTGGTGGTCTGGATCTAAGTCGCTCTTCAAAATAATTGTTCTTGGATTGAAGAGGAGTCCGGAATTTGCGTGAATCTTGGTCAGCTATCTGCGAGCGGAACTTCAACTGAACTTCTCTCCTGAACTCAACTTGGAACTCTCTGAACTGAACTCAACTGGAACTGAACTGAACTGATTTCTGCTCGCTGCGACTTTGCTTATATGGACGCCGACCAAAAACCGGGGTGGGTTTGTCGGCGTCGGGGGTTCCTCGATAATTCTAAATACATATCCACCTCTTTTATTTTTGGTTAGGAATTTTCCACTTTTTTTCCATTTTTGGGAGCCTTTTCTTACTCCCACCTTCTCACCATACTTCAGAGGGGCGTGAACTGCCCTCCCCACTTCTTCGTAGCAACTTCTCATACCTATCCTCTGGATGGGCGGCGACAGCCTCCTTCGTGCGTCACGTGATCACCACTCGACCAATGATGTCCAGTCGGGCGTGGACGATCCCATGGCTTTGTTTCAGGAAAAAAAAATATCTTGCTTAACGGAAAAAAAAAAAAAAAAAAATTATCTTTTTCTTTTCCTTTTCTTCCTCTTAATCGCAGTTATCATTTTCTCTAGCCGCAAACAGGACAATATGAACGACGGTGGTCATAACTCTTGTTCTCATCTGGACTTCGTCAGTCAGATTTTATCGCTAATTATCAGAATGGGTGGTCTTTTTAACACGGCCAGACGTCGCCTCGAAAAACATTTCTAAGTTCCCATTCATTTCTTTGGTACACATTTCTGATAACATAATTTTATTATCGCAGGCTAAAGATGTTTGTCGTCTTGTCAAAAATCGGTCAGTGGACACATCGTGTGCGGCTTTTGACACAAAATTTTCATATCTATCCAAAGCCCTTTAGTCCACCTGTTTTTTGTCAATTATCAAAATAACATTTTCATTTTGGATTTTTCTTTGCATCCTAGTCGGTCTGTGGTTTTTAATCAGATTCCTTTTCCACTCCCGAATTTCCCAGTCAGTTTTTTTATGTATTTGTTATTTATAACACAACATCCTTTCGCCAGAACACACCCGTGGTTCCTGCTTTCATCCACTCAGAATTTTTTGCCATTTTTTGACACTTTTTTTTCTTCGCCATTATATACTTATCAAAATATATATATATATATATATTATATATATAGGTCTCTTTAAAGTCTCATATATATCTTTATGACTATTTCTGATCAAACGAATTTTCTTTTTTTTTCTTTTTGCATTTAAATTAACCTTTACCCGTTTCGTACCCAAATAAATCCAATTTCAGATTGGTGAATTTCTTTCATTGCCAATTTCGAAGACTTTATTTCTTTTACTTCTTGTAACTTTTCAATGCACCGCCTTTTCCTGATGCTTCACAGTCTTCCCACAGAAAACCCAGCTTGACATTTCCTCCCGATTCAACGCCTTCATAAATTCTTGCACACTTCCTGCCAATATGCAAGGGACGAACTTGATAACGATTTTAGTTATTTATATATATATATATATATATATATATATATATATATATATATATATATATATATATTAAACATGAATACAAAAAAAAAAATTATTGAAGCTATATACATAAAACAGTTGAAACCTAACCTGAACAAAATAAATTATGAAATCACCACAAATATTCTTAAATGTCTATAATTGGTAACAGAAGCCATTAGTTTATACCAACGGCTTCTCATACTTAATACTTCTCGTTTTCACTCTCGCGTGGTCATGTGTGATGTCATGGACCGCGGTGCGATTTTCGCTTCCAGCGTCTCGTATGCACGAGTTTGCCGTTGCTTGGAAGTCTTCCATGCAAACAAAACAGACTATCATTGTTGCTATGTCCGTGTATTGTTTAAATTATTGTAATGTACTTGTCGTCTCTGATGATGGCTTATGTAAGCCGGAAGCTTAGATAGGATTAAAAAATAAGTATCAATATTATGATTTTCCTTCATCTTTCAATGATAATGCTATTAAGCTTATCAGACGATAAGAAAAGAAGTTACACAAAATAAATAGACAAAACTTGTCTATATTATTTAATGAAATATGCATTAATGTATATATATATATATATATCATAAGAAGACATAGCTGTTCCAATTTCACTCGTATGGAGAGCAATTCCCAAAAATGCCTACCATCGACAAGGGGGACCTCGAGGCGGTGTAATGGTTAGCAAGCTTGCCACGCTAGAACAATTACGACTGAATAGTGAGTTCGATCCTGACAGGGTACCCCATACTTTCAGCCTTGTGCCACATCTAAGCTATACATAGAAAATAACCATCGGGCTCATCGACGTGGTACAAGTGGTGTGTGTTATATATATATATATATATATATATATATATATATATATATATATATATCTATATTTTCTAAAGTTCACCGCTACTAACAAGCAGTTTTTTTTTTCTCTGAATGATGGCTATGTTATGAAAACTAGTCGAGGAATCTAACTGAAATAATAATAAAAACGAAAGAATATTAATATACAACCCAGTGTGTTTGAAGATTTTAATTTTTAATGTTAAAATGATATATATATATATATATATATATATATATATATATATATATATTATAAATCTTATAATCTTTTATACAATTTTTATAATTTTGATCAATGACTAACATCTGATTTTTAAAATATCTTTTTACATGAGCTTCCTGCTGATAAGGGATTATTCGTAGTTCAAGTTTTATATTGACTCAAAATATATCTTACATGGTCAAAATTTATTTAACCATTTGAAACAAATAAATGTGATTTACATAGATGTGGCACAAGGCTAAACGTTTGAGGAGCCGAATGTGGATCGGACACACTAGTCGTAATTGATCTAGCGAGACAGTCTTGTTAATTATCACACCAAGTGTCTTCCAAGCGTAGCTTAGATGTGGCACAAGGCCAGAAGTATGGGGCAACTTAAGTTGTAATTTATCTAGAAGGACAAGATTGTTAGCCATTAGAACACGTCAAATTTCCCAAAAGATTTTCTAATAGAATGACTGAATCCATTAGCGAAAGTAAAGAACACCTAGTGAGGATCAAACTTATTATTGCCGTAATTGAAAGAACGAGACAAGCTGGTTAACCATTACACCACGTCGAAGGGCCCAAACGATTTTCTAAGCATAGAAAAATGTTTTTCTTTAAAATACGCTGGTTACTTGAGAATCTAAAAAAACCCTTGTGTTGATCTAGTGAGAAAGGCTTGTTAACCATTACACCACGTTTGAAGGGCCCAAACGATTATCTTATCATAGAAAAATGTGGCACAAGGCCGAAAGTACGGGGCACCCAGAGAGAATCAAACTCGCTACCCAGTCGTAATGATCTAGTGAGACAAGCTTGTTAACCATTACACCACGTCGAAGGGTCAAATTGATTTTGTGAGCGTAGCTTAAATGGGGCTCAGGACCGAAAATATGGGACACTCAGTGAGGATCGAATTCACTATAGTTGTAATTGATCTAAAGTGACAAAATTTCTAATCATTGCACATTGTTTTAATTCCCAAATGTTTTCTTGGAGTAGCTTAGATTTCGTACAGGGCCGAGATTATGGAGACCCCAGTGAGGATCGAACTCACTATCCAGTCGTAATTGCTCTAGCGAGACTAGCTTGATAACCATTGCACCACTTCGAAGTGGAGAAATCAATCTTTAAATATAAAATCAAATATATATATATATATAACAAGTAATTATGAGGAAGAGACTTGAAGTAATAGAAATGTGGTTCTACAGAAGGATACTGAGGATACCATGGTCCGAACATGTGAGCAACGCCGAGGTTTTGGAGAAAACAGAAACAAAAAGAAAACTTATACTTAACATCAGAAAGAGGCAGTTGAAATTTCTGGGATACGTAATGAGGAAAGAGGGCTCGGAAAATCTGATACTCACAGGACAGATAGAGGGAAAGAATAAACAGAGGTAAAAAGATTTTTTCAATTATTAATGGATGTAGGCAAATGGATGGTGAAACAGAGTTTGGGAGACAAAACTACGAGGAACAGGAAGATATGGAGAACCATGATCGCCTATGTCCTGAAGGGACACGGTATATAAAAGAAGAAGACATATGTATAGGCACAAATGTAAACCCCCGATATTTGATATTTACTTATGCCAGACCCAGTGAATGCTTGTAAAATCAAACAACAATAATAATAATAATAATAATAATAAAAGAATGAAGTCTATATTAAGTAAAACTCCAAGGCTTGATATGTTAAAAATTTCACAGCCAATGTCGTCTTTTTAAGATCTTGCTGGCTTTTAAGATGTCGGCACGTAGGCCACAAAGTAAGGCGATCATTTTAATCTTGGAACGCGTTGGAACATTGTCTTGAATAAATATCATTTCTGGCTTGAAGGTCAATGTCTTCTTCGTGAACTCTTATCTAAAGTCTTGTCTTTCCATCGACTTCCTACAGAAGAACATTGAAACAGTTTTCACACACCATCGCCTGATTTCGCCGATTACAAATTCTACGCCATAACTTCGCATATGTTGCTGATACCCGATTATGGCTTGGAGATGTTAAAGCAGAAACTGCGAACACAAACAATGTGAGATCAATTATGCATTCCTACGTTATCGGTTGCCATAACACTGCATCATTCGTCTCCATTACAATTACCTAATACACAAGAAGAAGTAAAATGTCAAAATGTATATACATGTATATATGTACAGGGTGTCCATAAACTTTGTGTGCACTTCAAAAAAATTGTAACTTTATTTTTATTATATTTTTTTTAAAATGCACACGAACTTTATTGACCTGTCCAATCTCAGGTGTTAGACCAAAGTGTTCGCCTTTTAACACACCTGTACGGAAACAGAGTTTATTGTAACGGAAAAGGGTTAGCAGCTATAACGGCTTTCAGTTAAAAAAAAAAGTAAATGAATTCAAACTGTATAAAAATGTTGATTTTATAAGTAAATGTATACCTCTTTTTCTTTTAAATGGGAAATATCTGGAGAAATGTTTGTGAAAAGCAAGCTTATGGCCGTATCATAATAAAACGTCAGTTCTCGTACCATCGCACATGTTAACCCCTTATCGGCATAGACGTGTATATACGTCCGGTGTGTGTGTGTGTGTGTGTGTGTGTGTGTGTGTGTGTGTGTGTGTGTGTGTGTGTGTGTGTGTTTCACGACACGGACGAATTTACACGTCAAACACCCAGCTACAGACGTGTTTATACGTCGATGTTGATTCATTTTATGCCCTACTGAGCTTGAGATGAATTTACTTGTCAACTCTTACGTCTGGTAGGCCGTCCTGGGTATGACGATAAACTACGCCCAGCAGCAAAGCCTCTGATCATGAGTTCTTGAGGAGCGTGGAACCACCTCAATTGCTGGTGTTCCCAGGTCCGCCCTGACTCGGGTTGGTAGCAGCTGTTAGTTTCCCAGCTATGGACAAATAGTTAACCCCGAAACTGTGATAAAAACACTATGAAAGTGTAAAAATAGGTTTTAATACCAGAAATGCTTTTAAAAATTATTACCAGCTATAAATTTTTGAAGAAAAACTCTATTACCAGCAATACATTTTTGAAAAAATATTACCAACAATGTTTTTAAAAAATAAATATTACCAGCAATACATTTTTGAAAAAAAATATTACCAGAAACAGATTTTTAACAAATCAAAATATTACCAGCAATAAAAATTTTGTTGGCATTGAATAACCCATTGAGGTTGATATACCGTAAAATAAAATATACCAAACCAAACTAACTCGTGTATACGAAACGCAAAATCGCAAATCACGTCGCAGCCCGTGACGTCACACATGACCACGCAAGAGTGAAAACGAGAAGTATTAAGTATGGGAAGCCGTTGGTATAAACCAATGGCTTCTGTTATCAATTATAGGCATTTAAGATTTCGTAGTTTATTTTGTTCAGGTTAGGTTTCAACTGTTTTATGTATATAGCTTCAAGAATTTTTAGTTTTTGTTTTGTTGTTTTCATGTTTCAACAAAGATTTTCCGGAATGCGTGGCCGCGTACACAATTTCCGGAAAAACCTGAACATAAATAACAGAAGCCATTGGTTTACACCAACGGCTTCCCATACTTAGTACTTCTCGTTTTCACACTCGCGTGGTCATGTGTGACGTCACAAGCCGCGAAGCAATTTTTCGCTTCCGCGTCTCGTATACACGAATTAGTCGTTGCTTTGAAATTTTTCATGCAACTAAAACAGACTATCATAATTGTTTAGTCCGTGTACTGGTTGATGTATTGAAAAGTAATTGTCATCTTTGATAATGGCTTATGTAAGCCGAAACCCTTAGATTAGATTTAAACATATATCGATATGGTGATTTCCTTTTGTCTTTTAATGGTAATTTTCTTGAGCTTATCAGACTATATGAAAGAAACTTACTTAAAATAAATAGACACAATTTGTCTATATTATTTAATGAAACATGCATCTATCTATCTATATATATATATATATATATATATATATATATATATATATATATATATATATATATATATATGGCAACAAAGATAAGCAAGATAGTCAGAACAATGAAAATAGTGTACGTAATACCTCATGTCAGAAATATATATATATATAACACTAAGAGGGGTATTGTTATTGGATTCTATTTAAGGGCTCTTCGCATCTGTTCATCAAAATATTTAAATGATGAATTCACATATATTGAGGATACCTTTTCAAATCTTTCGTATCCGAGACAATTATTACAGAGAGCTAAAAATAAAGCGTTGAAAATTCACTCATCAGCGCAAAATGACACCTCGAAGGCCACTACAACTACATCAATGAAAGATACACTTTCAGTTGCCTCTGATAATATTTCGTTTGGTCGCATCTTTCTACCAAATAACCATTTGACCGAACGTATCTCTCATAATCTAAATGGATTAAAAATTAGAACTACTATATTACCTACTAGGACTATCCGTAGTTTATTAAATAGCACCAGCAGACAAACATATTACACCCGATGCCTGCATCTATCTAAATAGCATGCAAAAAAACTGTGACCTAAAATATGTGGGTGAAACATGTAGGTCCGTAAAATCTCGTGTTTTCGAACATAAACGAGATATTCGCCTCGGAAATTTTAACAATGTTTTTAGTTGTACACACAACTAAAGCAGATCATAACAAAATTTCGATTCCGTGAAGGTATTAAAATATTTTCATAATAAAAATCTCAGGAGGATTTATGAAGCAGGCATAATATCCATCTGACGCACGGTGAATACTAGACCTGGTTTTCTTTAATATTTCCCTTTTTAGCGAGATTAATGCTCGACAAAACACACATAAAAATTTTAGATCCTAATAGAATTCTTTTCATTTTCTTTTTTCATTCAAAATAATCACAAATTTTAGGAATACGTTTTGAAAGCGTCGCCCATGTGACGACAACGTGACCATGCTAAACGGAAAGCTGATCATTTTAAAAATTTTCAGTTATCTGTTTTGGATAAGACTTGTTGTTTATGTCCATCGTCTTTGTCAAATTGAACTGAATTGTATTTTAATGAATATTGTCTTGAAAAAGGTTTATTAAACCGAAACGTCAGACGTCGACATTTCTTTCATTTTAAACAACATAATTGCATTTAAGGATTTTTGTTTGTTTTTTCCAAATTTTTCTTCATTCTGTCGGATCTATATCCATTTACATTTGCTTACATATATATATATATATATATATATATATATATATATATATATAGTGCATATTTGGGCAGAAGATCATTATTCAAACCAATATTGTTAAATGTAACAGACAATGAACATCTATTATGTTTGATCATGTGCCGTTCTAAACTTCGTATTTTTGCTTTAATTTCGGGTGAAAAATAAAGACAAAACATTTGGATATTTTTTTGAAGACGAGATGGGCGCTGCCAATTTATCTAGAAGACCACTGAAAAGATTATGAAGCAAGAGAAACAAAATATAACTATGTCGGATCGGACGAAGCCCGGATAAACAACGACCACGCATCCCGTTGATTCACTACAAGATGGCCGTGATGAGTTGGCTACTGTGAAATATAGTATCAGGTTATCAACGGAATAAGTTACAACCGGAACCTGGAACGTCTGCACCCTATACGCTGCCAGAAAAAACCCCAGAGCTTACCCATGAATTGAAACGTTATCACTGAGACCTAATTGGGATGTTTGAAATCAAGAGGGATTTGTTTTGTCGTAACAACTAACAAGATGGACGTAAAATTTGGTTATCTGGAGATGAGAAAATCAACATCAACATCTATAAAATATTAATACCGTAGCTTACACATCACACCACGTAATTTATTTATACAGTCCTGCTACGTATCATGTGTTATTGTAAAACACACTATCATTCATCCGCCATTTGCATCTGTGATGTAAACAAACAATGTTTGATTTATCGTTAATAGAATTATGAATTTGTGTTTATATTTTCTTATTTTATATGAATATAGTTGCCATGAAAATATTTGTAGAAAAGCCACATGACGTTTTTGAGAAGGTGACGAAAGCCGAGCTGTCAGGTCAGGATCGATTATATTACAGATCCTTTTTAATGTCTCCCAACAGGAGCACCAGACCGGATATGGCAACAATATTCAATGAATGGACGACTAGTAGACTTATAAATATGAGAGACAGATTTTGGTTTGTCGTTAATGCAAAAAAAAAAAAAAAAATCTCCGAATAATTTAAGTACAGTCCAGAAACTTCCAAGTATTTTCTACGCCGTTTTTAAATATTATCAAATTTTTTTTCAGTTTTTCGATAACCTGTACTAAATCTACATAAGGTCACACCACTTATCAGTATATTAAAACACTGACAGTAATATGTTTCCATATACGTTGTACAGGAAACAACTTACAATACACGCTGTTAGCTAACCGTATATTGTATCGATATAATTTAGCAAACATTTAAAATTCTTCAGGTCTACTGATAAACACATTAAAGTCAACATCAACTCTTATAAAATATTAATACCTTAGATTACACATCAGACCAGGTTGTGTTTTTTATAGTCCTTCTACGTATTGTATGTTATTGTAAAACACACTATCATCCATCCGCCATTTGCATCAGCGATATTTAATGTAACATTAACAGAATTATGAATTCTTGGTAATATTCTGTTATTTTATATTAATTTCTGTGCGTTGTTTACCAAAGAGCCTACATTACATCACAGAAGGGGCCGTATATAGCATTAGTATAACTTAGTGAACATTTAAGATTCGTCAAGTCTACTGATAAACCCCATTAAAATGATCAATATTAAAATTATCAAAATTAAATTAATCATCGTCATCATCATAATCATCACCTTGATTTTAGTAATCGTGGAAGGGGGATCCAAATGAAGAAGCCATATTAAATCTCCTGTCCAACGGTCTCTCAACGGCAGCCGTCAGCAATTTGGAGAGGAGGTGGGCGCCGCCAAGTCATCTACAAGCTCACTGAAAGGATTATCAAGCAAGAGATCAAATTATAATTATGCCGGATAGGACGAGGCCCGGATTAACAAAGACCACACGTCCCATTAATCCACTACAGGATGGACGTGATGAGTCGGCTACTGCGAAACATTGTATCAGGTTATCAAACAGCCAGTGACGCCAACAACTTCATGGGGAGAACTACAAAACTTTCGATTCGTTACACAATCGACACGGATGCCATACTTAGTTCTCTGAATGGCAGCAATATTCAATGCATAGACGAATGGATCAGACAGATTTTGTTTTGTCGTTAATGCAAAAAACTCCGAATGATTTAAGTAAAGACCAAGAATTTCCAGGTATTTTCTGCGTCATTTTTAAATAATACGCAATATTCAATCTTTTTTCAATCATAGTCAAAATTAAAAATTCTGATTTAGGCCTATAACTACCGTAAAAGTCGAGCCCACACATACTATAGGCTACCAGTGGGCTAAAATTTACGATAACCTGTGCCAACTTTTCATAAGTTACCTGTATATTGCGATAATAACAGTAACATCTTTCTATCTGTGTTGTATAGCAAACAACCTACATCACACACCATAATGAACTCGACTGGAATTCGAACTCGGCTTTTCGATTCCTTAATGCGAGACGCATTCCATTACTCTACCGTGCCTCCTTCGAAGGGTTTATTGATAAACGCATTAAAGTCAACGTCAATTCTTATAAAATATTAATACCTTAGATTACACATCACACCAGGTTGTTGTTTTTTTTAAATATAGTACTGCTATGTATCGTGTGTTATTGTAAAACACTATAACTCATCGAACATTTGCTCGAATTAACAACGACCGCACATCCCATTGATTCACTATCGGATAGGCGTCATGTGTCAGCTACTACGAAACATAGTATCAGGTTATCAAACAGCCAGTGACGCCAACAAACTCATGGGGCGGACAACAACACTTGGGATTCGTTACACAATCGACCCGCGTGCTATCCTTAGTTCTCTGAATGGCCGTCTGAATCAAACGGCGCTTCGCTCACTGTTTTTACACTTATCCGGGTTGGTCGCGATCTGCAGCTTGTCTATAACAATATTTAATAACAAAAATTATGGAGAGTGAAAGATTAAGAATCCAAATGAAATAGATTATGTACCCATAACTCCTATATACAAAAATATTCTTTTAATATTTCTGCGCATGTGCAGTGGCATAATCGCAGACAAACATACTCTGATGAAGTCCGAAAGGACGAAACGCGTCACACGAAAAGATATTTTCTTTTCTTTACAATACATCTTGCATCCAAAATTAATTTTAACATATAAATATTTATATTTCGTTACCCCATATATACTGTACTAGGCAAAAAAATGGACGCGCCCATAGTCGATTTATGCACTTCTGCCAAGACAAATGCGTAACAGAATTAATTTTTTTTTACAGGGTATTAATACATGTGTACATATGTAAATGATTTAATATTTTGTTGGGGTAAACTTTTGATTTAATAACGGCCTTAACTCTTCGAAGGCATGCTAAAGACAAAATCTTTTTTGTAAGTCAACGTCCTTCGCCAGATTTTTCAGCATTTCTTTAATTCACGAAAAAAGCTCATCTTCTGTGTTAACATTCTTATTATGGGCACGCTTGTCCATTATCGTCCAAAGTTTTTCATTTGGATTAAGGTCAGTACTATGACTAGGCCACTGGAAGCGTTGTAATTTACCCTCGTCTTGGTCCATGATTCTCTTGATTTTCTAGAAATTGCCAACTCCTGCTGCTGAGAATTCACCCCAAGGATTGATTATTTTTTTAGTGTTTAACAGTACCCTTGGTAGTCACAGTAGTACTCGTATCACCGGACATATACCAAATACCTGTTCGCCCTTCATATCTAAGAGTAAAGCGGATCTAGTCACTCCACATAACATCTCCCTAATCAGGTTTAGTCCGGTATAAAAGTGCTTTTCCCTATACCAACCATGCCCGTCGATTTTTCCCAGAAACGAAAGGTTTCTTATTTTAAGTATTTAGAAACAATGCCTTTTGCTTTACGCCTGCATCTGACTGAAAAATCATTTTTTGACTTTTATAATGTACATATATACACCTATATTAATACCCTGTATTATTAAACGGACTCTATTTGTCTTGGTATAAATACAAAAATCGACTTTCTATGGGTACGTTCATTTTTTTTCTCTCGTACTGTATATATGTGATAAATATTTATATGCTCAAATTAATTTTGGATGCAAGATGTATTATATATATTAGAAAAGGGGGTTAACTTCGTGCATGTTTATCGGAGTTACTTTTATTCTACTCAAATGCAACAGTGATCAACATGATGTCATAAGCAACACTGGAAAAAAATATTCTTTTTCTTTTGATACTCGACTCCTGCACTTGATTAAGCATTCAATCATTTTTAATCAATATAGCTCGGTTCGAATGCATTGAATATCGAAATTTGGTCGAACATAAGGAATTGAAATAAAATCAATTCTTACTGCAAATCGATGATTGGAAATAAAAAAAAAATAATGCAAGAAATATTTTAAATAAATAAAAAAAAAATGAGTTCAAAGCTTTGCAGTTTATAAGAAAATAACTTCAATGAAACGGTTCTAAGGAATTATGTTTGCGTTAAAATGCGTTCGTATAGCCGAACATTTGAATTGTAGAAATCAGTCGTGTATTAAAAAATGATTATAAACTTTACTAATTCAAAAGAAACCTTTCATTTCTTTTTTCCTTCTTGTGATGACGGAAGACGACAAAACGTTTATTCATGGCGATTTCAATAGATTGAGTCTCGCTAACAAACGACCAATTTATTTGGAACAGTTTTCTAGTCTTGGGAGAATATTTGTCCTTTCATGTTCATTTCTGAAGTTAAATGATTTGAATCAGCGCTCACAAAAGAGATGGCTTTTTAATTTTCACTCTTCGGGATGAACAAGTAGAGAAGTAACATTTGTTCAATAATGGCTTTGTTTGTTCATGTGCTTTTTGTTAATTTTCAAACCATGATAGCAGACGTTCTTGGAGTTTCTATTTCGTTTCTCGACTATGGAATCACACATTTAGCGGCCTAGACTAAGAGTGTTTTACGTTATTACTATCTGACAGGTTTTATGGAAATGAAGCAACAACAAGTTTATTCTATAGACTATAGACCCTACTCAGTATTGCTTTCTATGTTCAAGTGATTTTATTAATTTTCAACCAATGATAGAAGACCTTGGAGTTTATTTTGACTTTCTCGACGAATAGATGGATTTGTTTGTTCAAGTGATTTTTAGAAATTTTCAACCAAGGATGGAAGACCTTGGAGTTTATTTTGATGTTCTCGACGAATAGATGGCTTTGTTTGTTAATTACCCATCCATGATAGCAGACGCTCTTGAATATTCTATTGCTCTTCTCGCCGAATAAATTCAAAGACATACTGTCTTAGAATAAGAAAGTTTTTTTTCACTATTACTTTGTGACAGGTTTTATGGAGATGAAGTAACAACACCTGTGTTCTAGCACCCTTCTTTGTTGATTTTCAAACTATGATAGATGACCCTGGTGCTTCTCTTGCCTTTCTCAAGGAACAAATCGTAACACTTTTTGTTTGAGACTCAGAATATTTCACGCTATGACTATCTAACATGTTTTATGGAAATCAAGTAACAACAAGTTTATTCTATAGACCAGCACCCTACTCAGTATTACTTTTTTCAAGTGATTTTCCATCCATGATAGAAGACATTCTTGGCGTTTCTCTTGGTGTCACAACGAATGTATACAAACATTTAGTGTCTCAAACTCGAGGTGTTTTTATGCTATTACTCTTTGACGGGTGTTATGGAGATGAATTAACAACAAATTTATTGTATGTTCCAGCACCCTCCTCAGTATCATTTTTCTTGCTCATGTAATTTTTGTTACTTTTTAAACCATGATATCAGACGTTATTGGGTTTTCTCTTGTTTTTCTCAAAGAATAGATTCAAACATTTACTGTCTTATACTCAGCGTGTATTTCTGTTTTCTTTATTTGAAAAGGATGAACGTATTTATAAAATTAAAAATAAATGTTATGTTCCAGGTTAGAACCAAGGAAGAACAACACGAACCCAAGAGTAGAAATAACGAAGGTATATTACACGAAATAATAATACAAGATGTAGAAGGCGTTAGTATGACTGTCAGTCTGGTTTGGAGTGAACTACTATCGGCTCGACTCGATTCACACTGTTATGGTCCAGGTTAGGACCAAGGAAGAAGAACACGAACACAAGAGTAGAAATAACGTTAAAATACGGGATAAATAATAATACAAGATGTGGAAGGTGTTAGTATGACTGTCAGTCTGGACCAAAATTGAACTACTATCGGCTCGACTCGATTCACACTGTTATGGTCCAGGTTAGGACCAAGGAAGAACAACACGAACCCAAGAGTAGAAATAACGAAGGTATATTACAGTAAATTTAATACAAGATGGAGAAGGTGTTAGCATGACTGTCAGTCTGGTTTGGAGTGAACTACTATCGGCTCGACTCGATTTCACTGTTATGGTCCAGGTTAGGACCAATAAAGGAAAAACACGAACACAAGAGTAGAAATAACGAAGGTATATTACACGAAATAATAATACAAGATGTGGAAGGTGTTAGTATGACTGTCAGTCTGGTTTGGAGTGAACTACTATCGGCTCGACTCGATTCACACTGTTATTGTTCCAGGTTAGGACCAAGGAAGAACAACACGAACACAATCCTTAGAAATACCAAAGATATATTACACGAAATAATAATACAAGATGTAGAAGGTGTTAGTATGACTGTCAGTCTGGTTTGGAGTGAACTACTATCGGCTCGACTCGAAGAACACTTTTATGTTCCAGGTTAGGACCAAGGAAGAACAAACGAACACAAGAGTAGAAATAATGAAGGTATATTAAACGAAAAAAAATACAAGATGTAGAAGGTGTTAGTATGACTGTCAGTCTGGTTTGTAATTTGAACTACTATCGGCTTTTTCGATTCACACTGTTATGTTCAGAGAAATGAAGGAAGAACAACACGAATCGTTAGAAATAACGAAGGTATATTAAGTAAAGAAAATATACAAATGTAGAAATATATATCAACTGGTTTTGAAAATATTTTTAATGATTCTTGTTATGTTCCAGGTTAGGACAAGAAAAATGAAACAAGAAAGAAATAACGAAGGTATATTACACGAATTCAAATTTTAATGAAGGTGTTGTATGTCTGGTTTGACAGTGAACTACTATTCGGCTCGACTCGATTCACACTGTTATGTTCCAGGTTAGGACCAAGGAAGAACAACACGAACACAAGAGTAGAAATAACAGAAAGGTATATTAAGAAATAAAATACAAGATCATGACTGAAATTGTTAAGGCATGACTGTCAGTTATGGTCCACAGGAAGAATTTCTTTTTTTAAGAAATAACTTTAAATTTTTAATCAAGAATGTGTTATGGTCCTACTATTGGCTCAACTCGATTAAAGTTAAGAGGACAAGGAAGAACAAAAAGAAAGTAGAAATAACGAAGGTATATTACACGAAATAATAATACAAGATGTGGAAGGTGTTTATGACTATTCTTTTGGATTATCTGCTCGAAAGAAATTCACACTGTTATGGTCTACCAAAGAACAAAATGAACGAACTACTAGAAGACGAAATAATAAACAAAATGGAAGGTGTTAGCAACTGTATGGTCCAGGTTTTCCAAGGAATTGTTAAGGTTAACCAAAAAAACAACACAAGATAGAAATAACGAAGGTATATTAATGAAATAATAATACAAGATGTGGAAGGTGTTAGTATGACTGAGTCTGGAAGTGAACTTTCCCATTGAACTACTATGGAAAGAGAACGTGATTCACAATGTCAAATATCCATTATAGGAATATTGGAAGAACAACACGAATAAAAATAGAAATAACTGAAGGTATACGTTATATAAATAATATATACAATATATAAAAACATGTAATAGTTATGTCAAGGTGTTAGTATGAGTCTGGTTTGATTTTTTCTTTGAGTCCATATACCAAGGAAGAGTCATTGTTCAAAAATAATGGTTAATGGTTACAGGATTTTCTGGAAAAAACAACTATCTTTTCTGTTTTGAAGAAATAAGGAAGAACAGATTTTATATTACAGAAATAATTGTGAAATAATAAAAGATTGGAATTTACAATGATTTGTTCATGTTGGTTTTGGATTGTAGAAAAATTAACGAAATAATTGAAGAAGGTTTTAGAACTCGATATTGAACTTATTCACTGTTATGGTCCAGGTTAGGACCAAGGAAAAATAAACACGAACACAAAGTAGAAATAACGAATTTATATTACAAAATGAGAAATAATAATACAAGATGTGGAAGGTGTTAGTATTGACTGTCAGTCTGGTTTGGAGTGAACTATTATCGGCTCGACTCGATTCACACTGTTATGGTCCAGGTTAGGACCAAGGAAGAACAACACGAACACAAGAGTAGAAATTTAACGAAAATTAATATTACAAGATGTGGAAGGTGTTAGTATGACTGTCATTGTGAACTTTTATACTAAATCATGATTGTTATGGTCCATGTTAGAAGGAAATTAGAACACAATGACTGAAATAACAAGGTATATTACATGAAATAATAATACAAATGTGGAAGGTTTTATGACTGTCAGTCTGAAAAATATGAATTACTATCACTCGATTCGAACACTGTTATGGTCCAGGTTTTTTTTTAGGAAGAACAACACGAACACAAGAGTAGAAATAACGAAGGTATATTACACGAAATAATAATACAAGATGTGGAAGGTGTTAGTATGACTGTCAGTCTGGTTTGGATGAACTATTATCGGTTAGACTCGATTTCACTTTGTTATGGTCCAGGTTAGGAATAAGGAAGAACAACACGAACACAAGAGTAGAAATAACGAAGGTATATTACACGAAATAATAATACAAGATGTAGAAGGGTTAGTTAAATGACTGTAGTCTGGTTTGGAGTATGAACTACTATCGGCTTGACTCGGAATTCACACTGTTATGTTCCAGGTTAGGACCAAGGAAGAACAACACGAACACAAGAGTAGAAATAACGAAGGTATATTACACGAAATAATAATACAAGATGTAGAAGGTGTGACAGTATTTGACTGTCAGTCTGGTTTGGAGTGAACTACGTACCAAAGAACTTCGACTCGATTCACACTGTTATGGTCCAGGTTAGGACCAAGGAAGAACAACACGAACACAAGAGAGAAATAACGAAGGTATATTACACGAAATAATAATACAAGATGTGGAAGGTGTTAGTATGACTGTCAGTCTGGTTTGGAGTGAACTACTATCGGTGTTGACTCGATTCACATTGTTATGTTCCAGGTTAGGACCAAGGAAGAAACAACACGAACACAAGAGTAGAAATAACGAAGGTATATTACACGAAATAATAATACAAGATGTGGAAGGTGTTATATGACTGTCAGTCTGGTTTGGAGTGAACTACTATCGGCTCGACAGAAATTCACACTGTTATGGTCCAGGTTAGGACCAAGGAAGAACAACACGAACACAAAAGTAGAAATAACGAAGGTATATTACACGAAATAATAATACAAGATGTGGAAGGTGTTAGTATGACTGTCAGTCTGGTTTCTTTTGAACTATTATCGGCTCGACTCGATTCACACTGTTATGGTCCAGGTTAGGACCAAGGAAGAACAACACGAACACAAGAGTAGAAATAACGAAGGTATATTACACGAAATAATAATACAAGATGTGGAAGGTGTTAGTATGACTGTCAGTCTGGTTTGGAGTGAACTACTATCGGCTCGACTCGAATCACACTGTTATGGTCCAGGTTAGGACCAAGGAAGAACAACACGAACACAAGAGTAGAAATAACGAAGGTATATTACACGAAATAATAATACAAGATGTAGAAGGTGTTAGTATGACTGTCAGTCTGGTTTGGAGTGAACTACTATCGGCTCGACTCGATTCACACTGTTATGGTCCAGGTTAGGACCAAGGAAGAACAACACGAACACAAGAGTAGAAATAACGAAGGTATATTACACGAAATAATAATACAAGATGTGGAAGGTGTTAGCATGACTGTCAGTCTGGTTTGGAGTGAACTACTATCTGGTTTTACTATCGATTCACACTGTTATGGTCCAGGTTAGGACCAAGGAAGAACAACACGAACACAAGAGTAGAAATAACAAAGGTATATTACACGAAATAATAATACAAGATGTGGAAAATGTTAGTATGACTGTCAGTCTGGTTTGGAAATGAACTACTATCGGCTCGACTCGGATTATCGGCTCGACACTGTTATGGTCCAGGTTAGGACCAAGGAAGAACAACACGAACACAAGAGTAGAAATAACGAAGGTATATTACACGAAATAATAATACAAGACCATGGAAGGTGTTAAGTATGACTGTCAGTCTGGTATATTATTTTGAACTATATTAAAATATCGACTGTCAGTCTGGAATCACACTGTTATGGTCCAGGTTAGGACCAAGGAAGAACAACACGAACACAAGAGTAGAAATAACAAAGGTATATTACACGAAATGATAATACAAGATGTGGAAGGTGTTAGTATGACTGTCAGTCTGGTTTGGAGTGAACTACTATCGGCTGACTCGATTCACACTGTTATGGTCCAGGTTAGGACCAAGGAAGAACAACACGAACACAAGAGTAGAAATAACGAAGGTATATTACACGAAATAATAATACAAGATGTGGAAGGTGTTAGTATGACTGTCAGTCTGGTTTGGAGTGAACTACTATGATTTTTCGACTCGAAATTTGAACTGTTATGGTCCAGGTTAGGACCAAGGAAGAACAACACGAACACAAGAGTAGAAATAACGAAGGTATATTACACGAAATAATAATACAAGATGTGGAAGGTGTTAGCATGACTGTCAGTCTGGTTTGGAGTGAACTACTATCGGCTGACTCGATTCACACTGTTATGGTCCAGGTTAGGACCAAGGAAGAACAACACGAACACAAGAGTAGAAATAACGAAGGTATATTACACGAAATAATAATACAAGATGTTGGAAGGTGTCAGTCTGGTATGACTATCGGCTCGACTCGATTCACAGTCTGGTTTGGAGGAAGAAAACTAGAAATAACGAAGGTATATTACACGAAATAATAATACTCGAAGGTGAATCTGTCAGTCTGGTTTGGAGTGAACTATTATGGGCCCAGGTTACTGTTTCAGGTTAGGACCAAGTTAGGACCAAGGAAGAACAACACGAACACAAGAGTAGAAATAACGAAGGTATATTACACGAAATAATAATACAAGATGTGGAAGGTGTTAGTATGACTGTCAGTCTGGTTTGGAGTGAACTACTATCGGCTCGACTCGATTCACACTGTTATGTTCCAGGTTAGGACCAAGGAAGAACAACACGAACACAAGAGTAGAAATAACGAAGGTATATTACACGAAATAATAATACAAGATGTAGAAGGTGTTAGTATGACTGTCAGTCTGGTTTGGAGTGAACTACTATCGGCTCGACTCGATTCACACTGTTATGGTCCAGGTTAGGACCAAGGAAGAACAACACGAACACAAGAGTAGAAATAACGAAGGTATATTACACGAAATAATAATACAAGATGTAGAAGGTGTTTATGACTGTCAGTCTGGTTTGGAGTGAACTACTATCGGCTCGACTCGATTCACACTGTTATGGTCCAGGTTAGGACCAAGGAAGAAGAACACGAACACAAGAGTAGAAATAACGAATTACAAAGAAATATTACACGAAATAATAATACAAGATGTGGAAGGTTTTATTAATGACTGTCAGTCTGGTTTTGGAGATGAAATAACTATCGGCTAATATCGATTCACATTGTTATGGTCCAGGTTAGGACCAAGGAAGAACAACACGAACCCAAGAGTAGAAATAACGAAGGTATATTACAGTAAATAATAATACAAGATGGAGAAGGTGTTAGCATGACTGTCAGTCTGGTTTGGAGTGAACTACTATCGGCTCGACTCGATTCACACTGTTATGGTCCAGGTTAGGACCAAGTAGGAAAAAACACGAACACAAGAGTAGAAATAACGAAGGTATATTACACGAAATAATAATACAAGATGTGGAAGGTGTTAGTATGACTGTCAGTCTGGTTTGGAGTGAACTACTATCGGCTCGACTCGATTCACACTGTTATGGTCCAGGTTAGGACCAAGGAAGAACAACACGAACACAAGAGTAGAAATAACCAAAGATATATTACACAATACAAGATGTAGAAGGTGTTAGCATGACTGTCAGTCTGGTTTGGAGTGAACTACTATCGGCTCGACTCGATTCACACTGTTATGGTCCAGGTTAGGACCAAGGAAGAACAACACGAACACAAGAGTAGAAATAACGAAGGTATATTACACGAAATAATAATACAAGATGTAGAAGGCGTTAGTATGACTGTCAGTCTGGTTTGGAGTGAACTACTATCGGCTCGACTCGATTCACACTGTTATGGTCCAGGTTAGGACCAAGGAAGAACAACACGAACACAAGAGTAGAAATAACGAAGGTATATTACACGAAATAATAATACAAGATGTGGAAGGTGTTAGTATGACTGTCAGTCTGGTTTGGAGTGAACTACTATCGGCTCGACTCGATTCACACTGTTATGGTCCAGGTTAGGACCAAGGAAGAACAACACGAACACAAGAATTTAGAAATAACGAAGGTATATTACACGAAATAATAATACAAGATGTAGAAGGTGTTAGTATGACTGTCAGTCTGGTTTGGAGTGAACTACTATCGGCTCGACTCGATTCACACTGTTATGTTCCAGGTTAGGACCAAGGAAGAAGAAACACGAACACAAGAGAGAAATAACGAAGGTATATTACACGAAATAATAATACAAGAAAGAAAGGTGTTAGTATGACTGTCAGTCTGGTTTGGAGTGAACTACTATCGGCTCGACTCGATTCACACTGTTATGGTCCAGGTTAGGACCAAGGAAGAACAACACGAACACAAGAGTAGAAATAACGAAGGAATATTACACGAAAAATAATACAAGATGTTTCAATGTTATTATGACTGTCAGTCTGGTTGAAATTTTTACTATCGGCTCGACTCGATTCACACTGTTATGTTCCAGGTTAGGACCAAGGAAAACAACACGAACACAAGAGTAGAAATAACGAAGGTATATTACACGAAATAATAATACAAGATGTGGAAGGTGTTAGTATGACTGTCAGTCTGGTTTGGAGTGAACTACTATCGGCTCGACTCGATTCACACTGTTATGGGTCAGGTTAGGACCAAGGAAGAACAACACCCGTACAAGAGTAGAAATAACGAAGGTATATTACACGAAGTAATAATACAAGATGTGGAAGGTGTTAAATGACTGTCAGTCTGGTTTTGGAGTGAACTATTACCGGCTCGACTCTGATTCACACTGTTATGGTCCAGGTTAGGACCAAGGAAGAACAACACGAACACAAGAGTAGAAATAACAAAGGTATATTACACGAAATGATAATACAAGATGTGGAAGGTGTTAGTCTGACTGTCAGTCTGGTTTGGAGTGAAACTACTATCGGCTTTGACTCGAATCACTGTTATGGTCCAGGTTAGGACCAAGGAAGAACAACACGAAACACAATAGTAGAAATAACGAAGGTATATTATACGAAATAATAATACAAGATGTGGAAGGTGTTAGTTTATGACTCTTCAGTCTGGTTTGGATTGAATTACTATATATCGACTCGATTCATGTGTTATGGTCCAGGTTAGAAACCAAGGAAAAAAAAACACGAACACAAGAGTAAGAAAAAACGAAGGTATATTACTTTTTAAAAATAATACAAGATGTAGAAATATTTTAGTATGACTGTCAGTCTGGTTTGGAGAATGAACTACTATCGGCTCGATTCAAACACATCTGTTATGGTCCAGGTTAGGACCAAGGAAGGTTCAAACAGAACACAAAGGTAGAAATAACGAAGGTATATTGAACGAAATAATAAAACAAGATGTAGAAGGTGTTAATAATGATTGTCAGATTCTGGTTTGGAGGAATTAACTATTATCGGCCTGAATGATTCATAAAATTGTTATGGTCCAGGTTAGGACCATTTTTTAACAAAAACGAATTTAAGAGTAGAAATTTAAAAGGTATATTTACGAAATAATAATACAAGATGTGGAAGGTAAAATTGTTATGACTGTTGTTTCTGGTTTGGAGTGAACTACTATCGGCTCGACTCGAATCACAACTGTTATGGTCCAGGTTAGGACCAAGGAAGAACAACACGAACACAAGAGTAGAAATAACAAAGGTATATTACACGAAATGATAATACAAGATGTGGAAGGTGTTAGTATGACTGTCAGTCTGGTTTGGAGTGAACTACTATCGGCTCGACTCGAATCACACTGTTATGGTCCAGGTTAGGACCAAGGAAGAACAACACGAACACGTAGTAGAAATAACGAAGGTATATTAAACGAAATAATAATACAAGATGTGGAAGGTGTTAGTATGACTGTCAGTCTGGTTTGGAGTGAACTACTATCGGCTCGACTCGATTCACTGTTATGGTCCAGGTTAGGACCAAGGAAGAAAGGCCAAGAACATTTATTAGAAATAACGAAGGTATATTACAAAAAATAAATAATACAAGATGTAGAAGGTGTTAGTATGACTAAAGTCTGGTTTGGATGAACTTTCCCAAAATTATTCGGCCTCGACAAATTCAGGTTGTTATGGTCAGGTTAAGATAAAGGAAAATCAAAGGGTTTTATATTCTCTCTTGAAATTCGATTTTTTAGAAATAACAAAGGTATCTGGTTACGAAATAATAATACAAGATGGGAACATTTATAGAATATGTTATTTTATATGATTGTCAATCTGGTTACAACTCCAGTTGAACTACTTTTTAATGTGACAAGTTTTTTTTGTTATGGTAAAGGTTTTCCAGGACCAAGGAAGAACAACACGAATTTATTTAGAAAAGAAATAATGAAGGTATATTACACGAAATAATTTACAAGATGTTTTTCTTTAGTATGACTGTCAGTCTGGTTTAATTTTGAACTTTATTTGACTAAAAAGGATTCGAAAACTTTCATTTATAAGGGAAATATGTTAGGAAGTTCATTCTTTGTTAAGTATTATAATTTTTTTTATATTACACCAAAAAAAAAAATACCTCGAGGGTCTTTAAAATTTTTCTCTTCGGATTAATCAATCATCTTTAAAAATTCTGAAATTTTTTTTCCTTGATTTTTCTGGTTTGCTTTAAAATTTTATTTTGGATTGAACTCATTTGTCCAAATATTCTGTTATTTCCTTAATAAAAGAAAATGTAATTAAAAACGAACATTGCCATGAAAAAATCTGATTTTAAAAATTTTTTTTAAAATCTTCGACCCTTAATTTTAAAAATCACTTTTGGTTTATGAAAGTTTTTTATATCTGGCTCCTAAATTTTATTTCATTTTGATTTTTTGAACATTAAAAATACTTCTAGTTATATAAATATATATATATATATATATATATATATATATATATATATATATATATAAAATTTTATGGTGGACTGATATAAACCATTCGTTTATTTTCAAAACAATCATAAAAAGTTCGTAGATGAAATTATCCCAGACGATTTTTAATAGTGAAAACTTTGAAATCTGAACTAATTGAAACAAGTTGATGGGATTGAACTAAAAAATGACCTGGTGTAAATAAGAAGTCTGCCCTTTTTTCATGTATTTCAATTTATTTTCGATTAACTTTATATGTCCTGCTATGTTGGTTGTTTCTATTAGATTGAAGAAAAATCTATGACTTTCAACAGAATTAGGTTAGAAATTTTAAGTAATATTAATGGATTCGAATAATATTACAAATTCTGCTCTCACGATCCTTTTATCGGATAAATATGACTTTTTCCCTCCTGGTCATCTTTCGATATATATATATATATATATATATATATATATATATATATATATATATATATATAATGCAATATATTGGTATTTAAGAAAGCAAATCTTTTGTTTCAGAAATTGCTCATGTATTTTAAATTTATTCAATATCATTAAAAAAGCAAAATAGTGACTAACAGCCAAAAAAAATGAAAAGGATATGATGGTTTTCATGCACTTAAAAAGTTTTTTAATTTGAAATTATGAAAAGGGTTTATTACTCGATATTAGAATCCTTTCATGGTAAAAAATAAATATATATATTCTAACAATATTTGCCACATATACATATATTTTTTCAAAAACAAGGTCCAATTTTTTCAAAAAAATTTATTTTTTATTAGCATCATAATTTTTCATGGTAAATATTTAAATATTTAATATAATAAAAACTAGACTTGATGTGTTCAAATTTAATATATAGGATTATTGACCATCCGGGCGATGGTTTTCAAAATGACCAGTTGTTTCGAATGGAACTTTCTTGTCACTATTTGGAAAACCATTGAATGGTTCCTCAAACATTTGGATCCAAAAGTTCTAAACGTCGAACATTTTGGTGAATAACTGAGTATGAATATAGCTCGTTAGAAAAATGTCATCGAGAAACAACAGATATTTATTTTGTCGTGTTATAATAAGTAATTCTTCAAATCAAAAGATACAATTTTATTCAGGATTCCTGGATTAAGAAACTGGAATATAATAGAAATTGTTAGTTTTTTATTTATTTTCGTTAGATAAAAAATATTTTAAATGTCAACTCTGATTTTTTATCACTTTTTTCTTGCTCATTATTGTACGTATTTGAAAAAATTATCATTTCTCTAATGATTTATTTGTAAATAAGACATTACAAAACATAACATTAATAAAGGCGATTCGTCGAGGAAACGAAAAATCGATTTATGTCTTCAATTATATACAACGATGTCCACTGGCATTTTTCTTTTACATATTTATATTTTGTGATGGGGACAAATTTTATTAATTTAAAAGGTTGTTGGTCCAATCTTCATCATATTCATATCGTAGAACCTTTAAAAATTTAAGAATATAAAAATGAGATTTTGTCTATGAAATATTATATATAATATAGAATATATAATATATATATATAATATATATATATATATATATTATATTTTTTTATATCAAAATGAATAAACTTAAGTTATCAAATTTATTTCCATATTGCATCATTTGATATAGGCAACATCTTTGTATATATCATTTTAAAAGTTTGAAATTTCCATTTGAAATTGAATCAACAATTATTGAAAGGTTTCAAGTGTTCTTCAACAAGAAAAAAATTGGAGAAAATAGAGGTTAATCTGTCATTTTGTTTTGTCTGTCTTTGTAATGGATTGAATGCTCTCTATAGTATTACGGATGCAATATATATATATATATATATATATATATATATATATATATATAAACGAAAGATTTGAAATTAAATAATATAAACTCAGGAATTTAATGGTCTTTTTTTTATGCATGATATTAAACAGCATATTTTTAATAAATTATTTTTTAGATAATTGCTGAAAATAGTTATTAAAAAGGATTTATGGACATATATAAAATTATATATATGTTATATATATCACATAAATGCAATTATTTGTGATATTCATGTCAACATGTGTGTGTGTATGTGAACCCAATGTAATATATATATATAAATATATGCGATAGAATATATGGATATATATATATATAATATGGACTTTAAATAAATTAAATCAGCGATAATGTGATTAAATTTTAAACTGTTTACTAAAAAAATTTTTGTCTTAAAATAAATAGACAAGGTTTTTATTTATTTAATATGAAGGATGGTTTAATGAAAAATATTTAAATAAATTAACATAATTAATATACGCAATATTATATATATATATAATATAAATAGCAACCTTTAAAATTGAAATTCAAATAAACGTTCGGTGCTGAGATTTTCCCATTAAGACTAAAATCGTCAGGCCAATGTTTGTTGTTTTTTAAGGATATATATATATATATATATATATATATATATATATTTTATAAATTAATTGATTTTAAAATATGTTTTTTCTTTTGTTCTAATTGTTTCAAAAATAGCGGCTTTTATCTGAATTTAATTTTGTAATTAAATTAAAAATCATTAGTTCCATTTCATCCTCAAAGCGAATTAGTGTAATTTTTAAAAATTGAATAATAAATGCTGACACAGCTAAAATCACATTTCCATGGTTACAGAATATTTAATAGAATTGATCAAGGGATGTATAGATTTTCCTTATGTTTTCATTACAATTTTTTTTTATATTTGGTAAGGGTTTATATTACGATTTTAAAAAAGTTATATTGAAATATTTTTGATGTATGTTTTTTTTTTTTTAAAAAAAACAAAAAAACGGTAAAAATTTCTTTATTTTTTTTTTTTTTTTTTTAATTTTAAAATTTAAGGGTTGTTCAGATCATAATTTTAATTATTTAATTACGATTTAAAAATATAAAATAGTTTTTAATTTTTATTAGTTTTTATATTTTTTTTAATAACAGTTAAATGTATTAGAATCCATGATATTAAGTAAAAGGATTTTTTTAACATCAAGTTTATTTATGTAAAAATTTTTTATTTTTTTTTTTTTTTATGAAAAATTTATGACTATTACGGCAAAAATATCTTATTCATTTCACTGATTTAGTAAACTTTTATTTTATATTTAAACCTATTAAAATTATTGTTTATAATTCATTTTAATTAACAAAATTTTAATTCATCTTTAAAATATTTTACATAGTTATCTTTTATAGTCTATATTTCATTTTAATTTATTTAAATGTTTTAGAATTATTCACTTTAATTAGTAAATTATTATTCCAAAAAAAATTAAAAAAAGGTTAGAATTCATAAAATTTTATATTTTAATTATAATTTTAAATAAAATTTTTTTTTTTAAAAAATTTTCATTCTTAGTTTTAATAGACTATATTATTTTTATAAATCATAATTTCATTCTTTTTTTTTATATCAAATTATGTAAATTACGATTTTTAAACTTTTATAATTTTAATAACATGGGTAATTTAATAATTTAAATTTTCTTTTCGTCATAATTTCATTTTCAGATTTGTTTTAAAATTTATTTATTCGGTATTAATTTATTTATTTATTTGGGTTTATATTTAATTTAAGTAATATTTTTTAAAATATGTTTGTTGAGAAAAGAACATGGGTTACAATTGTAAATACACATTTAAATTTATTTTCACTATTGTTTTAATTAGATTTTTTCAGTAGGTTAAAACCATTTAAATTCATTTAGAATTATTTACACTATATAACACATTTTATTTAAATATATGTATTTATTACCTGATCCTTTTATTTATTTACAATTTTTAAATATTGAAAGGAAAATTTTTGACAATGACGGCATAAAATAGCTATTTCATTTCTCTGATTCAGTAAATTTTTTATTTTTTATAAACTTAGTAATATATAGTTTCTCATGTATGCACAAAGGATATGGGTCATTTAATGACCTACAAATTCTAGCTTTTCTTATTAACTTCCATTTTACTGTAGGTGTTTTATTTGATTCTTTTAGATGCCAGAAGTATTTTGAGAGAGATGTCTGATTTTTTATATTTATTTATTCTAAATGAAGTTTGATGTTGGTTGAATCTTTTTTGAATTCATGGCTAGTGCAACCTATATATATATTTTTATGTTTTCAGGACTTTCAATCGAAGAGATATTGCATTAGTATACTAATGATTCAGTGCAACATTTATTTTGTAGAGGGCAATTTTGAGGGTTTTTATAGTTACATAATTTTGTTTATTTTCATCAGTTTTTTTTTATTTTTCCATTGTCTAAATTTTTTGGTTTTGGTATAAGTGTTTATTTAAGATATTAGCATTATGGTTCTTAATGATTTTTTTCTAAGTTTTTTGTACAGCTATAACTCAATTTTAGTGTGTTTTTATTGAAAATAGTACTTAGTTTACTTTCACTAGGAAAATGCTTGACTATTAATGCGAGGATTTTTGTCCTAATTTGTTCTTTACCATTTGGTTATATGGGGAGTATACTAAATTATTTTTCTACATCTGTTTTTTCTATGCTTTTCATTTTCATTTTTTATATAAGTTAGTTTTGGGTTTTTGTAGCCACTCTCTTTAGAGCCTTATTATAGGAATTGATATGCTCCTCGAAAATCTTGTCATTTGCTGAATTTGTACTAATTCGTTTACTGATAGATAACGATATATGTTTAATTATAGACGGGGGGTGATTTGATTTAGGGTGAATATATAAAGGATTTGTGTTGTTTTTTTTTAATAAGGTGTGTATGTATTTTTATTTAGATCTAATGTTATATCTAGGAAGTCTACTTTTTTTGATTTAGTACTAACCGTAATTTTTAAGCCCATGCTTTTAAATAATTTTACTTACTATGAGTAATTTTCCTTCTGTTATGTTTAATATAGTCTATTAAAAACTAACAATGAAAATATTTTAAAATTTTAATGTTGTAATTTTAAAATTGTAATTAAAATTAAGTTAAATAAAATGAATTCTAACCTAAATTTTTTTTAATTAGTACTACACGCATTAAAAGAATCCAATAAAAAACACCTATAGTAAAATAAAAATTAAAATGAAATGCCATAAGATGTAAGCTTTTGAATGACCCATGTCCTTAGTACTTACATGAGAAACATTATATTACTAGGTTTATATATAAAATGAAAGTTTACTAAATCAGTGAAATTAAGTAACCATTTTTGCCGTCATAGTCATAAATTTTTCATAAAAAAAAAATAAGTAAATAAAATGACACCTCATATACAAACTTAAACTTAATGTTAAAATAATCCTACATAATATAATGGATTCTAATACATTTAACTGTTCTTAAAAAGAATATAGTATAATAAAAATTAAAAATGAGAATATTTCAAATCGTAGTTAAATAAAAATTATTATGATCTGAACACTTCAGAAAATTTTAAATTTATAAATAAAAAAAAAAATGCCGTAAGAATTTTTTTGCCGTTAACAATAATTTTTTTTTTTTTTAAAAATTTGGAATCATATTTTTAAATAAATAATTATATTTATGCTCTACTTTTGTATCGAGCACTATTTTTAAAAAATAATAACTAAAATACTAAGGGACTTTGGATTATTTACCTAACCAGTTCCTTCCTATTTTTCTATATATTTTCACACACATTCACACACACACACACACACACACACACACACACACACACACACACACACACATACATATATATATATATATATATATATATATATATATATATATATATATATATCGTAAATATAAAAGATGTTATTAAAATTGGACCAGGTATATTTAAATTTTAAATTCAATACAACTGTTTTTACAATTTCCACGAAACAGTTTTTCACGTTTACCCTAGTATGGTACAAGGCCATGTTACAATGCACGTAGATGATGGTTTCACAGTTCTTTTTAATTAGATGCAGAAACATTTCCATGACAATTAATCAATGACGTATTTATTACACAAGAATTCATAGCGTAGGATGTTCATCCCTGGAAATTTCATCACGGTTTTTTTTGATGACAAGTTTCTGTTATTAATCTTTCAGACTAACATCTATATCTTTGTTGATTTTATCAAAACCTTATCGATATTTCGTTTGAAAAATTGATTCTTTTTAGCATGAAGTTTAGGCGTTTGGAGATTATGATGGAAATTAATAGATAACCTAGTCATATTTGCATACTGCGTCGCCTTTGTAACATTAGGACGAGCGTTTTAAATAAAAGAATCTTGCCGAAGTATTCGCCGAGAATAAGGTCGTATCTTTTCTAAGGTGTCATTCAAAAAAGCCAGTTTCTCACTTCAGAGCAAACGTACAAAATAAATGTTGCTTTCGTAGTTAAAAATATTTACACCCATATTTTGAATGATGACTTGGCTCTAGCGAAGATTTTCGTTTTATAGTCATCTTTTCAATCAACATAGGAGAAATTGGATTGTTCTTGTAATTATAAGAAGAATCCTGTTTCTGAATCTTGGCTGAGGACTGTAAATGGCTCTTTAGCTATAAAATGTTTATCAAAGAGTTAATTTTTACGAGATTCAAAGTTTTAATGATTTGTCGTTTTTCTTTTATTATTTAATTTTCTTCAAATTATTATTGTCATTTTCTTTTTCTCCTTTAAAAGCTTTTAATCAAATGTTATTATTTGTAAGTCTTCTTGATTCTTTCAAACTTGTTCAAGAAAAAAGGTTTAGCGTGATATCAATCCTAGAGCTTCCAAAATAAAGACAGTTTTTCTCGCCAGAATCTATCTTACATATTTATAAATCTACCATTCGTCCTTTCTTTCAATATTTCTTTATTTGGTCTGGTGCGAAGAACTATATATTTAGAGATTCTTGATAAAAATCCGAAGAAGAATCTGCAATGTTACTGGGCTTGTCTTGGCATCTCGGCTTGAGTCACTTTCCCTTCGCCGTACCTTTTACTTTTAAGTCTACCAGTTGACCTTTCTTTGAATATCGCTGCCACATTTGCTCTGGTGATCCTGCTATATATGTTTGAAAATCTGAGAGCCAAGTTCCAATTCCAGTAGTGCTCTTCATAAACTCACCTCTTCTCTGCCAGCTATTGGTTAATTAGTATTAGTAAAACATTATTAGCTTCTAAAATATATTTCAGGGTTGATAAGCCGTAAAAAATCAATCAATCTATAATACAGTAAGAGACACAGATCCCATCTAAAATGTGCTGGGGATGGTGTAGATACTACACTCTGATCCTAGCGTAAATCTCTTATATACAAAGCAGTAGAATATGAGTTTAGATTCTCGATCGTAAGACGTAACTGATTCCAGTATGAAAGATTCAAGCAAGGGATAGATACTACACTCTGATCATACGTATAATTTTTACATATAAAAAGAATTTTTACATATAAAAAGAAAACGGAATAGTCTATCGATCATAATTCAGAACTTATTCAAAAGCACGATGACTATCTGCTGGGCAGATACTACACTCTTATCTCTGGTCGAAAAACATAACGATCTTGAAGACAAGAAGTCAATATAAATTCTCGGTTAAAAAGCGTAACTGATTGCTGTAAAGCGGTAAACATCAGGCACAGATACTAGGCTGATCTTTGATAAAAAATGTGGTAATGTTCGGATGGACAAGATTGCTGAATAACAAACAAGATAACATGAAAATAAATGTTGTAATTAGGACAATAAAGTCTTAATTGTACCTTAGCAAAATTTGTGAAAATTCTTTCATGGATAAGGTACTTCAGCCAGTCAAGTAGGAATTGATTTTTTTCCCACGCTAATAAGCATTTCCATTGGAATTGAACAATAATTTGAAGTCTTTGTGGCAATTAATCGCTTCCCACATCTATATTTACTTTTATTCACCTCGTCTAATTGCCTAATTACGAGAAATTATTTTATGTTTAATTAGTTCGCATTTTTTTTAATAATTACATTAAGTAGCGTCACATTTTTATTTCATTCATCTTCTTTTTTTTTTACCTTTTATTTCAAGAGCGTTAGAACTTCAAAATTCAGCCAAACCAAGAGGCTATCGCTCTTATTGCAATGATGCCAAGAGAGTTCCAGCATCTCTGCTCTCCTCTTTGATTCTATAGATGTTATTAAAGAAACGTTTTCACAAAGAACTCTCCAGTCATCTTCAAGTGTCCACTTTTTTTTTTAACATCCGATAATATATATTCGGTTTTAAAAATTCGAAACTTCTAAAATCCTATTTGTCATAGTGCAATCAGATTCTGAGTTACACACTTCTAATTTGTTATTGTAGACATGTTATTATAGAAATGTTTCGATTAAGTATTCACCGGTCATTTTCAGGTATCCACGTTTTTTAATCTCCCGATAATATTCTTACGGATACAGAAATTTAAACTTTCACAGTCTTATTCCATTTTATGGTGTAGCTGTTATAATAGAAATATTTCAGTTAAGTATTCTCCGGTCATCTACAGGTGTCCACTTTTTTTTAATTGTCGGAAATTCAACCCGTCTAGAATGCTGTCCATCATAGCGCAATGATGCCAAGAGAATTTCACCGACATTGTTCTTCCATTTTATAGTATAGTCCGATGAGAGACTTCTAATTTTTTATTCTAGAGATGTTAATACAGAAACGTTTCGATTAAGTATTCTCCGGTCATTTTCAGGTAACCACGTTTTTTTTTTTTAACTCCCGACAATATTCTTACGCATATAGAAATTAAAGCCTTCAGAAATATTGCCCGTCATAGATTTTTTTTTGCTGAAAAACTCCTGGAAACACAACATTTCTTTCTTTTTTTTTTGTAGCTGTTATAATAGAAATATTTCAGTTATCTACTCTCCGGTCATCTACAGGTGTCTTTTTTTTTAAAACTACAAACTGTTTTCGTTAGAACTTCAAAATTCAGCCAACCGAAATCTTATCACTCATATTGCCATGATGCCAAGAGAGTTCTAGCATCATTACTCTCCTTTTTAATTCTATAGATGTTATTATAGAAACATTTTCACAAAGTACTCTCCAGTTTTCGTCAGGTGTTCACTTTTTTTTTTAACTTCCGATAATATATTTTCGGATTTAGAAATTGTAAACTTCTAAAATCCTATCTGTCATAGTGCGATAAAAGTGTGAGTGACACACTTCTTTTTTTTTATTGTATAGATCTTATTATAGAAACGATTTGATTACGTATTTTCCAGTCATTTTCATGACTTTTAAGCTACAAATTGCTTTTATAGTGTTAACTTTATCAGCGAGTTAAAGTTTATGAGATTTAAAATTTTAATGTTTTATTGTTTTTTTTGTGCTTCTGATTTTTTTTATAATTATTTTTTTCTTTTGTCATTTTCTGTTTCCTTTTCTTTTCTTTTTTTTTTTTTTTTTTGCTTTGACTAAGTAATCTTTGATCATCTTCAGGTGTCTAGTTTTGGAACCTCCGATAATATTCGAAACTTCTAAAATCCTATCTGTCATAGTCTGATGAATTTGAGACACACAGTTCACAATTTTTATTGTATAGATGTTATTATAGAAACGTTTCAATTAAGTGTTCTCCGGTCATCTACAGGTGTCCACTTTTTTTTAAACTGCCAACAATACCTTTGGAAATTTAAAATCCAACCCTTCTAGAATGCTGTCCGTCATAGCACAATAATGCCGAGAGAATTTCAATATTTTATTTTGCCATTTTGTTCAAAAAAATTTAAAATAAAAATAAAAATATTTCAGTTATCTACTCTCCGGCAATCAACAGGTGTCTATTATTTTTTTTTTTAACTACAAAGTGTTTTCGCTAGAATTTTAAAATTCAACCAAGCCAAAATGCTATCACCTATATTGTGATTATTCCAAGAGAGTTTCAGTATCATTGTTCTCGTTTTTGATTGTATAGATGTCGGACATTAAAGTATCAACCACCACAACTAGATTGCTGCGTCATTAACTATTATTTCAAGTTCCTAACGTTTTGTACGTCGAACCTTTCTTAGGACCGACTTAGTGAAAAACAAGCCTCCACTGTGAAAACTACTCTACAACAGTTTGGTGATGCCGAGAGGCTAACTGCCTCATTATTGTCTTTTTTGACTGTAGAGATTATATTATAGAAACTTTTCGCTTAAGTTTTCTCCGGTCATCTTAAGGTGTCCACGTTTCTAACTGCAGATGATTTCGCTAGGATTTCAAAATTCAAAAATGCTATCCGTTATAGTGTGATAATGTAGAAATCATTCCACCCTTATTGTTATTACATTTGATTGCATATATTTTGTTCTAGAAAGATTTCTGTTAAGTAATTTCCGGTAATCAGGGTGGATTCAGGGTGCTTTTTTTTTTTTTTAAATTCAGGCTATATTCATTCAAATTTTCTTTTAAGAACGATAAAAGAAACTGGATTGTTTTTGTAGAATCCTGTTTCCTAGTTTCTGAATTTTGGCTGAGAACTGTAAATAATTTTGAAGGTATAAAATGCTTTTATAGTGTTAGCCTTGTCAAAGAGTTAATTTTTATGCGATTTAAAGTTGTAATACTTTGTTGTTTTTTTATTTTTAATTTTCTTCATAATTATTATTATTATTACCATCTTTTTCTCTTTTTTGCTTTAAAAGCTTTTAATCAGATGTTATTATTTGTAAGTCTTCTTGATTCTTTCAAACTTGTTCAAGAAAAAAGGTTTAGTGTGATATCAATTCTAGAGCTTCCAAAATAAAGACAATCTTCCTCGCATCTTACGTATTTGTAAGCCTGTCATTTGTCCATGCTAAGAATATTAACATCATATCTTCAGGATTGCAAAATTAAAACCTTTTAAAATGTTATCCATCATAGAGTGATGACACCGAGAAAGATTGTGTGTCATACGATTCTCAGTTTCTATTGTATATATGTTATTGTAGAAACGTTTCGGTTCATTATTCTCTGGTCATCTTCAGGTATCCATTTTTTTTTATCTACCGACAATATTGTTTCGGATTTCAAAACTCAATCATTCTAAAATCATATCCGTCATAGTGTGATGATGCCGTGAGAATTCGAGTCACAGGGTCGACACTTTTTATTATATAGATGCTGTTATAGGAAAAGTTTCGGTTAAGTTTTCTCCGGTCATCTTCAGGTGTCTACTTTATTTAACTGCCGACAATATTAACATCATTTCGTTATGATTTCAAAATTAAAACGTTCTAAAATCCTATCTGTTATAGTGAGATGATACCGAGAGAGTTCCAAACTTACTATTCTCCTCTATGTATATATTGATGTTTTTAAAGAAACGTTTCGGTTGACTAATTCCCGTACATCTTCAGGATGCTTCTTTTTTTTAAATGCAAATATTTATATATTAAAAAAAAATGGAAATATTAGCCAGAAAATAACGATTGACATAGCATTTAAATTTTTGATGAGCAAGTTTAATAATAATAATAAGATAATAGTAATAATGATGAGTGTATAGAGCCAGAGTGTTGAGATAAAAAAGTAACAATAATAAGATGGAATAAAACTAGTAATAAAATAATAGTAATAATGAAGAGTGTATAGAGCCAGAGTGTTGGGATAAAAAGCAACAATAATAAGATGGAATAAAACTAGTAATAAAATAATAGTAATAATGAAGAGTGTATAGAGCCAGAGTGTTGGGATAAAAGCGAAAATAATAAGATGGAATAAAACTAGTAATAAAAATAATAGTAATAATGAAGAGTGTATAGAGCCAGAGTGTTAGATAAAAAGCAACAATAATAAGATGGAATAAAACTAGTAATAAATAATAGTAATAATGAAGAGTGTATAGAGCCAGAGTGTTGGGATAAAAAGCAACAATAATAAGATGGAATAAAACTAGTAATAAAAGTGTTGGGATAAATAGTAATAATAATAATATATAATATTTATATATATATATATATATATATATATATATATATATATATATATATATATTCCTGTAGCTTACTGCTACCAGCAAGCAGAAAATATTTTCTCCTGATGATGGCCATTTTCGGCGAAACTAGTCGAGGAATCTAAATGAATAAAAAACGAAAGTATATTAATCTACAACCCAGTGTGTTTGAAGATTTTAATTTTTAATATTTTTTATAGTTCAATATATATATATATATATATATATATATATTAAGCGTTGTATGAAACAACTAAAATAAATTATACGTTAAACTTTAAAAATATTTTTAATTTTGTAGGTAGTAATTTTATAGTATATGCGCAACTTGTATTTTAAGAATACACGTCACTGCTGGAAGATTTTCTCGTCCTTTTCCGATCATCTCGCTGTAGACGTTAAATAAATCCGTTGAGAAAAAGCTTTGTTTCTATTCTTGTGTATTCATGAAGATAGTTCTCTGTCTGTGTGCAAATTGTTTCTTCCCAGGAAAGGTTCTATTTCGCGTATAAATGGAACCTTATTTTGAGGAGTTCCTTATATCATATCCTCCTACAATGTATAAGCGATCATGGATCCCCACCCCCCGAAAAGAACAATATGAATAAAGACAAAAGTAACTTTTTTATAATGTTTGGTCCTTTGAGAGACTATATTAAAAAAAGTTAGAGGACGAAACGCCGTTTTAAAATAAGTTTTCCTTTTTTTTTTATTCATATATATATATATATATATATATATATATATACAGGGTGTTTCAAAAAAATTTGATATCCTTTGAGATGTAAAATCACAGAAAGTACATGATTAAGGCAAATGAAATTAAAAAGTATTAATGTTGAAGATCATAAGATTTATTCTTCCAAATCTGAATGAGAAATTCAAAAGCATGTGGATTATGTGAACGATTTCAAAAATGCGTGTGGTCCGCCTGAGACCTAAATATACGTCAAGTCGGTAATCCAGCTCCTGCCAAACACGCTGAAGCATATCTTGGATAACAGTCTTCAGTGCTCTATTGATTTCACGCTTGAGTTCTTCTATGTTTGCAGGAAGAGGGGAACATCCACCATTCCTTCACGTAGCCCCAGAGGAAAAGTCATTTTTAAATCAGGTGAACGGGATTAAATTTAAAGAACATACTGTCTTTAAACCCAGAACGCCCGAAAAATAAAGACATAAAAACATAAACAAACATTAAACATAAAGATGCTATTAAAATTTGAAGCCATTTGAAGAAATCTAACAAAGTTATTAGATTGCGAAATGATATTAAATTTTTAAAACATATATATATATATATATATATATATATATATATATATATATATATAAAAAAACAATATATATATATATATATATATATATATATATATATATATATATGACATAAAGAAAACAATAGCACGTAAGCTATGCTACGTGACAATATTACTAAGGAAACGTATAGCCATCGATACGCTGACACATAGAGATGACATAATCATAACACAGGCTGACAAAGGTAAAGGACAGTGATCTGGGGAATCGAAGAATACATTAAAAGAGGCCAACAGACAGCTAGCCGACAAAGAAACCTACAAAAACATACCTACAGATCCCTTCCAGAATACCAAAAGAATTAACTAGCTCACTAAATATAATGCTCGCAACAATCTAATCGACAAGGAAACATACACAGCACTTTACACCTACAAACATTACACCTGCTCGTTTCTATCTCCTTCCTAATATACAGAAAAGCAACAACCCAGGAAGGCCGGTTATTTCATCGTTCCAACTGCCACACGACAAAAATTTCCAAAAATACACAGACCATTACATAAATATGAACTAAGGAAGTAAAATCCTACATCAGACACAACATATCTACTGAACAAAATTAATCACATAAAACAGTACCAGAGAATGCTATTTCTAGTGACTATGGACGTTAGGTCACTCTATTCAAACATTAAAACATCGAAGGGGCTGCCCTTCAGGAAGCATTTACTAAAAGAAGAAAAACAGGACCCCACAGAAGTCATCACAAAACTCATGGAGCATGTCCTTACATTGAATACTTTCAACTTCAATGAGCACATTACCTTCATAAGAGGTTGTGCCATGGCAATCTATTGTAGTCCATCATATGCTACAATATTC
>CAHIKZ030002584.1:0-115000 GCA_903632075.3 Acanthosepion pharaonis
ATATAATGGGTTGTTCTCTCAGGTTCGAATCCTGTTCACAGCGTTCATTTTTACATTTCATGAAAAATATACAAAAACATTTTATTTGAGAATGTTTCACCGTTGTACAATCACTTGATGCATTAGCGTATGGCAATGTATTGTGTTCCTACAAATATCACATTCGGCATTCATTTTGTGTCTTCTATAAGTAAATATCCTATATTGTTTTTAGAATTTCTGCGGAAAATATCGGCTGTGATGGCCGAGTGGTTTAGTCGTTAGACTTGAAATCTGAATCCACTGAACCTTTGCTTAATGAATTAAACTTGCATAATGTGTTATATTCCGACAGACTTCCGCCTCCTTTTTACAGCATTCTTCTTGAATCTTCAATACGTAAATCTTTTTTAGAAAATTTGGAATATTTTCCGCCTGGTCTGGTCAAGTATTTATGTCGTTAGTAATGAAATCTAATGGCTCCTTCCGTTACAGGTTCGAATCCTGTTCTCAGCGCTCATTTTCCCTCTGCAATACAAATATTTAATCGTTATTTTAAGAATCTGACTGCTATGAAACATTGCTTCAAGCATTATTCTTACATAATGTGTTACATTTCTACACAGGGCTGTATGCTGCTGAGAACGTTTAATTTGATTCATTAACACGTTAATATCCAATATTTGTCTTAGAGATATGTAAATTTCATCCGGTCTTGTTGTTCGAGTGCTTAAGGCTTTAGACTTGAAATCAATTGGCTTATTCCGTCACAGGTTCGAATCCTGTTCACAGCATTCAAGTATTTACTGGAAAAGTAATATAAGATGGGAGATAAAGTAACAGGAATATTGCGAAGGCGCGAGAAAAAAGAAGTGTTACCAGAAGATCAGTAGATAGCGATTGATATAGCATTTAATTTTTTTCGATTAAATTTGGTTGGAAAATATGGAGATGGAAAGGTGTTCCAGAAGCGAGAAGTGCGAGAAAAGAAACTCATATTATTGTATTCACGGTTACATCTAGCCAGCTCAACTATAAATTGGTGAGACCTCATCGCCATTCTAGTACTGCGCTTAATGTTTCTCAACTTATGCACACAAAACATCTTTCACAAATAGTAACTATGTGAACAGCACAATGCTTTCTAAGTATATATGGGAAATTAAAACAAAACGCACATCTAAAAAATATCTTGGAAGATCATCAGCCTACAACAACAAATAAAACTTTCAAACTTTGTTTGGAGAAAAATATATATCATTAAAACAAAACCCCCCCAAAAATGATTAAAGGAAAAACATCCGAGCTCATCTAAAAAAATGCAGACATGAAAACAATTTTTTACTACGTTACTTAAGAATCGAAAACGGAAAAAATAAAATAAAATAAAGATAAAATAAATAAATAAATAAACAAAATGACAATAAAATAAGTAAAAGAAATTAACCCAAACAAATTACCAAATCCCACCCGTTAGAATAGACGAAATAGAATAAATAAATGAAAAATAAATAAGCAAAATCAATGATCCCAAATAAATAAAGTAAATAATAAACAAATCAACAAACCATTATGACCAAAATATTAGTTAGACTATAAAAATCAAACCAAAAATCGGACGAAAAAATAGCCATAACTGTTATATAACGATAAAAAATACTACTTTACTTAAAAATCGAAAACCGAAAAGAGTAAATAAAAATATACAGTATAAAAAATAAATAATAAAAAAGTAAAATAAATTAATCTAAATTCATCCAAATAAATAAACTAACAAACCGATCCCGATAAATTAACCGTTAGAATAAACAAAGATAATCAATCCAAATAAATACATGAAGTAATAAACAAATTAAAAACTGCTTCCGCCAAAATAATAGATAGGATAAACTACAACAATCAACCCCAATATTGAATAAATAGCTTTAATTATCTTCCCAAACCAAAACAAAACTATTAAATAAGCGATATAAACAAATTTTTACTACGTTAATAAAAACACCGATTAAAAAAAAAAAATGAAATATATAAGATAAGAAATAAAAAATAAATGAAAATGAAAAAAAATAAAAATAATAATGACAAGCAAAATAGTTTAACCCAAATAAATAAATAAACAAATAAACGACTTCCGGTAAAATAACCGCCAAAATAAGCTACCCACAATGCACCACTGACCCGGATATATAAATAGCCGAGAAAAATAACAGCACTCGTGGCCTGACGATTGCGTCTAGCATGAAACAGACTGTCGCCTCTAAGTGTTGACTTCTATGTTCACTTTTATATTTATATATATATATATATGATATTATATATTTATATATAAATATAGCACACGCTAAGACTATATTTCTTCACACACACAAACACATACACACACATATATACATATATATATATACATATATATATATATATATATATATATATACACATTCCAAATTTATATAGAATATATAGATATCAATGTAGGATATATAAGAATATAATATATGATTAATTTAATAGGTCTGATGTATTAGATCGTATATATATACATTTCAATATATTAAAAATAAACATGGAAAATAATATTTGATATATATATATATATATATATATATATATATATATATATATATATATATATATATATATATATATATATATATATATTATAAATTAATTGATTTAAAATATGATTTTCGGACTGCAAATATATATATATATATATATATAAATATGGATATATAAATATATATACATTAAATTATATATATATATATATATATATATATATATCATTATATATATATATATATATATATATATATATATATATATATATATTATTTAAAATAACTATACATTAAAACATGTTTGTTTAAAAAAGAACGGATAAACATTTTGTAAATAAAATATATTTGAATAAAGGTGATATCAATTGAAAAAAAATTTAGTTAAAAAATTTGCAAAAAATTTAAAGACATGATTGTTTTATTTTGGATAAAAAATAAAGGAGCACCGCAATGCCTATATCAAAAAAAAAGAAATCAATTGAGTAAATTGCATAAAACATGTCTTTTAGCCAATACACAAAATAGAGCAAATTTAAAGACCTAGTGATCCAGAACCCACCTAGCACGTTTGTACCCTGAAATATCCGTTAGATAAATTGGTAGGTTCACGTTTTGCTATGAATATATTTTAGCATGACATATGCATGTAATATAACATCACTAAAGAACTACTCATTATCTTATGAAGAGATGGTGTTGATTGCCTGCGTGATCACATGATAAGACACGAGTAGTGTTGAAACAAACAGTTAACACATGCATATGTTATAATTTTGAATAAATATTATTTGCTCTATTCTGTATGAGGTTAGAGGTTAGATGTTATACTTGACGAGATGAGCCATCAGTTATAGACGTGTCACCATTGCTTCCAGTTAAGTTTGGTCTGTTTTGTTTTACGGTATATCAACCTCAATGGCTTATTTAATAAACAATGGAATTTCTGATAATTTTTTCTTCAAAAGCTCAATAGTATGGTAATATTTAAAAAACTTTGTATTTTGGGTAATATTTTTTTCTTTTTTTTTTGTTTTTCATGTTTCTGGTTTGGTTTGTTAAACAGCATATCAATCTTAGTGGGTTATTTAATACCAACAAGATTTTGTTTTGCTGGTTTATTTTTTTGTTTCAAGTTTGAAAAACATGGATACTTGTTCAATATGAGATATATATATATATATATATATATATATATATATATATATATATATATATTAGAGAAGAAAGAGAGAGAATAATGTCACCTTAGTGAGAGAGGAGAAGATAGATAGACAGAGAGAGAGATACATTTGGTTTGGTTTTTTTTGTTTTCAGATATTAAAAACCTCAATGGTATTATTTAATTTACGACAAGATTTTTTATTGCTGGTAATATATTTTTTTTCAAATCAAGATGGATTTTGAAATATATATATATATATATATATATATATATATATATATATATATATATATATATATATATAACATCTGTTGGAATGAGAAATATTTAGGAGAGATAGAGAGAGTTTTTTGGTTTGAGTTTTTTGTCATATCAAACCTATAAATAGATTATTTAGTATGGAATATACATTTATTTTAATTTCAGATATTTGATAATTTTTACAAAAGTTTATTGCTGGTAATAAATTTTGTAAAATATTTGATGGGATTAAAATTGAATTTTAAACAGTTTCATAACAATTTAAACCTCAGTTTGGGGTTTTAACTATTTAAAAAAAAAAGCTGGGCCTTTAAGAAGGTGCCACAATAATAGATTTAATTGAACCTGGGAACACCAGTAATTAAAATATATGAAGACGTTTTAAAAATTATGAAGAGAGCAGCCTTCCTGTTGGAATAGTTTAACACATACGTGTAGCAGTTTTTACGATCTTTTTTAACCATTCTTGAGCAAGGCCTCTGATCATGAGGTTTGAAAGGAAGAAGGACCACCCCATGAACATGAAAATGGTGGAAATAATAATGATGATGATGTTGATAGTAGTAAACATCATTATCAGAGAGCACGGAACAGTCCGGATGATATTGCAAAACCTATCTATCTATCTATCTATCTATCTATCTATCTATCTATCTATCTATCTATCTATCTATCTATCTTATTCAGTCTCTTCATATAAATCTGCTGCAATTCACAAACACACACTCTCATCTATCTATCTATCTATCTATCTATCTATCTATATCAATAACTATAAATCTATGAAAAATATATATATTTATCAATCTGCTAAAATATTCAGACACCCATACACACACTCAGAATGTTTATTTATCTATCTATCTATCTATTAAATCAGGAATCTATTATCTATCTATCTATCTATCTATCTCAAAATCTATTTTATCTATCTATCTATCCATCTATCTATTTTAGTCACTTTTATATATCTATGCAGTTCACAGACATTACAGAGAAACACTGTTATGTTATCTATTTATTTCTCGCAATTTCAGTCTTTTTTAAATATATAAAAGCAGTTCTGAAAAAATGCATCGCCCCCCCATATATATATATATATATATATATATATATATATATATATATATATGTGTGTGTGTGTGTATGATTTTGATTTAAAGCAGTATATATATATATATATATATATATATATATATATATATAGAAGACATATGAAATATATATATATATATAAACATTATGAATTATATATATATATAAACATTATGTATTATATATATATATATATATATATATATATATATATATATATATATGGTACATATCCATATATATATATATATATATATATATATATATATATATATATATATATTTTTTTCTTTTTGTAATTTTTTATTTTGTCTTCTAATTCTTACTTATTTCTTTTCAACATTTTCCTTCCTTTTTTTTTTTCTTCCTCCTTCCAAAAGTCGTCTGCTTTTCTCTTTCTTCTTTCCTACGAGGATGATTTAACTTCTGACAAATTTCATGCTATTAAAAATCCTTTTCATACAAGCCAGATAAAAACCGAAAATCGTTTGGCATTGAATGCATAAAATCTATACAAAGAACATTCGACCATCTAACTCTTCAACCCAAACCAGCTTCTCATTAAAAAAAAAATACTTTGTTACAATAAGAAAAATAAAATGAAAAGAAATCTATGCAAAATTGCGCCTCCTTTATAAAAGTCAATAAATGACTCAATAAATAAAAATTAATGAAAAAAAATCTAGCACTATTCATAAAGTTACAAAAGGTATCCCAACCTCCATTTACCTACCAAAGTAACACCCAACTCCTCTCTTTAAAGCCTCGCACTAACTCTAGTCAATTTTCTGGAGAGTTCTCATCGACTCCCAACTCCGGACTGACTCGGCAATCAGAAGCCATTCATTTAACCTCAATCCTGCGCCCACTTTCGACTCCGCAGTCGACATTCTAACAAAGCAATTTCCTCCCCTACAATTATGACATCAATTTTTTTTCACAAATTGCAGGCACTTCATTTCACTTTTAGAAGAACGAAAAGAAAAAAAATGCCAAAAAAAAAATAAGTTCTTGTTTTTATTTGACACTTCTTTCATTTATTTTCAAACTCTCATCTTCATTTTGCCATTATCACAATTTTCGGCATTATAATCAATAAGGTATTCATTGGGTTTTCACACCAGTCATAACTGGTTAGTTACACTGGAGATCCAGTGACAGCAAGCCTGTTTAAGACACCATCACTCTACTCAGAATTTTAGCTGCTGTTGTCTCGATCCTTCCTCTTATTTTTTAATATTTAAATTTGTTTTCTAATCATTTCAACCCATGCAAGGCAGTAAAGCCACGAGGATACAAGGAGTTATTGAGCGTGAAAGAATAAGAAAAATGAGAAACATTATTATGGAGGGAGAACAATAGGAGAGTAATCAGGAAGACAGTAGATAACGATTGACATTGCATTCAAATTCCTGAAGATCAAAGTCGCTTGGAAAGCATGGAGCCAGAAAAGAGTTCCATAAGTGAGAAGAAACTGTTAGCATAGAACTTACGGTTGCATCTAACCGTTTCAACTGTGAATAATTTATCCAAACAATTACCATGAAAGTATTTATACTAAAGGCGGTGGGAAAGTGACTGAAGCCGAGATGCCAGGTCAGGGCCAATAATATTACTGATTCTTCTTTGGATTTTATTAAGAATCTCTGAATATACAGCAGAAGTACCTAAGTATATGTGGCAGCAATATTCTAAACATGGATGAATGGTAGACTTATAGAATCTAAGATAGATTCTGGAGAGAAAAATTGTCTAGCATGGCACAGTGGACCAATTAATAAAGAGACATATATCTTTATTTTAATCACTTCTCCCCAAGCAAAGCCATAAAGCCACTAAGACAGAAGGGGTTACTGAGTGTGAAAGAATAAGAAAAAAAGTAAAAAAAAACATTATTATTATTAACGATAAAAGAGTAATCGAGAGGAGAGTAGAAAACGATTGACATTGCATTTAACTTTCTGAAGATCAATGATGGCGGAAAAGCATGCAGCCGGTTGAGATTTCAACAATGGCAGCAATATTCAATGCAAGGATAAACAGTAGATTTATAAATGTGTAAGATGGAATCTTACGAGAAAATATTTCTGGCGCGATACACTGAACCAACAATACTAGCAGCAGGCCGATCAGTTGATTATAATATAGACTCTTCACTTTATGTCAGCCAAAAAAGTGAGTCCAAGAAGGAATAATGAGTTTCTCTTCTGGTTGTTCTGCATCGGCCATTTTGATGGAAAGTAAAAATGAGTCTCAATGAGGATTAAAAGATAGCAGCCTTTTTTAGGCGAATGCCCACAAAACGAAGCTGCTATCTTTTAGAATTTTCTACTCTATACCGCTGACCACGAGAGAAACATTTGAATAATTTTCTAAAGTTTGTGTGAATAATAAGGAAAACTAATTGAAGAAACTTGTTATTTTTTCACTTGTTTAAATTATTCCGTACGATTTTAAGGAAATCTAATTAAATAATTTGTGAAATGGCAGACGACAACAATACTTACTGCGAACGCAGCAAGAAGTAAGCTCGTAGCTATTACTTTTAGAAGGAAATATTTAATTTATTTTACGCATAAACATCTGTATATTTTTTCTGAAAACTTACGACTGAATTTTGACAAGGTAGATAATTTTTTTCTATACAATAGGTACCTCAACGGATTTTCTAAGACGTGTTTAAAAAGCATAAAATATTTAAATGTCTTCTTTGTTTTATTTGTAAGATAATCGTAAAAAATTAACCCATAAAAAGATAGTTGTACAACTTTAAATAAAGAGTTTAGACATTTTTAAAACATAAAAGTAAAACAAAGTCACTGCCATCCAGTTGGATTAGCTTATTTTGATTGCTGCTGAGAAAAGAGCATTTAGGACAATTCTTAAATCTCTCAAAAATCTGCCCCAGTTGTTTGTCTCAGAGAAAAATAGTAAATTTATAGATTAATTAAGCATATTTTTTAAAAAAATTCTGCTTAAAATATAACGAAAATACATTTACAGCCGAGTCTGTTCTCACTTGTCAGCATATTTAAAGGTCAAATAATTGTATTCATATAACTTTGCCTATTACTTTAAAAAAATTCGCATCATAAATCAAATCATTTACTAATGACCAAAACTTGCACAATCAGGAAACTTTTTCTCTTTGAACAAAAAACTGCTTATGAATATTTAAACTTTATGAAACTTTGAATAAACGATGTTGGATTTTCTACATTGTCAAAAGGACTATATAAAAGGACTATAAAAGGACTATAAAATGACTATAAAAGCACTATGAAAAGACTATGAAAGGACTAGAAAAAGACTATAAAAATACGATAAAAACGACTATAAAAAGAAATATGAAAGTACTATAAAAACTATAAAGGACTATGAAAAGACTATAAAACGACTATAAAAAGACTATAAAAAGAACTATAAAAGAACTATGAAAGGACTATAAAAAGACTACAAAAAGACGATAAAAAGGACTATAAAAGAAGTATGAAAGTACTATAAAAAGACTATAAAAGGGCTATAAAGGGCTATGAAAAAACTATAAAAAGACTATAAAAGGAATATGAAAGGACTATAAAAAGACTATAAAAGGAATATGAAAGGACTATAAAAGAACTATAAAAGGACTATGAAAAGACTATAAAGAGACTATAAAAGGACTATAAAAGGAATGTAAAAACGGAAAAAATATGGTGGAAAAATATTTAAATGGTACTTTTATCTTTAATCATTTTTTGCTGATTTTATTTAATTAATTAAATTTATTAAATAATTTGTTAAAAGAAAAATAAATAGGAACAAATTATGAAAACCTTATTGAATTGAAAGTTAATTTACGTTTACATTTTTATTCCTTTTTGCAAATAATGAAAGATTTTTTATAACATCTTGTACGTTTTAATATAAAATATGTGTATCGTACGAAGTTAAAAATATACCAAAAATCAGAATATTATGACATTTTAATGAACGTTTCATGACTTTTAACCGAATAAATCTTTTTATTAAAAAGGTTATTCGATTTTAAAACTATTTTACAGATCAATGTAGACCCCTTGACTTATTCCATGACATACAAGTAATTTATTTCTCTTTACTATATTTCTAACATTATTATGATAACATTATAATAACAAAAAATCTTTATGAAGCAGACAAAATTATATATGGATGCGATAGATAAATTACCGCCTAAATGATGCAAAAATGAAAGTAACAATGACATCTCATTTTAACATGTATTTACCGAAATTACACAAAAAATCTTCAAATAGTAAAGAGAAAATTCATTCAATAAAACCCCAATTGGCCTCAGCTACGGCTTCCAGACATCTTCGGAATCTCCTGCATCTCTTCTGGACGGTCTCATTGTGAATGCTTGGTGAATGATGCCATAATCCTTGCCTTCAGATCATCTTTAGTGTTACAAGGATTTTCGTTGATCTTTCGCTCAACTGCGCTCCACACATAATAATCAAGTTAGTTTCAGTCTTGAGTGTTAGGTGGCCAGATGTAAGGGGTGGTTTGATCGCAGAAATTTCTGACAACCATGACTGGATTGTCCTGCTTGTGTAGCATGGTGCGGAGTCCTGTTGCCAGAATCGGGTGTTCCAACAGCCGTTATCTTGACCCAGGGCAGCACTGCCCCTTCAAGGTATTTGATTCAGGCCTTTGTGTTAAACCTGAGACCTTGTGGGAAGATGAATAGAGGCATAATCTCGCTATCATTAGTGATCATTCCAAACACGATGATGTTCACTGGATATATCATCCAACTCTTTACGAATCCTCTGTACTGTCCTCAGGCTGTAACCCAAACACTCTGAAATGTTCGTATTGGAGCGATCGGCGCGAATTCCAAAGAGTAAAGCATACCGTTTCCAAATTTCCGGCGGAGTGAACTGCGTCATGGTGATGTTTTTCTCTCAGATTGTGCCCAACTGATCCTAACATACTGTGCCGTCGGCAAAACCAAAAACAAACAACGCGCATGCGTGAAATTAAAAATATGAAATGGCGACACCACAGCCTGTTTTATCATGAGCAGATTAGAAAAACTTTAAATAATTTTTAGTGAAGAGTCATTTATGTTGTTTTTGTCGTGTGATATTATTCCAGAAAAATTATTTTTGAATTTCTTTTTTGATTTTCTTGGAATAAAAGCCAAACACTTGTGATAAAATTATATCTTTATTTCCGTTTTTTTTTTTCAGAAACTATATCTATCTGAAATTATTCTAGAAATATATACATCAAGTTTTCACAAATAATAAGGGAATATTTTTCTGTAGAAACAAAAAAAAATGCAGTATATTCAATTAAAAGAAGATATTACAGACTCTCCACAAAAATAGTTTTTGAGTTTTCTTGAATTATTTTCTTAATATTTTGAATCATATATTTGATATTAAATAAGTTTTTAATTACATAACATCTTCGTGTATTTCATTTTGTAAAAATGTATCAAGAACATCCAAAATTTAAGAGTACGGATTAGTCGCTTAGTACGGATTAGCCGCAAGTTGAGTAAAGCGGCATATAACGAGCCTGGAAAAATAATGACACAAAAATTGAATACAGGGTGGCCATTGAAAAACTGATTGATATATAAAAAATAACTTTTACAAGCACATGAGTATCTTAGGGTAGTAAAATTTGGGTCATATGTATTTTATATGGAAACATTTTTAAATCCGGTTCCAGAATCTTCTGAAGCGATGTTCTGGCGATGCCTAGTTGAGCAGAGTGACAACTGGTAGAAGTTGATGGATCCTGAAGGACACTCGGTCGTACAGTTCCAACGCTGCACCAGTGCGCTTAGGACCTCTTCCCGAAAGATCGCTGACTGATCCAGTTCTTTTAAACTGGCCGATTAGATTTCGAATCATGTTATCGTTAGGAGATACTCTAACATAAAAATATTGGCGGTGTTTTCATTGAGTTCTAATAGTTGATCTTTCATTGGAATAGAAAAATAAATTCAGTGAGTTTTACTCTTTGCTGAACATCATACGTAGTCATTTTAATCTCCGAGGGATGCTCGATATCCCTGAGAAAAAAAAAAAAAAAAAAAAAAGAAAAAGAAAAGAAGATTGAAAATGTTGTGGATTTCGGGATGAAATCCGGTACCAATAAATAAGAAATGCCAAGAAGGAATACAGGAAAATAAATGTATTAATGTAATAATACAAACTGGTAATGCAGGTTAGTAGTTCCAGGAATGCGGGTTAGTAGCAAAATATATATATATAGTCTTTGGTATCGACGTCTCACTGTATGACTTCTTACTGAGTTTACGTGCTTGCTCACTGTGACTCTTGCTCGTTCCGTTCGTGCTCGTTTGTCGCTCTTTTCCGTTCTTCTCGTTCGCTCTCCCGAGTATTCACTAGCAGTAGTATATATACCCTGGGTGAGTCCATTTGTGTAAAAAGGGGAGAACCCCTGAAGAGAAAACAAACAAGTTATAACTTTTTCGAAGCCTTCAGTTTTTCAGTGGCCACATTATATAAAAAATAATAAGTTCACTCTAAAGTTTATTCAATGATAAATAATATTTGAATCATTTTTACCCCAAGGCCATAAAGTCACCAATTTTCGGGGGTTGAAGAATTAGAAAAAAGAAAGAAAAATATCATTAGAGAGAGAGAGAGAGAGAGAGAGAGAGGGGTGGGGGAGGGAGAGGGAGAGAGAGAAAAATAAAAGAACAAGAATTAAGAAAACGAAAGATAACGATTGACACTGGGAAACAAGAAACCGAAAAAGAATTCCACAAGCAAGAAGTGCGATATAATAAACTGCTAGCATAGTAGTTACGGTTATATTTAGCCATATCAAATATCCTTAAACTTAATTCAATAAGGAAGGATTTGGGGAGATATGTTTATATGGACTTTGTCTTTGTTTTGGTGTGAGGAAGCCGTCCCCAAAGTGATTGTATTTTTATTTATTATATATATATATATATATATATATATATATATATATATATTTATTAAAGACATTTTATGTTTAACGTTCTTTTTTTTATAGATAAAACATAAAAATGTCTTTAATAAATAAATTGTCGGATTTTGTCCATTTCTTAATATATGACGTCATTTGTTTACATTTGATACGCCAGAGCAGTTATGAATGTACGAGATTCATGGAAGATTGAAGTTTATAAGCAGTAAATTCGATCTTTGTTACCGAACGCTCCTTTGACATTTGATCGGTAAGGCACGTCAGCGTAAATGACGGTTCCGTATAGGATGCAGGTTCGAATCCTGTCAAAGGACGAATATTTTCTATGAAAATTTCTCGGACATTCAGGCCGATAAATGTTATTTAATACTGTTTATTATAAACAGAGCATTTACTTAAATACTTGTATCTATAAAAAAGAACGTTAAACATAAAAATGTCTTTAATAAATAAATTGTCGGACTTTGTCCATTTCTTAATATATATATATATATATAATTAAATAAACATAAGAACAGTAAGAAATATAATCCGGTGGATCTTATAGATATTTTTACAAAAAAATAGTGCTCGATGAAAATTTACAGAGCATTAATATTTATAAATTAATTGATTTAAAATATGTTTTTTTTCGTTACACAGTTCTAACCATGTTTTAAAAAATGGAAGCTAAATTCCCTGAATAATTTTTTTGCAATTAAATTAAAAACATTAGTTCAAATTTCATCCTCAAGCGAAATTTTTTTTTCGCTCTAAAACGTTTTACAACCTCAATCCTTTCGATTTTTTATAAAATGAGGGCAACCTAAAACAATTTGTTTATGCAGGGCAGATATTAATAGTATATAGTAAATTTCATCAAAATTGTCATGGGGACCATGAAACCATTCGACACCGTGTGTGTACATTTGAAAGGATATATTTTTCAATGATCCGACGGTTGCATGCTTATGTAGAAATACATTCTTTGGACATTTTGAACATTTTTATATTATTGTGTTGAGGTAAAACGATGTAAAATATTTTATTATATGTTTATATTCTGATGTATTTATAATTCCCAATATCTTCATTCAAACATGTTTCATTGAATAATGTAAAAATATTTTGTCTATTTTTTTTTATTTGATCTTTTCCAATTTATCTAATATTTTGCTTAATGTTAATGAATTCCTAAAAGGAAGGCGTAAAATTTTTTTTTTTATAACCAAAATTTTTTTATCTTTACGAAAAACATCTTCATGGATAAATTACATAGACAAACATACTGTAACTGCGATAAAATTACCATTCCGTTGTGATAGTAATTTTTAAAAACACGCGTGAACGCGCTCTGTTGTAGTTTTATTAAATTTTATCATTTGTAGTTATGGAAGTTTTTGCCAAAATTGCTTGTTATATGCACTTCAATACGTTGTATTTGTTACAACCGTATTAACAACCGTGTTTTTTTGTAAACAAGCGTCCACAATATAAGGGAAATAACCAGCGATATGTTAAAAATGTAAATGGCATTTCATGTTGGTCAAATATATTTTAAAACAATAAAAATATAAATATTAAATTTTGTTGAAAGTTTTAGTTATTGAATTTTGATATATAGGACTTTGAAAGAATTTGAAATTTTTTGTTTATTATTTTCGTGATGTAGTATATATATATATATATATATATATATATATATATATATATCAGATAAATGGAGTCAATTTAACCAAAATGATATTCATTAAACGGATTTCAAAGTAAATATATTTTATTTATTGAAGAGCCATTTAGGTGAAAAAAAAAGGTTTAGCAGGAAATTAGGATTGATTTTATGTTATCGCTCTCTACTTATTGCATTGAGGACTTTACGTAGTTGTCTTTTACTCGTTTTGAGTTTTGTTTTTTTTTTTTGAACTTGGGGCTTAAACTTTTGACGATTGTTTTCGCCTTTCCATTTTTATGTTCTTGGTTCTTTTTTTTTTTATTTCCCATTTTTCCTCGAGTACTGATTTGTTTTACAATGTTGAGCTATATCCGAGGTTTTTAAAAATATATTTAAAACCATTTTTATTCGGCTCTCGTTTTTTGAAACATGAGAACTTTTATGTAGCGTAGGAATCATATTTTTAAAAATATTATTATAATATAAGCTCTACTTCTGTATGGAGCACTGTCTTCTTAAAAATAAAAAAAACAAAAATACTAAGGAACTCCGTATTATTTACCTGCAAGGTGTTAGTTTCCTATTTTTACTGATATACTTGCAAAGCGCACACAAACACAACACACACACACACACACACACACACACACACACACACACACATATATATATATATATATATATATATATATATATATATCACACACACATACACATATACATATATATATTTATATATAAACACAGATAGATGACTAACACATATTTATATATATATATATATATATATATATATATATATATATATATATATATATATACACACACACATACACATATACATATATATATTTATGTATAAACAAAAGATAGATGACGACTGGAATGGAAATAAGGAACCTTTTCAATTTAAATAATTCCAATATAGACATAGGACGTTGTCGATATATGTGCATTTCAATTTTGATTCTTGTGTCTTTCACTACTCTCTCTCTCTCTCTCTCTCTTCTCTAATTTCTCTTCTTTTTCTTTTTTTGCGCCTCTTGTGATTTTCGCAGATCTTAAAAATTTTTCAAATCTAATCTAATCGATAATTGCCGTGTGACCAGAGCAGTATTCATTGGACAGTTGCAAAGTGATTAATTCCATCTGGAAATCAATCAATTTTGAAAAGTTAATAAAATGATTAGATTTCAACTGAGTCATTCTTAAAACCTTAATTATCAACTTCTTCAAGTAATCAATATTTACACATAGGATAATTACGACAAACAGAAGCGATAAAAGTAACTCCGTCAAACATAATACTGACACCTTGATCCGTCGATTCTGATACGGTTTTGTGATAAACGTCTTGTGCTCATAATAATCAAAATACAAAAGTGAGAATAAATCTCTTACTAGAAACGGGATCATTTCGGATTTAAAAGAAAAGTCCACAGAATTTAAACCATAGCCTGATCAAAACCGAGAAACTTAGGGATGCTTTTTTGAAGACTGGAGTTATTGTTAAACTTTGTAATGCTAAATGTTCTCTATGCACCGGATGTGCGTGTAGTGTGATTAATATCTTCTCGGAAAAATCGGAGAACCGAGTTCGAATTCCAGTCGGGTTCGTTACATTCACTTCAGCACAAATACCTTTGGGAAATGTAAGAATTAATTTCGTCCCCCTAAGTAAGGGTTAAATAATTGACCTTATATCCGGAAAATTATTGTTATCCCTAAAAAATTGTTTATGCAATGTTCACTCTAATTAAAAAAAAAATAATTATTATTCTTACAACCGAAAATATGTTTCGGCTTTAAATACCGCACAAAGGGATGATAATCCGTTAAAAATAAATTAAGCAACCAATCTCTGTGCTTCCACACCTTCTACATAGGCAGAAAAACAGCTCGAATCATGTAATATGTAGTAGACTTTTATATACATTACTAATAAATTGCGTTTATAACATGAGTGATATCATTTCATTTACAAGTGGAATACATCTATACGATCCATCTCTAAATAAACGGAAGAAAATGGTCGTTTCCTTGTACTGAACTGACATCTCGTGCCATGCTATCTTTATAAAAGTCAGATCAGATAAAAAATGGAGTATCTGCGCTGGAGCCGTTCAATCCTCAATTCAAAAAGCTTTTCAACGTGGCCTTTTGGGTGCTGAATTATTTCTCACCCTACAATCCCTTTCCAATAGACAGATCTTTACAAGCATCTCGCTACACTATCGCTATTTCCAGGCTAAATGTTCTGACGAGCTACAATTCTTAGTTCCACCATTTCAGACTGTTACAGCTACAACTCGCCATGCCACGTACACAGAGTCGAATCATCCCCGTTCCCTTCATATTCCACTGGTAAGAAGTAAGTTTCATTGGTTATTTTCTTCCCAAGAGCCGCTACCTTGTGGAACAGGCTCCCTGCGCTTAAATCTAAAGAAAACGCAAAATAAATGTAATATTTTCTAATAAAATTAACGAAGTGGACTTAATATAATACGATCTTATTTCCTGAGCCATTCGTAGTAACCATTGTTGTGATCTGACATTTTACACGGCTTCAAGTTACTTGAGCTGAACCGAAAAAATTACGGAATTTTCTCAGTAAGACAAAATAATCTATTTAATTAAATTAGTATCTGTTTATATTTCTGAGATGAGGTATTATGTACATTATTTACGCCGGAGCGTACAACGGCCGAAACGTTGTAATAAATATGGCAACACAGATGAGGACAATCGTCCGAATAATGTAAATATTGATAATTAAATTAAACAGATCATTTTTAAAAGTTTAAAAGTAAGCATAAAACATGTAGTACAACTGACTTTTATTTGTCCGTAGGGTCGTTATTCGTCTAGTAGTTTTGAGATAGATAAACGGATAGGAATTATAATTAACTAGTATCAGTGAAAACAGAGAAGATTATTTAAGTATAGAGTCATACAATTGAGTAAAATATATATGTAGTCCAGATCATTGTAGTACCTGTTCACTCTGTCTAGGATCAATATCTCGTTCGCGGTCATTCTGGCTTAGATGAGTGTAGTATCGGTGACTTCTTCCTGGGAACGAACTATCACACGCCGACGTTCTGCAAGGACCAGTGTTGATATGTGGCCTTTGTCTTTTTTAATCGAGTTGACCCCCATTTAAGGCAGTTAAGACACTAAGGCACAAAAGGGTTGCTTGATGTGGAAGAATTAAAAACAGAAACATTAGTAATGAGCAAAAACGGAAGAAGGAGGACAGTAGATAGCAGTTGACGTTGCATTTAAAATTTTGCAGATTAAATTTGGCTGGAAAGCATGGAGCCGGAAGGGAGCTCAACAAGTGAGAAATGCGAGGAAATAAACTGATAGCATAGAATTTACGGCTATATCTAGCCAGCTCAACTGTAAATTGATGAGATTTAAATTAAATAGATGTCTAGGTACCATAGCGAAGAGGTCATTCGAACAATTACCATGAATGTATTTATAGAAAAGGCATAGGGAAGAACTTTACGGCGGTGGCAAAGTGAATAATGTCGAGGCACCAGGTCAAGATGAATAATATTCTTCTTTGGATTTTATCAGGAATCTCTGAATATATAGCAGGAACACCGCACCATATGTGGCAGCAATATTCTAAGCATGAACGAATGGCAGATTTATAGATATGTAAGAGAAAAAATGTCTCACACGGTACCTTGAAACCAACTTTCTTAACATCTGCCTAGCAATGGATTCAGTGTAGTCTTTCCACTTCAGGTCGGCTGAGAACTTTAGCTCGACAAGGCACAACGAGTCACTTTCATGAAGGTTAGCATCAGCCATACTGATGGAAGGCAGCGTTTTTCCGATGATTAATGGAGAAAAGTTTAGTTTTGAAGGCGTTAAAATTAACATGTCATCTTTTGCTCCATTTAACAACAGACTGGAGGCCATTTTGAACATCGTCTGCCAAAATTACCATGTTAATCTTTATAAAAAGGGGAGTCATCTCTGCGGGAGCGGGAATGTGTCTGAAGTCGAAAGACCAGGTAAGGACCAATATTATTGCTGATTTTTCTTTGGATTTTATCAAATATCTCTAAATATATAGCAGGAACACCAGACAATATGTTTTTTTTTAATTATTTCTCCCCAAGCAAGGTGAAAATTCCACTAGTATCCGGGGGGTTACAGGAAAGGAAAATGAAAATGAAAGAAAAGACAAGGTATAGGGTGGATTGAGGAAAGGACAAAAGATGATGATGACTGACTTCGCATTTAAATTTATGAAGAAAGTAGTTATCAGGGGAGCAAAGAAACGGAAGGGATTTCCACAAGCAGGAAGTGCAAGGAAAGAAACCGTTGGAGTCGAAGTGGTGGTTGCATTTAACTATTTCAACAGTAAAAGGCTGGAACTTAGGTACCAATCTAGTAGCACGCTTTTAATTCATGCAGTCGGGCCACCAGAGGAAAAGCTCGTCAGTTGCCCTGAAAATATTTGTAGAAAAGACAGGAAAGCCGTGCCGCATTGGTGATATAATGACTGAAGTCGAGATGGGCGAATGGTAGACTTATAGATATGTAGGAGAGATTCTGGAATGAAAAATTGTCTTGTACGACACAGTGAACCAACTTTCTTAGCAGCTGACCTAAAAGATTCTGGAGAGAAAAAAATATCACACACGATACAGTGAACTGACTTTCTTCGCAGCTGACCTAGCAATGGATTCAATATAGTCTTTCCACTTCATTATTAGCCGAGAACTGGAATCAAAATGTTACTTGCCGGCCTTCTGCTTGGATTATATAATGTGGAGCTCAGTATATTGCTGAAAGATAGAAACCAATCCCCCACTTTATGTCCAGTAGATTCTTGTATAAATATCAGTGCGGAAGTGCACTAAAATGTCAGGCTATATGAAATCGATAATTTTCTCGACTCCTTACTATTATTAGATTATGACATGCGTGTCTTTAAATATATTGTTTCCAATTATTATAATAATATGTAATAATTTTAGGGGGATCAATTTATTACTTAATAAAAGTACAAATCGATATCCTACTTTATGTCCACAAGAATCTTAAATTAATACTGACGGTCACACACGCAGACTCACATATTCTTAAATAGGGGCGTACATACAAATAGTCATCTCGACACACTCAAATAGCCGTTTACAGACACACTGACAGCCACCCACAAATAGGCACACAGTAGCAAGGGCAAATAGACGCTTACACATCGACAGACACATATTCATAAATACATAGCCACCCACAAGTTGGAACCCATTTAAGAAGAGGCATACACGCACATAAACATTCGCGTATTCTTACATAGATACCCTAACCTTAGATAGGCATACATACACGTTTAAGAGATACCCTCCTTGACTCTGTCTGCCTCGCATATACACATACTGGTATTCAAATGTTCATAAATATATAGCCATCAACAAATAGGCAAACATACACGCTTGAACAGACGCTTACACACGAACAGATTCTCACATATTCATAAAAAGATTAGTAATTAACTTTTTTCGCTGATATGAAGTGGAAAGATTATAAGCTCTCAATTCGGTATCTATGCTGATGTCACAACTATTTACTTCTGTCTTAATAGTAAATTTGATCACAAGTTGAAAGGTTATGGTATTTCTAGACAAATTTTTTAATTGATTCAGTCTTATTAAATCGCAAAATAAAAGTTGTTTTGAATTCCTTTCTAGATCGGTTTACATTAATGCAAATGTCCCCCAAGCCAGGCTCTTTTCTTAGACCTATATTGTTCCTAATTTTCATCAATGACCTTTCTGACGTCATAAGTTCTCAATTCTGTATCTATGCGGATGTCACAACTATTTACTCTTGTCAATTATCATGAAAGTATTTATAGAAAGTGACAGAAGCCGATATGTCAGTTCAGGACGAATAACCGATATTCTAAACATGGACGAATGGTAGACTTATAGATATGTAATATAGATTCTGGAGAGAAAAAAAAATGTCTCGCACGACACTTTTTTTTAAGTCTGATCGGTTCGATAATGTCAAATTGGCAGCTGATCTAAAAATGACCTACAATCTGTTGTTAACTGGGGCAGGAGCTGGCTTCTTAATTTTAACGTCCCAAAAATTTAACTGCTCTCTTTTAATCGTCTGAAAGAACTTTTTTTTTTACTTTCCATCAGTATGGCTGATGCTAAACTACAGCAGAGTGACTCGTTGCACCTTCGTGGACAAACGTTTTCAGCTGACCTGACATGGCATTTAGCCTTCAGTCACTTTCACGAACTAACGTTTTAAGCTGAACTGAAGTGGTTAGATTAAGGAAAGTCAGTTCACTGTGTTGCGCGAGACATTTTTTTTCTCTCCAGAATCTATATTACATATCTATAAGTCTACCATTCGTCCATGTTTAGAATATCGGTTATTCGTCCTGAACTGACATATCGGCTTCGGTCACTTTCTATAAATACTTTCATAATAATTGTCCTGATGAAACTTCCTTTATGATACCTCGATTGTATAAATTTAAACGCAGTCCTAGATTGGCGGCAGGATCATAACCTTTTTTCACTTGAAATTGCGAGATGTAATCGTAAGTTTTGTTCTAACATTTTTCACCTCTGTCACTTCCCTCATGGTGAAGATTCTTCAGTCCTGTTGGTTTCCAGTAAACTTTGATCTTCAAAAATAAAAGCAATGTCAATCGTTATTTTTTGTCTTCCTAATTAACATTCTCTCACACTCAAGGTCTTAGTAGCTTTATTGCCTTGCATGGGGCAAAATGAATAAATGTAATATAGGCACAAGTTGACACCTAAGCACGCAGATGCTTACATATTCATATATCTTTACACACACCTGCTTCGTCCACCGTTGGCTTTCTGTGCCGCACCAGGAAATCTTTCTCCCCAGAATCGATACTTCAAATATACAAATCAACCATTCGCCCTTGCATGGAGTATAGCTGCCATATATGGTCTGGGGCACCTTCTGTTTTACCTCGGAGTTCTTGACAAGATCCAGAGACGGATATATAATATAATTGGCCCTGATCTGGCGTCTCGTCTGCAGTCACTCTCTCACAGTCGCGCCGTCGCCTCTCTCTGTCTTTTCTACAAATACTTTCATGGTAATTGCTCCGATGAGCTGCTTTCACTGGTTCTCAGACTCCATGAATTCAAGCGCCCTACGAAGCTGGCATCCCGCTCTCACCCTTACACTGTAGAAACTTTTAAATGTAGCCGCCTCTTCTACTCCAGTAGCTTCATACCTCGCACCTCTAGCCCGTGGAACACCCTTCCCAATTACTGTTTCCCTGAGAGCTATAATCTCCAACTATTCAAATGTACTGTCAATCGACATCTCCAGTTACCTTGATCTATCCACTATCCCTCTCCTCATCCTTTCTTCTATCACTCCTATCTGCTCTTGCTCCAAATCTGCTGCAACCCCCTGCATCCTAGTGGCTTCACGCCTTGCTCGGGGCGTAATGCTTAAAAAAATACCCACAAATACCCAGATATACAAACTTAGGCGCTAACACATGTACAGACACATACATGTTGATAAATATGCAGCCACCCACAAACAAGAACGCATACTCAGCTATTCTTAAATAGTTACCTACCAACGAATAGTCACGTATACGCAGACACCATTTACGAATAGTCACCCATACATGCTGATATATACGTTCACAAGTCGTGCACTTTCAAATATTCATAAGAAAACACATACATGTGCAACGAGGTAGCCATACACACTGGGATAGACGATCACACGTGAACGTGCGTGTATTCTCAAATAAAACTATCAAGTGATCCAATCACAGAAAACTACCAAACGTGCTTATCAGAAGGTTGTAATAGCGATCTTCGAAAATGGATGCCAATGTCTCACAAGAAAAACGTGAAAAAAATAAACATAATTACACACAGAAAAAAAAATGAAATTCCTCAAGAAATGCGTTGTTCTTTATTCTGTCTATTGTGTTCTGAAGAAATGGTATTTAACACACATTGTCCGTGTGAACGAAGCCATTATTATAATTCTAGTGGCAGCCATCACCGCCGTTTTAATATTGGCGCGAAAAGGAAAAGTATACGCCCATACATTCAACCTTAGATGCAGCAACCTAACTTAAATGACACTGCTTCATTAACCAGTCTATTCGGGTTCGAGCCTCAAAAAAATATTTTAAAAGTAAGAATGAAAGAAAGAGAGAAAAATTTTATGTAGATATCGTAGGTTTTACAAGAACTGAAATGTATTAAGACGCGTCTTACAAAAAACAACAAGAAAACAACATGAAGAAAAATACAATAAAAAAGCAACAAAAGAAAAAAAAAACAAATAAAATAACAAAATACAGTCTTGGTAATCGTATATTGTACAGAAATATCATATATCTTGTAGCATTAAAAATAAATAAGATTATATAGCACCAATCGAGGTGGAATGAAACCATGCGAAGAAGACATCTTCGGGGAATTAACCTACCGAACTGAGCAAAAATTGATTCACTAAATATAAAATTATGAGTGTCGGTAAATATAAATAGATTCAGGTAAATAAATAAGAATAGCCTGAGATAAAGTGATGTATATAAAATGACAAAACTATACATACACATATATATATATATATATATATATATATATATATATATATATATATATATATAGAGAGAGAGAGAGAGAGAGAGAAGAGAAAAGTGAAAAGAGAGAGAAAAGAGAGAGAAAAAAGAGAGATAGCGATGAAGGGACTGAGTTAAAAATGGACAGACTGATATTGGTAGCTAGAAAGATACGAAAAAATGAGATAGAGGGGCATGAAGAGACTGAAAAGATAGATAGATATAAACAAATTAAAACAAAGATAGTTAAAAACGGACAGAAATACATAGATAGATCTAAACAGAATTAGATAGATAGATAGATAGATAGATAGATAGATAGATAGATAGATAGATAGATAGATAGATAGATATGAACAAATTGAAAAAGCTTGATACATAGACATAAACAAAATGAAAAAGATACATAAGAAAAAAACTGAAAAAGGTAGATAAGAACAAACTGGAAAAGTTAGCTGGTAGCTAGCTAGATATATAGATAGATATGAACAGACTCAAAAAAATATAGATAGATAGATAGATAGATAGATAGATAGATAGATAGATAGATAGATAGATAGATAGATAGATATGAGCAGGCTGAAAAGGTTAGACATTTCTGAACTGACTGAAAAGGGAAAAAGAGAGAGAGAGACAGATATATAAATATATATATATATATATATATATATATATATATATATATAGATATGAACTGACTAAAAAAATTATAGATAGATAGATAGATAGATAGATACAATATAAAAGAAGATAGATCGATATGAACAGACTGAAAAGATAAAGATGTGAACAGACTAAAAAAAGATAAAGATGTGAACAGACGGAAAAAATAAATAAATAGATAGATAGATAGATAGATAGATAGATAGATAGATAGATAGACATGAACAGACTGAAAGGTTAGATATTTCTGAACTGACTGAAAAGCGGGGGAGAGAGAGTCAGACAGCCGGAAATATATACATATATATATATATATATATATATATATATATATATATATATATATAGACAGAGAGAGAGAGAGAGAGAGAGAGAGAGAGTATAGAGAGAAAAAAAAAGAGGGATGGCGAGGAAGGGACTGAGTTAAAAATTAACAGATTGAATTTGGTAGCTAGAAAGATACGAAAAAATGAGATAGAGGGGCATGAAGAGACAGAAAAGATAGATAGATAGATATAAACAAATTAAAAAAAGATGGATATAAACGGGTAGAGATAGATAGATAGATAGATAGATAGATAGATAGATAGATAGACAGACATAAACAAAATAAAAAACATACATATGAAAAAACTGAAAAAGATCAAAAGATAGATGATAACAAACTGGAAAGATACAAAAAGATACATATGAAAAAAAACTGAAAAAGATAGATGAGAACAAACTGGAAAGTTATATATAGTTAGCTAGATATATAGATAGATATGAACAAAATCTAAAAATTATAGATAGATAGATAGATAGATAGATAGATAGATAGATAGATAGATAGATATAAACAAAATGAAAAAGATACATATGAAAAAAACTGAAAAAGATAGATGAGAACAAACTGGAAAGTTATATATAGTTAGCTAGATATATAGATAGATATGAACAAAATCTAAAAATTATAGATAGATAGATAGATAGATAGATAGATAGATAGATAGATAGATATAAACAAAATGAAAAAGATACATATGAAAAAAACTGAAAAAGATAGATGAGAACAAACTGGAAAGTTATATATAGTTAGCTAGATGTATAGATAGATATGAACAAAATCTAAAAATTATAGATAGATAGATAGATAGATAGATAGATAGATAGATAGATAGATATGAACAAACTCCAAAAAATTATAGATAGATAGATAGATATGAACAATATGAAGAAGATAGATAGATAGATAGATAGATAGATAGATAGATAGATAGATAGATAGATAGATGGATATGAACAAACTCCAAAAAATTATAGATAGATAGATAGATATGAACAATATGAAGAAGATAGATAGATAGATAGATAGATAGATAGATAGATAGATAGATAAAAACACACTAAAAAAAAGAGAGATATATAGAAATGAACCGACCTAAAAAAAAGATAGATTGCCAGCCAGAAACACATATAAAACCCGACCGGCCAATGCACGACACAAAATCTGATATGTTTATTCTGCATTCGGTGATATTTTTGTTTCTCTTTCTGATTTTATTTCAACGGCTGTCTGCTTTATCAAGTCTATAATCTCTCTATTCATTTTCGCCGTGCCATACATATGTCTTTGTGAAGTATCAATTCTTTTTGATTAGTAGTCGACAAACGCCAGCATGAAGTTAATTCCTTCTTTGGTGATAAAGACATAAATTTATGAGATGACAGTATTATGAAGTTGCTTGGGAAAATGGTGGAAAGCGGAACAAATAATAGATAGGATTTTGGAAATTGAAACTATAGTTTCTTTTTATTTGCATAAGCAAAATATGTGGATAACTGTAGATATATATAAATCAGAGGTCCTATTATCGAATCAACGTATACGGGATGCGATAGTTAAATTGTCGACTCTATATAAGTCTTTGTAAAAAATGTAAGCAGATAATAATTGTACTTATCAATCACTTCGTTAGATTCTTAGTTATCACGACCGTTACGTCCTGCCGATACCTCATAAATAATGAACTATTTCGTTTTGATCGCGTGGAAAGACAATAGACATATAGACGCTACTTGGCTTCTGTTTAATTAAATTGAATAGATTATTTTTTAAGTTTAGAAATAAGAATAAAACATGTATAAAAACTTACTTTTCTCTGTCCTTAGGGCCGTTATTTGCCTAATAGTTTTAAGATAGATATAATGAATGGGGATTATCAATAACTGCAATGTGGTCCGAAAGTCACGTCAACCCTAGATAATATAAATTTCTATTTCAGATGGCTGACACGGGCTCTTACAGTTTGTAAGAGAGGCTGCTCGGAAGTTTATGGACATATGAACGTGTGCATTCTGACAAGAGCAAGGAGAGAGTTTCACATGAATGATATCAGAATACCCATTAGTTGAAGGACGTCGGTCGGAGAGAGCCTTTGCAACAGTCAACAAAGCACAGCTTCGTAAAATATCACGTAGGACATGGCGTCCCATCATTTTGTGCCACAAAAATGATGGTGTTCATCCAGACCTTCTCGATGTGTGACAACGTCAATGAAAGTGAATAAACTGAATCCGATACACGTGATTTGTTTTGCTTGTTCTATTATGCTCATTACTTCTTTATGGTGGTGACAAGACTTTCGTACCACCCTGTATATTAGTACGTCTTTTGCCCAAATGGAAGTACGACAAAAAATTTTAAATCAGAATTTATCAGAGACGTTTGTGTTCTTTATCTTCTCTTGTTGATAAAGGATAAAAATTTCACTTTTAAAATCTTTTGCATCATGGTTCCATTTTCTCAAAAATGGCTACCCTTCTAAAGAGATTTCAAAATGGCTACCCCTCTAAAGAGATTTCAAAATGGCTACCCTTCTAAAGAGATTTCAAAATGGCTACCCCTCTAAAGAGATTTCAAAATGGCTACCCTTCTAAAGAGAACATAGAAGAATACTGTAGAGGGTTGTCTCCCCCTAGATAATATAATTTTCTATTTCAACGCTCTGTGGAGTGTTATCAAAGAGAGAGTTTCACATGAACGATACCAGAATACCCATCAGTTGAAGGACGTCGGTCGGAGAGAGCCTTTGCAACAATCAACAAAGCACAGCTTCGTAAAACATCACACAGGACATGGCGCCGTATCATTTTGGGCCACAAAAATGGTGGTGTTTATATATACTGTATCAATGTGTGACAGCATCAATGAAAATGAATAAACTGAATTCAGTACATGTACTTTGTATTACTGTATTACTTGTTGTTCTATTGTTCCCATTACATTCGGACCACCCTGGATTTTTTTTTACATTGAACATTTCATTGTGTTGGCATCTTTGACACACACTTGTATTTCTAAAGAATTAATGATTTATTTTTTTAACTGGCATTTTTATTATTTCAAAGTCAAACTTTATTATTCGAAACAAAGAAGAAATACAATAAATGAAACTACAGAGTGGTCCGAAAGTTTTTTCACACCTACATAATACAAGGTTCTATTTCAGATGGCTGACACGGAAATGATGGTGTTTATACAGACCTTCTCGATGTGCGACAGCGTCATTGAAATTGAATAAAGTGAATCCAGTACATGAGCTTTGTATTATTGTGGCTCTCATTACTTTTCCGTAGAGGGTGACAAGACTTTCGGAACACCCTGTACTTTTTACATTGAACATTTCGCTGTGCTGGCATCTTTGACGCATTCTTTGTATTCTGTGCTTCTAAAGAATTAATGATTTATTTTTTAACTGGCATTTTTATTATTTCAAAGTCAAACTTTATTCCTTGAAACAAAGAAAGAAACACAATAAATGAAACTTCAAGGTGGTCCGAAAATCTTGTCACCCCCTACATAATATAATGTTCTATTTCAGTTGGCTAACACGAAAATGATGGCGTCAATGAAAGTGAGTAAGCTGAATCCAGTACATGTGCTTTGTATTACTATATGACTTGTTCTTCTATTGTTCTCATTACCTTTTGGTAGGGGGTGACGAGACTTTCGGACCACCCTGTAGTATCAGTGAAAATTGTGTGGATTATTTACTTATAGAAAATGATTAGAATTTATTTATTATCTACGCGCAAAAAAAATACACAGTTAAAGAATCTGAGTTGTAATTGTCGAGAGGTTAATGCGTTAAATTCTTAATTTAATGGGAATTTTACTCACAGGTGTGAATCCTGTTTAATCAATTGTTTTACATTCTTCATTACTAATATCTCGTCCACTTTGTCATGAGAAAAACAAGAAATATGATTCGAGTTGGGATGGCTGAGAGGTTAAGGCTTATTACACGACAGCTTTTTTTTTTTTATATTCCGACACAGGTTCGAATCTTGATTTCAGCTCTTGTCTTACATTTTTCAATGTTACTATCTTGTCATCTTTTTCATCGTAGTCGTAGAATCCGAGTTGTGATGGCCGAGGGGAGAAGGCGTTAAACAGGGAATGTAATGAAATATTCCACCGCGGGTTCAAATCCTGCTCACTGTGATTGTTTTACATTCTTTAATATTAATAACTCGTAGCGATGAGAAAATGTTGTCTTTGCGTCTGAGGTGTGATGGTCGAGGGTATGATTCGTCAGACTCGAAATCTAATGGGATATTCCTGCATAACTTTGAATCCCATTCACAGCTCTTGACTTACATTTTTTACTAATATATCGTAACCTTTGTGATGAGAAAATATTGTCGTATAAGCTGAGTAGTTATGGCTGAGATGTTAAGGCGTTGGACATGAAATAAAAAGGGAAAATTTCCTCCTATGTTTGAATCCCGTTCATGGAAATTATTTAACATTCTTCAATATGAATATATCGTAACCTTTGTGATGAGAAAATAGAGTCATACAAGCTGTGTAGTGTGGGTCAAGATGTTAAAGCGTTGAATTCGGAATGTAATGGGAGATTCCATGCAAGGTTTAAATCCCATTCATGGAACTTATTTAACATTCTTCAAGAGTAATTTCTCGTCAACTATGTCATTGGAAATTAGTATCAAACAACTGATCTGAGATGGTTGGAAGATTAAGGCGCTATATTCGAAACTTAATGAGATAATCCTTAAAAAGTTCAAATCCTGATCACGGAGCCTTTTCCTTTTACATTCTTCAATACTATTGTCACGTAACCGTTGTCATGAGAAAATGAAGCCGCTGTATCCGGGCTGTGATGGATGAGTACTAAAGGCGTTAGACTCGAAATCTAGTGAGAAATTCCATCATAGGTTCGAATCCTGTTCACAGCGATGGATTTATATTCTTCAATACTAATATCTTGACACTTTTCATGAGATAATGCAGACGAAGTAACTGAGTTGTGATGTACGGGAGATTAGGTGTTAGGTGTACGTGTTAGATTCCAGATCGAATGGGGATATTGCCTCACAGTTTCAGCTCATATCAATGGCGCTTATTTATACAGTGTAACCCGGATATAAGAGAAACGCGGATATAAGAGATTTTCTCTGGTCCCAAATTAGTTCCCATACTTACCTAAACAAAATAGACCAAACCCGGATATAAGAGAAACCCGGATATAAGAGATTTCTTCTCCGGTCCCGACAACTCTCTTACATCCGGGTTACGCTGTATAATGTCTTGTCAACTTCGCCAAGGAAAAATAGTCGAGATGAATCTCATCTATAAAGGCCGGGAGTTTAATGCACTAGATTTAAAAATTAATGAGATATTCCTTCACAGGTTCGAATCCTGTTCACGGCGAAGGTTTTATTTTCATCAATACTAATATCACGACATATTTGTCATGTGTTAATGAACCCGAAGAACAGGAGAGGTTAAAGCGTTAAACTCGAAAACTGAAGGGATTTTATATTCTTCAATGTAAACGCATGCGCAGAAACTGTTGTAAGGCCCGTGCAGTGAAGTTGTGAGTCTCGAAATCGAATGGGATATTTATCAACAGGTTCGACTCCTGTTTCCAGTAGCTATTTTACATTTTTCAATACAATTATCTCGTTAAAGGTTTGTTTTATTTTATTTTTTTTTTTTTTTTTTTATTATTAATAAAGAATCGGGCGACGGCGAATGTCAACTGAGAAAGCAAATATGACAAGGCGTTCGACTTGAAACATAATGGCGCATTACCTCACAGGTTCGGATCCTATTACCAGCTACTGTTTTACATCCTTCAATACAAAAATCTCGTCGACTTTGTCGTGATTAAGTGTTGACGTAGAATCTGAGACGTGAAGAGCGAGATGTCAAGTCTTTAAATCTAATGGCAAATGCTTTCTAAGATTCGAAGACTGTTCACTGCGTTAGTATTATAGCGATTTTCCAAGCGTAGCTTAGATGTGGCACAAGGCCGAAAGTAAGGTGTACCTAGTGAGGATCGAACTCACTACTCAGTCGTAATTGTTCTCGCGAGACAAGCTTGTTAACCATTACACCACCTTGAGTTTTCCCTGCGGTAGTATTATAGTAATTTTCCAAGCGTAGCTTAGATGTGGCACAAGGCCGAAAGTAAGGTGTACCTAGTGAGGATCGAACTCACTACTCAGTCGTAATTGTTCTAGCGTGACAAGCTTGTTAACCATTACACCACCTACAGTAGTATTATATCCTGAAATACTAATATCTCAACAACTGTGTCATGTGATAATGTAGTCGGGGAATCTAAGCATTTAGGACCGAGATATTAAGGGGTCAAAATCGGAATCTAAATGTCATGAACGAGTAAGGATTGAAACTTGTTCAGAGCGAGAGTTTTCCATTCTACGATACAAATATCACGTCACCTTTGTAATGAGAAAATGTTGACGTCGAATCTGAACTGTGAAGGCCGAGACTTTTATGAATTTAGACACAGAAATGAATGGCAGATACTTTCACGTATTCAAAACCTGTTCTCTTTGCGAGTAATTTATTCATATATCGTCACCTGTGCCATGAAAAAAAAAAATGAAACCATAGAAAATAAACTGTTATGGACGAGAGGTTAATGCGTTTGATACGAAATTTAACGGGAAATGAATTCACAGGAAAGAATAATGTTCACAGCGATCATTTTACATACTTCAATACACATATCTCGTCATCTTTGTAATGAGAAAGTGCTGACGTAAAATTAGGACTGTGTTGCCCGAGAAGACACAAAATCTAATGGCATATGTTCTCACAGATTCGAAGCCTATTCACTGCAGTATTATTTTATTCTTAAATATCAAGAGTTATTAGTCAAATATCAAGAGTTATTAGTCAAATATCAAGAGTTATTAGTCAAATATCAAGAGTTATTAGTCAAATATCAAGAGTTATTAGTCAACAGATAATAGAACTGTCGAATATAAGAAGAGATGGCCGAGAGGATAAGGCGATAATGCTACATTCTTCAATATATATATATATATATATATATATATATATATGTGTGTGTGTGTGTGTGTGTGTGTATATATATATAATGAATCATTCATACCAAAAGTAGATTAGTAAAGTTAAATGCGAATCGAAATTTTCCCAAAAATTCAACCTTAGCATTGCTACTGCATGCTCCAAGAGTTTTTATCCGTTAACAATAAAACATTTCTAAAAAAAAAAACATACTTCGATTCACATTTAATTTTTTCGTCTCTGGTGCTACCTGGATTTTACTAAAAACAAAATAGTTTCCATGCCTGAGGATGACTGAATGTTCAGTTGAAAGTACTTGGAGATTAAAAAAAAGACCTTATACAGCTTGTAGTTATTTAAAACAAGGATCATAACATTTATCGAGTGATTTGCAGGTTAATGCAACTTAAAAATTTTGTTTGCGAAAGGATTTCGCCATTTTATACCATTAACTTTACTAATCTACTTTTTGTATGAATGATTCATATATATATATATATATATATATATATATATATATATATATATATATATATACACTGCGTGCCAAATTATTATCGTGATAACGTTTTTTCTAATATTTCAAAAACCGTCCAATCAATTCACACAATGTTAGCAACACTGACCTGCGCAATTACTGAAATTTTCGTACTGATCTGCGCAATGTAAACAAACTGGCGCCATATTTGTTATCAGCACGTTGATTTGAGCGTGCCAAATTATTAGAATGGTTTAGTAAAATTCCCAGAATTGAGCAAACAGAACGTTTATTAATGTTGCACGTGAATGTTTATGATCAAAAGAAGCTAATAAATAAGATAATCAAACAAATAGTAATAGATACAAACAAAGGTACAGTTTTAAACAAATTAATAGGGAATGTGCTTTCCCTGTTTTGAAATTACTTGAAAAAGTCGACGATCCATAGAATTTGTTAATTATAGGATGTCATCTGCTGTAATGCCGCGAGATATGTCAAGAATTGCTTCCCACAACTCAGCGTTGCTCCTGAATTGTCGTCCGTTGGCGTACAGTCTTCGCTTCATGATGCTCCAAAGGTTTTCGATTGGGTTCGAATCCGGAGAATTTGCTGGCCACTTCATTTTTCGATGTCCATCGAAGCCTAACTGTTTCAAATATTCAGTAGTCTTGTGAGCAGCATGTGAGGGAGCATTATCTTGCATAAAAACAATGGCCCTTCTGAAGACAACTCTTTGCCTTTTCATCCACGGTTCAAGATGCTCCTTCATAAACGCTATGTATGCATAAGCAGTCATTTTGACACCATCTGGTACTCTCCATGGGCCCACTATTATAGTGTTTCCAATAATACCACCCCAGATCATTATGCCTTCACAGCCTTGTTGGCGTCTCAAACGCTGATGGCGATTCTGTCTTTTCATTACCCAGCCTTTGCACCATCTATCTGGCCCATCAAGTGTTGCTCGACTTTCGTCTGTGAACAAAACTTTAAAGAAGTCAATCTTCATATTGTCCTCGGCCTATGTCAATCGATTTTGAATGTGATTTCTCGTCAACGGAGACTTCGATACAAGTTTGACTGTTGTTGCTATTTCCCTCAGATACCAACACCGAATACTTTTAGACACAGTAGGATCCCCAACGCGACTGAAAAGCTCTTGACTGGTAAGTCCAGGGTTCTTCGTGGTCTCTCGTTTAAGTTGTGACATGAGACGACGTGAAATGAACTTTTTCACTGTTTGATGACACTCCCTATCATTTTAGAAATTTCTAGGGTAGATTTATCTTTTGAGAGTTCTGAGGTGATAGTTTTCTTTTCAGCATCACGTAAACTGCTTTTACGGGCCATCATTTCACTAAATTCTCGCTCAGATCATCGTGCTGATAACAAATATGGCGCCAGTTTGTTTACATTGCGCAGATTGGTACGAAAATTTCAGTAGTTGCGCAGGTCAGTGTTGCCAACATGTGAAAATTTTGTGTGAATTGATTGGACGGTTTTGAAATATTAGAAAAACGTTATCTCGATAATAATTTGGCACGCAGTATATATATATATATATATATATATATATATATATATATATATATATATATATATATATATATAACGTGAACTCAAAACCTGCGGAGGGTCGTTTGGGGACCTTGTGGCACGTAGTTCACCAAGTCTCTGTATTTGGCCCTTCAAAAAGTGTGGATGCTCTTCACCACTGTCATCAAATCATATGTGCTGTTTTTGGGCTGTCGGTTTCCTGGGAACTGATCTGCTTGACCCTCATACGTCGAATTCGACGGGAGAGTCGAGTATATATATCTATATCTATATCTATATATATATATATATATATATATATATATATATGTATATCGTCAGTTTGTCATGAGAAAATATTGACGTAGCACCTGAGATGTGATGGTCGAGATGTTAAGTCTTTAGACATCAAATCCAATGGCAAATGTTCTCAAGAATTCGAAGATTGTTTATTGTTCTATTATTTTCTTATTCAGTAATAATATACAGATATATTTGTCTTGAGGTAAGTGTAGACAAAGAACAAAGCTGTGACGGTCGAGAGGGTAAGACGTTATATTCGATATCTAATGGGATATACCCAAAAAGAATAGAATCCTATTCAAAGTGATAGCTTTACATTCTTCAATATAGATATTTCGACACATTAGAGTATAGAATCTCAGCTGTGATGGCCGAAATATTAAGTCTTTAGACACAAAATCTCAAGACAGATCTTCTCAGAGATTCGAAGACATTTTATTGCAGCAGAATTTTCTGATTCAATATTAATATGGCGGCACATTTATCATGAGGTAACGAAAGTCTATTAGCAGGGCAGTGACGGGCGAGAGGTTAAGGCGTTAAACTCGAAATTTAATGGGATATTCCCTCAGAGGCACGAATCCTGTTCACTGCGAACATTTTACTTCTTTCAATCTAGATGCCTCGTCACATTTGTCATGAGAGATTGTTGTAGAATTTGGGATGTCAATGCTGAGATATTAATTTTTAGACACAAAATCTCATGGCGGTTATTCTTACAGATTTGCAGGCTTTTCACTGCAGTAGAATATTCTTATTCAATACTAATATGCAATTACATTTTTCATGAGATATAGAAGACCTTGAAACAGGGATGTGACGGCGGAGAGATTAAAGTATTAGACTACAAAACGAATGGGATATTCGTTCGCAGGCTCGAATCCAGTTCACGGCGTTAATTTTAGATTCTTCAAAATAGATATAGTAGAATTTTATTATTTAATTAAAATATACCGCCGCATTTATGACAAAATTATGAATAAGGAGAACTAAGTCTGTGATGTCTGAGTGTATAGACGGCGGAAATCTAATGGGATATTTTCTCAGATGTTCGAATCCTGATCACAGCGATCATTTTACATTATTCAACATAAATATTTTGTCATATTTGTCAGAAGAATCTACTGACGTAGAATGTGAGATGTGATGTCCGTGATATTAAGTCTTTACGTACAAAATCTCATGGCAGATGTTTTCACATATTCGAAGACATTCCTGCAGAAGAAATTTCTTATTCGAAACTAATTTAACGAAACATATATCATGGAATATCAACGGCGTAGCACGAAGGCTGTGATGGACGAGAAGGTAACTCGTTAGACTTTAAATATAATATAATCTACCATCGCATGTTCGAATCCGGTTCACAGCTTCAATGTTACTTCCTTCAATAAAGATATCACGTCATGAGAAAAATTTGACATAGAAATTAAGCTGTAATGGCCGAGGTATTGTCTTTCGACACAAAATCTAATGGCAGAGGTTCTCATTGATTCGAAGACTTCACACTGCAGGAGAATTTTCTTATTCAAAATTAATTAGACGGGCACAATTATCATGAGATAATGAGCGAGTAAAAGAAGGTTCGTGATTGCCGAGCGGTAAAGTCGTTAGATTTGAAAACTAATGAGATGTTCAGTTGTAGGTTCGAATCATGTTCACAGCGATAATATATTCTTCATGGAAATATCTACACAAGTTTGTCGAGCAAAAATCTTGAGGTAAAATCTGAGCTGTAAAGATCGAGATATACATCTTTAGAAACAAAACCTAATGGCAGATGCTCTCATATATTCGAAGACTTTTCACTGTGAAACTATTTTCATAATCAATACAAATATACCGACATTATTATCATGAGACAATAAAACCACGGTCAAAGCGTCATGAAGGCCGAGTGGTTAAGGCGTTAGATTCGAAATCGAAAGGGATATACCCTCACAGGTTCGATTCCTGTTCACAGTATACATTTTGTTACTTCAATAAAAATATAGCTTAATCCTTGAGTCAAGAATATATATCCGCTGAACTCTGAATTCATGTATCAAGATTACGTGAGTAATTATCTTCCGACACATTTCCGATTCGGCCTTCATTCTGTTTCTTAAATACGTAAATATCATACATTTTTTATTAGAGTTAGACTGGCGAATACCGCCTGTGAAGGCCGAGTGGTTAAGGCGTTAGACTCGAAGTCTATTGGGATATTCCCTCACAGGTTCGAATCCTGTTCACAGCGTTCTTCTTGATACTTCAATAAATATATACCTTAATCCTTAATTCAAGAACATGTATCCGCCGAACTACGGCTTGATGTATCAAGGTAACATGATGAATTATCTTCCTACACATTTCCGATTCGGCCTTCATTTTGTTTCTTAAATACGTAAATATCTTACAATTATTATTAGAGTTAAACCGGCGTATACCGCCTGTGATAGCCGAGTGGTTAAGGGGTTAGACTCGAAATCTAATGGGATATACCCTCACAGGTTCGATTCCTGTTAACAGTATTCATTTTGTTACTTCAATAAAAATATACCTTAATCCTTGATTTAAGAATATGTCTCCGCTGAACTATGAATTCATGTATCAATCTTACATGAAAAATTATGTTCCTACACATGTCCGACTCGTCCGACATTTTGTTTATTCAATACGTAAATATCCTACAGTAGTTATGAGAATAAGTCTACTGTACGCCGGCTGTGATAGCCGAGTAGTTAAAACGTTAGACTCGGAAAATAAGGGCAGAGTACCTCACAGAATCGAATCCTGTTCCCAGCGATCATTTTGATACTTCAACAGAAGTAGATATTTACAATTGTTTCAAGAATATATCTCCGATGATCTATGACTTGATGTATAAATGTTACATAATGAATTATGTTCCTATACATGTTCAATTCGGACGCCATTTTGTTTCATCAATACTTATATATCCTGGAGGTGTTATTAGAATTAGGACGGTGTACGCCGTTTGTAATGACAGAATGTTTGACTTGAAATGGAATGGGATATTCCGTCCCATGTTCGAATCCTGTTCACAGCGTTCATTTTTATACTTCAATAAAAATATATCTTAATCCATGATTTAAGAATAGCTCACCGTTGGACTATGAATTCATGTCTGTGATGGCCAAATGAATAAGACGTTTGATTCGTCATTTAAAGAAATATTTCCTTATAGGTTCAAATACTGTTCAAAGCGCTCATTAATCCTTTAATTCAGAATAGGTCTCCGCTGTACTATGACTTCATACATTAAAGTTATATGATGAATTATGTTCCAACACATGTCCGATTCAGCAGTCATTTTGTTTCTTCAATACGTAAATATCCTACAGTTGTTATTGGAATTAAACCAGTGGAGGTCGGCTGTGATGTCTGGTTGGTTAAAGCGTAAGCTTCGAAATTTAATGGGAAAATACATCCCAGGTTCGAATTCTGTTCGCAGTGTTCATGTTAATACTTCAATAAAAATATTCCTTAAAACCGGTTTTAAGAATATGTCTCCGCTGAACTATGACAGGATGTATCAATATTACATGATGAATTATCTTCCTCCACATTTCCGAATCGGCCTTCATTTTGTTTCTTAAATACGTAAATATCCTACAGTTTTTAATGGAATTTGAGTAGGGTAGGCAGGCTGTGATGGGCGAGTGGTTAAGGCGTTAGAGTCGAAATCTAATGGGATATACCCTCACTGGTTCGAATCCTGTTCACAGCATTCTTCTTGATACTTCAATAAATATATAGCTTAATCCTTATTTCAAGAATATGTGTCCGCTGAACTATGACATGATGTATCAAGATTACATGATGAATTATCTCCCTACACATTTCCGATTCGTCGTTCATTTGGTTTCTTAAATACGTAAATATCCCACAGTTTTTATAATAATGGGACGAGCGAATGATGGCCGAGTGGTTAAGGCATTAAACTCGAAATCTAATGGGATATACACACACAGGTTCGAATCCAGTTCACAGCATTCTTTTTGATACTTCAATAAATATACATTTTAATACTTATTTCAAGAATATGTATCCGCTGAATTATGACTTGATGTATCAAGATTACATGATGAATTATCTTCCAACGCATTTCCGATTCGGCCTTCATTTTGTTTCTTAAATACATAAATATCCTACAGTTTTTATACGAATTAGACTACAGTAGGCCGGCTGTGATGCCCGAGAGGTTAAGGCGATAGACACCAAGTCTATTGGGATATTCCATCACCGGTTCGAATCCTGTTCACATCATACATTTTGATACTTCAATAAATATATAACTTAATCCTTAATTCAAGAATATGTATCCGCTGAACTATGAATTGATGTATCAAGATTACATGATGAATTATCTTCCTACACATTTCCGATTCGGCCTGCATTTTGTTTCTTAAATACGTAAATATCCTTCAGTTTTTTTTGGAATTTGTTAAGTGTAGGCCGGCTGTGATGGCCGAGTGGTTGAGGCGTTAGACACCAAGTCTATTGGGATATTCCCTCACAGGTTCGAATCCTGTTCACAGCGTTCTTCTTGATACTTCAATAAATATATGCCTTAATACTTAATTCAAGAATATGCATCCGCTGAACTATTTTGACTTGATTGTATCAAGATTACATGATGAATTATCCTCTTGAAACACATTTCCAATTCGGCCTTCATTTTTTTTCTTAAATACGTAATATCCTAACAGTTTTTTGGAATTTGGCATTCATTTTGTCTCTTCTATAATTAAATATCCGGCTGTGATGTCCGAGTGGTTAAGGCGTTAGACTCGAAATCTAATGGGATATTCCTCACAGGTTGAATCCTGTTCACAGCGTTCTTTTTTTTGATACTTCAATAAAAATATATACCTTTAATTCAAGAATATGTATCCGCTGAACTATGACTTGATATATCAAGATTACATGATGAATTATCTTCCAACACATTTCAATTCGGCCTTCATTTTGTTTCTTAAATACGTAAATATCCTAACAGTTTTTTTGGAATTTGACAACAACCCCTTAAGGTCGGCTGTGATGGCCTACAAAGTGGTTAAGTCGTTAGACTCGAAATCTAATGGGATATTCCCTCACAGGTTCGAATCCTGTTCACAGCGTTCATTTTGATACTTCAATAAATATACCACCGTTGTTTTTCAAGAAATATATCTGATTTGAACTATGACATGTTGTATCAAGATTACATATGGAATTATCTTCAACAAATTTCCGATTCGGCCTTCATTTTGTTTCTTAAATACGTAAATATCCTACATTTTTTTTTGGAATTTGACAAGGTATGTCGGCTGTGATGGCCGAGTGGTTAAGGCGTTAGACTTGAAATCTAATGGGTTATTCCCTCACAGGTTCGAATCCTGTTCACAGCGTTCATTTTGATAATTGTGAATAAATATTTTCATGTTACTTATTTTCAAGAATATGTATGTATTTGAACTATTGACTTGATGCATCAAATTGATTAAATGATGAATTATCTTCCAACACATTTCGATTCAGCGTTCATTTTGTTTCTTAAATACGTAAATATCCTATTAATTTTTATTGGAAATTGATTTACGGTAAATATCGGCTGTGATGGCCGAGTGGTTAAGGCGTTAGACTTGAAATCTAATGGGTTATTCCCTCACAGGTTCGAATCCTGTTCACAGCGTTCATTTTTACAATGTTTGAAAAATATACAATAACATCTGATTTGAGAATGTTATCCTTTGAACAATGACTTAATGCATTAACGTATGGCAATGAATTATGTTCCTACAAATATCACATTCGGCATTCATTTTGTTTCTTAAATAATTAAATATCCTACATTTTTTTTAGAATTTGATTTTTTTAAAAAATATCGGCTGTGATGGCCGAGTGGTTAAGGCGTTAGACTTGAAATCTAATGGGTTATTCCCTCACAGGTTCGAATCCTGTTCACAGCGTTCTTTTAAAATTCAATAAAATATACCAATAATTCTTGATTTGAGAATCCTTTGAACAATGTCTTAATGCATCAAGATAATAAATGAATTATGTTTCAACAAATATCACATTCGGCATTCATTTTGTTTCTTAAATAATTAAATATCCTACATTGTTTTTAGAATTTCTCCGGTAAATATCGGCTGTGATGGCCGAGTGGTTAAGGCGTTAGACTTGAAATCTAATGGGTTATTCCCTCACAGGTTCGAATCCTGTTCACAGCGTTCATTTTTTTTAAAATTTAATAAAAATATACAATAAATTGATTTGAGAATGTTACCTTTTGTACAACCCTTAATGCATTAAAATTCATCCGGTTTATAAAAAATGTATTGTGTTCCAACAAATATCACATTCGGCATTCATTTTGTTTCTTCTATAATTAAATATCCTACATTGTTTTTAGAATTTCACCGGAAAATATCGGCTGTGATGGCCGAGTGGTTAGGTCGTTAGACTTGAAATCTATTGGGTTATTCTCTCACAGGTTCGAATCCTGTTCACAGCGTTCATTTTTACATTTCATGAAAAATATACAATAACATCTGATTTGAGAATGTTATCCTTTGTACAAACCTTAATGCATTAACGTATGGCAATGTATTGTGTTCCAACAAATATCACATTCGGCTTTCATTTTGTTTCTTCTATAATTAAATATCCTACATTTTTTTTAGAATTTCTCCGGAAAATATCGGCTGTGATGGCCGAGTGGTTAAGGCGTTAGACTTGAAATCTAATGGGTTGTTCCCTCACAGGTTCGAATCCTGTTCACAGCGTTCATTTTTACAATTCATGAAAAATATACAATAACATCTGATTTGAGAATGTTACTCCTTTGTACAAACCCTTTAATGCATTAACGTATGGCAAATGTATTGTGTTCCTACAATGCATTAACGTATGGCAAATTTTGTGTTCCAAAAATATCACATTCGGCTTTCATTTTTCTCTTCTATAATTAAATATCCTACATTGTTTTTAGAATTTCTCCGGAAAATATCGGCTGTGATGGCCGAGTGGTTAAGGCGTTAGACTTGAAATCTAATGGGTTATTCCTCACAGGTTCGAATCCTGTTCACAGCGTTCATTTTACAATTCATGAAAAATATACAATAACATTTGATTTGAGAATGTTATCCCTTTGTACAACCCATTAATGCATTAACGTATGGCAATGTATTGTGTTCCTACAAATATCACATTCGGCTTTCATTTTGTCTCTTCTATAATTAAATATCCTACATTGTTTTTAGAATTTCTCCGGAAAATATCGGCTGTGATGGCCGAGTGGTTAAGGCGTTAGACTTGAAATCTAATGGGTTATTCCCTCACAGGTTCGAATCCTGTTCACAGCGTTCATTTTTACAATTCATGAAAAATATACAATAACATCTGATTTGAGAATGTTACTCCTTTGTACAAACCCTTAATGCATTAACGTATGGCAATGTATTGTGTTCAACAAATATCACATTCGGCATTCATTTTGTCTCTTCTATAATTAAATATCCTACATTGTTTTTAGAATTTCTCCGGAAAATATCGGCTGTGATGGCCGAGTGGTTAAGGCGTTAGACTTGAAATCTAATGGGTTATTCCCTCACAGGTTCGAATCCTGTTCACAGCGTTCATTTTTACAATTCATGAAAAAAAAATATACAATAACATTCTGATTTGAGAATGTTACCTCTTTCTATAATTAAATATCCTACAACCCCTGTGATTAATGCATTAACGTGAATGGCAATGTATTGTGTTCCATTTTTACAATTCATGAAAAAAATAACATCATTCGGCATTCATTTTTTCATTCTTCTATAATTAAATATCCTACATTTTGTTTTTATAATTTTCATTGTTTTTAGAATTTCCGGAAAATATCGGCTGTGATGGCCGAGTGGTTAAGTCGTTAGACTTGAAATCTAATGGCTTATTCCCTCACAGTTTCGAATCCTGTTCACAGCGTTCATTTTACAATTCATGAAAAATATACAATAACATTTGATTTGAGAATGTTACACCGTTTTACAACATTTTAATTCATTAACGTATGGCAATGTATTGTGTTCCTACAAATATCACATTCGGCATTCATTTTGTGTCTTCTATAAGTAAATATCCTATATTGTTTTTAGAAATTTCTCGGGAAAATATCGGCTGTGATGGTCGAGTGGTTAAGGCGTAAGACTTGAAATCTAATGGGTTATTCCCTCGCAGGTTCGAATCCTGTTCACAGCGTTCATTTTTACAATTCATTAAAAATATACAATAACATTTGATTTGAGAATGTTTCACCGTTGTACAATCACTTAATGCATTAACGTATGGCAATGTATTGTGTTCCTACAAATATCACATTCGGCTTTCATTTTGTCTCTTCTATAATTAAATATCCTACATAGTTTTCAGAATTTCTCCGGAAAATATCGGCTGTGATGGCCGAGTGGTTAAGGCGTTAGACTTGAAATCTAATGGGTTATTCCCTCACAGGTTCGAATCCTGTTCACAGCGTTCATTTTTACAATTCATGAAAAATATACAATAACATCTGATTTGAGAATGTTACTCCTTTGTACAACCCCTTAATGCATTAACGTATGGCAATGTATTGTGTTCCTACAAATATCACTTTCGGCTTTCATTTTGTCTCTTCTATAATTAAACATTCCACATTGTTTTTAGAATTTCTCCGGAATATATCGGCTGTGATGGCCGAGTGGTTAAGGCGTTAGACTTGAAATCTAATGGGTTATTCCATCGCAGGTTCGAATCATGCTCACAGCGTTCATTTTTACAATTCATGAAAAATATACAATAACATCTGATTTGAGAATGTTACTCCTGTGTACAACACTTAATGCATTAACGTATGGCAATGTATTGTGTTCCTACAAATATCACATTCGGCTTTAATTTTGTCTCTTCTATAATTAAATATCCTACATTGTTTCTAGAATTTATCCGGAAAATATCGGCTGTGATGGCCGAGTGGTTAAGGCGTTAGACTTGAAATCTAATGGGTTATTCCCTCACAGGTTCGAATCCTGTTCACAGCGTTCATTTTTACAATTCATGAAAAATATACAATAACATCTGATTTGAGAATGTTACTCCTTTGTACAACCCCTTAATGCATTAACGTATGGCAATGTATTGTGTTCCTACAAATATCACATTCGGCATTCATTTTGTCTCTTCTATAATTAAATATCCTACATTTTTTTTTAGAATTTCTCCGGAAAATATCGGCTGTGATGGCCGAGTGGTTAAGGCGTTAGACGTGAAATCTAATGGGTTATTTCCTCACAGGTTCGAATCCTGTTCACAGCGTTCATTTTTACAATTCATGAAAAATATACAATAACATCTGATTTGAGAATGTTACTCCTTTGTACAACCCCTTAATGCATTAACGTATGGCAATGTATTGTGTTCCTACAAATATCACATTCGGCATTCATTTTGTCTCTTCTATAATTAAATATCCTACATTTTTTTTAGAATTTCTCCGGAAAATATCGGCTGTGATGGCCGAGTGGTTAAGGCGTTAGACTTGAAATCTAATGGGTTATTCCCTCACAGGTTCGAATCCTGTTCACAGCGTTCATTTTTACAATTCATGAAAAATATACAATAACATCTGATTTGAGAATGTTATTGTGTTCAAATTTGTACAACCCCTTAATGCATTAACGTATGGCAATGTATTGTGTTCCTACAAATATCACATTCGGCTTGATTTTCATTTTGTCTCTTCTATAATTAAATATCCTACATTCATTTTTTTAGAATTTCTCCGGAAAATATCGGCTGTGATGGCCGAGTGGTTAAGGCGTTAGACTTGAAATCTAATGGGTTATTCCTCACAGGTTCGAATCCTGTTCACAGCGTTCATTTTTACAATTCATAAAAAAATATACAATAACATCTGATTTGAGAATGTTACTCCTTTGTACAACCCCTTAATGCATTAACGTATGGCAATGTATTGTGTTCCTACAAATATCACATTCGGCTTTCATTTTGTCTCTTCTATAATTAAATATCCTACATTGTTTTTTAGAATTTCTCCGGAAAATATCGGCTGTGATGGCCGAGTGGTTAAGGCGTTAGACTTGAAATCTAATGGGTTATTCCTCACAGGTTCGAATCCTGTTCAATAACATCTGATTTGAGAATGTTACTCCTTTTTCTTAATGTTCATTTTTACAAAATCGGCTTTCATTTTTTCTCTTCTATAAAAATATACAATCCGGAAAAACATCTGATTTAAGAATGAAATTAATGGGTTATTCCTCACAGGTTGAATCCTGTTCAACCCATTTTAATGCATTAACAATATGGCAATGTATTGTGTTCCATTAACGTATGGCAAATATCATCATCATTCGGCATTCATTTTGTCTCTTCTATAATTAAATATCCTACATTGTTTTTAGAATTTCTCCGGAAAATATCGGCTGTGATGGCCGAGTGGTTAAGGCGTTAGACTTGAAATCTAATGGGTTATTCCTCACAGGTTCGAATCCTGTTCACAGCGTTCATTTTTACAATTCATGAAAAAATATACAATAACATCTGATTTGAGAATGTTACTCCTTTGTACAACCCCTTAATGCATTAACGTATGGCAATGTATTGTGTTCCTACAAATATCACATTCGGCATTCATTTTGTCTCTTCTATAATTAAATATCCTACATTGTTTTTAGAATTTCTCCGGAAAATATCGGCTGTGATGGCCGAGTGGTTAAGGCGTTCGAAACAAAAACTTATGGGTTTTTCATCACAGGTTCGAATCCTGTTCAAAGCGCTCTTTTTTACAATTCATGAAAAATATACGATAATCATTGATTTGAGAATGTGACTCCTTTGTACAACCCCTTAATGCATTAACGTATGGCAATGTATTGTGTTCCTACAAATATCACATTCGGCATTCATTTTGTCTCTTCTATAATTAAATATCCTACATTGTTTTTAGAATTTCTCCGGAAAATATCGGCTGTGATGGCCGAGTGGTTAAGGCGTTAGACTTGAAATCTAATGGGTTATTCCCTCACAGGTTCGAATCCTGTTCACAGCGTTCATTTTTACAATTCATAAAAAATATACAATAACATCTGATTTGAGAATGTTACTCCTTTGTACAACCCCTTAATGCATTAACGTATGGCAATGTATTGTGTTCCTACAAATATCACATTCGGCTTTCATTTTGTCTCTTCTATAATTAAATATCCTACATTGTTTTTAGAATTTCTCCGGAAAATATCGGCTGTGATGGCCGAGTGGTTAAGGCGTTAGACTTGAAATCTAATGGGTTATTCCCTCACAGGTTCGAATCCTGTTCACAGCGTTCATTTTACAATTCATGAAAAATATACAATAACGTTTGATTTGAGAATGTTACTCCTTTGTACAACCCCTTAATGCATTAACGTATGGCAATGTATTGTGTTCCTACAAATATCACATTCGGCATTCATTTTGTCTCTTCTATAATTAAATATCCTACATTGTTTTTTAAATTTCTCCGGAAAATATCGGCTGTGATGGCCGAGTTGTTAAGGCGTTAGACTTGAAATCTAATGGGTTATTCCCTCACAGGTTCGAATCCTGTTCACAGCGTTCATTTCTACAATTCATGAAAAATATTCAATAACGTTTGATTTGAGAATGTTACTCCTTTGTACAACCCCTTAATGCATTAACGTATGGCAATGTATTGTGTTCCTACAAATATCACATTCGGCTTTCATTTTGTCTCTTCTATAATTAAATATCCTACATTGTTTTTAGAATTTCTCCGGAAAATATCGGCTGTGATGGCCGAGTGGTTAAGGCGTTAGACTTGAAATCTAATGGGTTATTCCCTCACAGGTTCGAATCCTGTTCACAGCGTTCATTTTTACAATTCATAAAAAATATACAATAACATCTGATTTGAGAATGTTTACCACTCCTTTGCAACAACCCCTTAATGCATTAACGTATAATTAAAATGTATTGTGTTCTACAAATATCACATTCGGCTTTCATTTTGTCTCTTCTATAATTAAATATCCTACATTTTTTTTAGAATTTCTCCGGAAAATATCGGCTGTGATGGCCGAGTGGTTAAGGCGTTAGACTTGAAATCTAATGGGTTATTCCCTCACAGGTTCGAATCCTGTTCACAGCGTTCATTTTACAATTCATAAAAAATATACAATAACATTGATTTGAGAATGTTACTCCTTTGTACAACCCCTTAATGCATTAACGTATGGCAATGTATTGTGTTCCTACAAATATCACATTCGGCTTTCATTTTGTCTCTTCTATAATTAAATATCCTACATTGTTTTTAGAATTTCTCCGGAAAATATCGGCTGTGATGGCCGAGTGGTTAAGGCGTTAGACTTGAAATCTAATGGGTTATTCCCTCACAGGTTCGAATCCTGTTCACAGCGTTCATTTTTACAATTCATGAAAAATATACAATAACATTTGATTTGAGAATGTTACTCCTTTGTACAACCCCTTAATGCATTAACGTATGGCAATGTATTGTGTTCCTACAAATATCACATTCGGCTTTCATTTTTGTCTCTTCTATAAGTAAAAATCCTATATTGTTCTTAGAATTTCTCCGGAAAATATCGGCTGTGATGGCCGAGTGGTTAAGGCGTTAGACTTGAAATCTAATGGGTTATTCCCTCACAGGTTCGAATCCTGTTCACAGCGTTCATTTTTTCAATTCATGAAAAATATACAATAACGTTTGATTTGAGAATGTTACACCGTTGTACAACCCCTTAATGCATTAACGTATGGCAATGTATTGTGTTACTACAAATCTCACATTCGGCTTTCATTTTGTCTCTTGTATAATTAAATATCCTACATTGTTTTCAGAATTTCTCCGGAAAATATCGGCTGTGATGGCCGAGTGGTTAAGGCGTTAGACTAGACTATGAAATCTAATGGGTTATTCCTCACAGGTTCGAATCCTGTTCACAGCGTTCATTTTTTACAATTCATGAAAAATATACAATAACATCTGATTTGAGAATGTTACTCCTTTGTACAACCCCTTAATGCATTAACGTATGGCAATGTATTGTGTTCCTACAAATATCACATTCGGCTTTCATTTTGTCTCTTCTATAATTAAATATCCTACATTGTTTTTTAGAATTTCTCCGGAAAATATCGGCTGTGATGGCCGAGTGGTTAAGGCGTTAGACTTGAAATCTAATGGGTTATTCCTCACAGGTTCGAATCCTGTTCACAGCGTTCATTTTTACAATTCATGAAAAATATACAATAACATCTGATTTGAGAATGTTACTCCTTTGTACAACCCTTAAATGCATTAACGTATGGCAATGTATTGTGTTCCTACAAATATCACATTCGGCATTCATTTTGTGTCTTCTATAAGTAAATATCCTATATTGTTTTTAGAATTTCTCCGGAAAATATCGGCTGTGATGGCCGAGTGGTTAAGGCGTTAGACTTGAAATCTAATGGGTTATTCCCTCACAGGTTCGAATCCTGTTCACAGCGTTCATTTTTACAATTCATGAAAAAATATACAATAACATCTGTTTTGAGAATGTTACACCGTTGTACAACCCCTTAATGCATTAACGTATGGCAATGTATTGTGTTCCTACAAATATCACATTCGGCTTTCATTTTGTCTCTTCTATAATTAAATATCCTACATTGTTTTTAGAATTTCTCCGGAAAATATCGGCTGTGATGGCCGAGTGGTTAAGGCGTTAGACTTGAAATCTAATGGGTTATTCCCTCACAGGTTCGAATCCTGTTCACAGCGTTCGTTCATTTTACAATTCATGAAAATATACAATAACATCTGATTTGAGAATGTTACTCCTTTGTACAACCCTTAATGCATTAACGTATGGCAATGTATTGTGTTCCTACAAATATCACATTCGGCATTCATTTTGGCAATGTATTGTGTTCCTACAAATATCACATTCGGTCATTTTGTGTCTTCTATAAGTAAATATCCTACATTGTTTTTAGAATTTCTCCGGAAAATATCGGCTGTGATGGCCGAGTTGTCAAGGCGTTAGACTTGAAATCTAATGGGTTATTCCCTCAGAGTTTCGAATCCTGTTCACAGCGTTCATTTTTACAATTCATGAAAAATATACAATAACATCTGATTTGAGAATGTTACTCCTTTGTACAACCCCTTAATGCATTAAAGTATGGCAATGTATTGTGTTCCAACAAATATCACATTCGGCCAATATTTTTTGTCTCTTCTATAATTAAATATCCTACATTGTTTTTAGAATTTCTCCGGAAAATATCGGCTGTGATGGCCGAGTTGTCAAGGCGTTAGACTTGAAATCTAATGGGTTATTCCCTCAGAGTTTCGAATCCTGTTCACAGCGTTCATTTTTACAATTCATGAAAAATATACAATAACATCTGATTTTAGAATGTTAGTCCTTTGTACAACCCCTTAATGCATTAACGTATGGCAATGTATTGTGTTCCTACAAATATCACATTCGGCTTTCATTTTGTCTCTTCTATAATTAAATATCCTACATTGTTTTTAGAAATTCGCCGGAAAATATCGGCTGTGATGGCCGAGTTGTTAAGGCGTTAGATTTGAAATCTAATGGGTTATTCCCTCACAGGTTCGCATCCTGTTCTCAGCGTTCATTTTTACAATTAATGAAAAATATACAATAACATCTGATTTGAGAATGTTACTCCTTTTGTACAAACCTTAATGCATTAACGTATGGCAATGTATTGTGTTCCTACAAATATCACATTCGGCTTTCATTTTGTCTCTTCTATAATTAAATATCCTACATTGTTTTTAGAATTTCTCCGGAAAATATTGGCTGTGATGGCCGAGTGGTTAAGGCGTTAGACTTGAAATCTAATGGGTTATTCCCTCACAGGTTCGAATCCTGTTCACAGCGTTCATTTTTACAATTCATGAAAAAATATACAATAACATCTGTTTTGAGAATGTTACACCGTTGTACAACCCCTTAATGCATTAACGTATGGCAATGTATTGTGTTCCTACAAATATCACATTCGGCTTTCATTTTGTCTCTTCTATAATTAAATATCCTACATTGTTTTTAGAATTTCTCCGGAAAATATCGGCTGTGATGGCCGAGTGGTTAAGGCGTTAGACTTGAAATCTAATGGGTTATTCCCTCACAGGTTCGAATCCTGTTCACAGCGTTCATTTTTACAATTCATGAAAAATATACAATAACATCTGATTTGAGAATGTTACTCCTTTGTACAACCCCTTAATGCATTAACGTATGGCAATGTATTGTGTTCCTACAAATATCACATTCGGCTTTCATTTTGTCTCTTCTATAATTAAATATCCTACATTGTTTTTAGAATTTCTCCGGAAAATATCGGCTGTGATGGCCGAGTGGTTAAGGTTCGAATCCGTTAGACTTGAAAAAATCTAATGGGTTATACAACCCCTCACAGGTTCGAATCCGGCTTTCATTTTGTTCACAGCGTTCATTTTAAGGCGTTAGAATCACAGGTTCGAATCCTGTTACAGCGTTCAAAATTCATGAAAATATACAATAACATCTGATTTGAGAATGTTACTCCTTTGTACAACCCCTTAATGCATTAACGTATGGCAATGTATTGTGTTCCTACAAATATCACATTCGGCTTTCATTTTGTCTCTTCTATAATTAAATATCCTACACATTTTTTAGAATTTCTCCGGAAAATATCGGCTGTGATGGCCGAGTGGTTAAGGCGTTAGACTTGAAATCTAATGGGTTATTCCCTCACAGGTTCGAATCCTGTTCACAGCGTTCATTTTACAATTCATGAAAAATATACAATAACATCTGATTTGAGAATGTTACTCCTTTGTACAACCCCTTAATGCATTAACGTATGGCAATGTATTGTGTTCCTACAAATATCACATTCGGCTTTCATTTTGTCTCTTCTATAATTAAATATCCTACATTGTTTTTAGAATTTCTCCGGAAAATATCGGCTGTGATGGCCGAGTGGTTAAGGCGTTAGACTTGAAATCTAATGGGTTATTCCTCACAGGTTCGAATCCTGTTCACAGCGTTCATTTTACAATTCATGAAAAATATACAATAACATCTGATTTGAGAATGTTACTCCTTTGTACAACCCCTTAATGCATTAACGTATGGCAATGTATTGTGTTCCTACAAATATCACATTCGGCATTCATTTTGTCTCTTCTATAATTAAATATCCTACATTGTTTTTAGAATTTCTCCGGAAAATATCGGCTGTGATGGCCGAGTGGTTAAGGCGTTAGACTTGAAATCTAATGGGTTATTCCCTCACAGGTTCGAATCCTGTTCACAGCGTTCATTTTTACAATTCATGAAAAATATACAATAACATCTGGATTTGAGAATGTTACTCCTTTGTACAACCCCTTAATGCATTAACGTATGGCAATGTATTGTGTTCCTACAAATATCACATTCGGCTTTCATTTTGTCTCTTCTATAATTAAATATCCTACATTTTTTTTAGAAATTTCTCCGGAAAATATCGGCTGTGATGGCCGAGTGGTTAAGGCGTTAGACTTGAAATCTAATGGGTTATTCCCTCACAGGTTCGAATCCTGTTCACAGCGTTCATTTTACAATTCATGAAAAAATATACAATAACATTTGATTTGAGAATGTTACTCCTTTGTACAACCCCTTAATGCATTAACGTATGGCAATGTATTGTGTTCCTACAAATATCACATTCGGCTTTCATTTTGTCTCTTCTATAATTAAATATCCTACATTGTTTTTAGAATTTCTCCGGAAAATATCGGCTGTGATGGCCGAGTGGTTAAGGCGTTAGACTTGAAATCTAATGGGTTATTCCCTCACAGGTTCGAATCCTGTTCACAGCGTTCATTTTACAATTTTGAAAAAATAAATTCAAAAAAATATACAATAATTTGATTTGAGAATGTTACTCCTTTGTACAACCCCTGATTTAATGCATTAACGTATGGCAATGTATTGTGTTCCTACAAATATCACATTCGGCTTTCATTTTGTCTCTTCTATAATTAAATATCCTACATTGTTTTTAGAATTTCTCCGGAAAATATCGGCTGTGATGGCCGAGTGGTTAAGGCGTTAGACTTGAAATCTAATGGGTTATTCCTCACAGGTTCGAATCCTGTTCACAGCGTTCATTTTTACAATTCATAAAAAAATATACAATAACATTTGATTTGAGAATGTTACTCCTTTGTACAACCCCTTAATGCATTAACGTATGGCAATGTATTGTGTTCCTACAAATATCACATTCGGCTTTCATTTTGTCTCTTCTATAATTAAATATCCTACATTGTTTTTTAGAATTTCTCCGGAAAATATCGGCTGTGATGGCCGAGTGGTTAAGGCGTTAGACTTGAAATCTAATGGGTTATTCCCTCACAGGTTCGAATCCTGTTCACAGCGTTCATTTTTACAATTCATGAAAAATATACAATAACATCTGATTTGAGAATGTTACTCCTTTGTACAACCCCTTAATGCATTAACGTATGGCAATGTATTGTGTTCCTACAAATATCACATTCGGCATTCATTTTGTCTCTTCTATAATTAAATATCCTACATTGTTTTTATAATTTCTCCGGAAAATATCGGCTGTGATGGCCGAGTGGTTAAGGCGTTAGACTTGAAATCTAATGGGTTATTCCCTCACAGGTTCGAATCCTGTTCACAGCGTTCATTTTTACAATTCATAAAAAATATACAATAACGTTTGATTTGAGAATGTTACTCCTTTGTACAACCCCTTAATGCATTAACGTATGGCAATGTATTGTGTTCCTACAAATATCACATTCGGCTTTCATTTTGTCTCTTCTATAATTAAATATCCTACATTGTTTTTTAGAATTTCTCCGGAAAATATCGGCTGTGATGGCCGAGTGGTTAAGGCGTTAGACTTGAAATCTAATGGGTTATTCCCTCACAGGTTCGAATCCTGTTCACAGCGTTCATTTTTACAATTCATGAAAAATATACAATAACGTTTGATTTGAGAATGTTCGTCCTTTGTACAACCCCTTAATGCATTAACGTATGGCAATGTATTGTGTTCCTACAAATATCACATTCGGCTTCCATTTTGTCTCTTCTATAATTAAATATCCTACATTTTTTTTTAGAATTTCTTCGGGAGATATCGGCTGTGATGGCCGAGTGGTTAAGGCGTTAGTCTTGAAATCAAATGCGTTATTCCCTCACAGGTTCGAAACCTGTTCACAGCGTTCATTTTAACAATTCATGAAAAATATACAATAACATTTGATTTGAGAATGTTACTCCTTTGTACAACCCCTTAATGCATTAACGTATGGCAATGTATTGTGTTCCTACAAATATCACATTCGGCTTTCATTTTGTCTCTTCTATAATTAAATATCCTACATTGTTTTTAGAATTTCTCCGGAAAATATCGGCTGTGATGGCCGAGTGGTTAAGGCGTTAGACTTGAAATCTAATGGGTTATTCCCTCACAGGTTCGAATCCTGTTCACAGCGTTCATTTTTACAATTCATGAAAAAATATAACAATAACATTTGATTTGAGAATGTTACTCCTTTGTACAACCCTTAATGCATTAACGTATGGCAATGTATTGTGTTCCTACAAATATCACATTCGGCTTCCCTTTTTGTCTCTTCTATAATTAAATATCCTACATTGTTTTTAGAATTTCTCCGGAAAATATCGGCTGTGATGGCCGAGTGGTTAAGGCGTTTGACTTGAAATCTAATGGGTTAATCCCTCACAGGTTCGAATCCTGTTCACAGCCTTCATTTTTACAATTCATGAAAAATATACAATAACATTTGATTTGAGAATGTTACTCCTTTGTACAACCCCTTAATGCATTAACGTATGGCAAACGTATGGCAATGTATTGTGTTCCTACAAATATCACAATCGGCTTTCATTTTGTCTCTTCTATAATTAAATATCCTACATTGTTTTTAGAATTTCTCCGGAAAATATCAGCTCTGATGGCCGAGTGGTTAAGGCGTTAGACTTGAAATCTAATTGGTTGTTCCTCACAGGTTCGAAACCTGTTCACAGCGTTCATTTTTACAATTCATGAAAAATATACAATAACATCTGATTTGAGAATGTTACACCGTTGTACAACCCCTTAATGCATTAACGTATGGCAATGTATTGTGTTCCTACAAATATCACATTCGGCTTTCATTTTGTCTCTTCTATAATTAAATATCCTACATTGTTTTTTAGAATTTCTCCGGAAAATATCGGCTGTGATGGCCGAGTGGTTAAGGCGTTAGACTTGAAATCTAATGGGTTATTCCCTCACAGGTTCGAATCCTGTTCACAGCGTTCATTTTTACAATTCATGAAAATATACAATAACATCTGATTTGAGAAGAATGTTACTCCTTTGTACAACCCCATTGTTTTTTAATGCATTAACGTATGGAAATGTATTGTGTTCCATTTTACAACATGAAAAATATCACATTCGGTTACTCCTTTCATTAATTTTGTATTCTCTTCTTCAAATAATTAAATATCCTTACATTTTTTTAATTTCTCCGGAAAATATCGGCTGTGATGGCCGAGTGGTTAAGGCGTTAGACTTGAAATCTAATGGGTTATTCCCTCACAGGTTCGAATCCTGTTCACAGCGTTCATTTTTACAATTCATGAAAAATATACAATAACATCTGATTTGAGAATGTTACTCCTTTGTACAACCCCTTAATGCATTAACGTATGGCAATGTATTGTGTTCCTACAAATATCACATTCGGCTTTCATTTTGTCTCTTCTATAATTAAATATCCTACATTGTTTTTAGAATTTCTCCGGAAAATATCGGCTGTGATGGCCGAGTGGTTAAGGCGTTAGACATTAAATCTAACGGGTTATTCCCTCGTAGGCCGAATCCTGTTCACAGCGTTCATTTTACAATTCATGAAAAATATACAATAACATCTGATTTGAGAATGTTACTCCTTTGTACAACCCCTTAATGCATTAACGTATGGCAATGTATTGTGTTCCAACAAATATCACATTCGGCTTTCATTTTTTGTCTCTTCTATAATTAAATATCCTACATTGTTTTTAGAATTTCTCCGGGAAAATATCGGCTGTGATGGCCGAGTGGTTAAGGCGTTAGACTTGAAATCTAATGGGTTATTCCTCACAGGTTCGAATCCTGTTCACAGCGCTGTTTTGTACACTTCATGAAAAATATACGATAATTATTGATTTGAGAATGTGACAGCATTGTACAACACATTAATGCATTAACATATGGCAATGTATTGTGTTCCTACAAATATCACATTCGGCAGTCATTTTGATTCTTCTATACGTAAATATCCTACATTGTTTTTAGAATTACACCGGTAAATACCAGCTGTGATGGCCGAGTGGTTAAGGCGTTAGACTTGAAATCTAATGGGTTATTCCCTCACAGGTTCGAATCCTGTTCACAGCGTTCATTTTTACAATTCAATAAAAAATATACAATAACATCTGATTTGAGAATGTTACTCCTTTGTACAACCCCTTAATGCATTAACGTATGGCAATGTATTGTGTTCCTACAAATATCACATTCGGCTTTCATTTTGTCTCTTCTATAATTAAATATCCTACATTGTTTTTAGAATTTCTCCGGAAAATATTGGCTGTGATGGCCGAGTGGTTAAGTCGTTAGACTTGAAATCTAATGGGTTATTCCCTCACAGGTTCGAATCCTGTTCACAGCGTTCATTTTTAAACAATTCATGAAAAAATATACAATAACATCTGATTTGAGAATGTTACTCTTTGTACAACCACTTAATGCATTAACGTATGGCAATGTATTGTGTTCCTACAAATATCACATTCGGCTTTCATTTTGTCTCTTCTATAATTAAATATCCTACATTGTTTTTAGAATTTCTCCTGAAAATATTGGCTGTGATGGCCGAGTGGTTAAGTCGTTAGACTTGAAATCTAATGGGTTATTCCCTCACAGATTCGAATCCTGTTCACTGCGTTCATTTTTACAATTCATGAAAAATATACAATAACATTTGATTTGAGAATGTTACTCCTTTGTACAACCCCTTAATGCATTAACGTATGGCAATGTATTGTGTTCCTACAAATATCACATTCGGCTTTCATTTTATCTCTTCTATAATTAAATATCCTACATTGTTTTTAGAATTTCTCCGGAAAATATCGGCTGTGATGGCCGAGTGGTTAAGGCGTTAGACTTGAAATCTAATGGGTTATTCCCTCACAGGTTCGAATCCTGTTCACAGCGTTCATTTTTACAATTCAAAAAAAAATATACAATAACATTTGATTTGAGAATGTTACTCCTTTGTACAACCCCTTAATGCATTAACGTATGGCAATGTATTGTGTTCCTACAAATATCACATTCGGCTTTCATTTTCATTTTGTTCTTAAATAATTAAATATCCTACATTTTTTTTAGAATTTCTCCGGAAAATATCGGCTGTGATGGCCGAGTGGTTAAGGCGTTAGACTTGAAATCTAATGGGTTATTCCCTCACAGGTTCGAATCCTGTTCACAGCGTTCATTTTACAATTCAAAAAATATACAATAACATTTGATTTGAGAATATTACTCCTGATTTTGTACAACCCCTTAATGCATTAACGTATGGCAATGTATTGTGTTCCAACAAATATCACATTCGGCTTTCATTTTTTGTCTCTTCTATAATTAAATATCCTACATTTTTTTTAGAATTTCTCCGGAAAATATCGGCTGTGATGGCCGAGTGGTTAAGGCGTTAGACTTGAAATCTAATGGGTTATTCCCTCACAGGTTCGAATCCTGTTCACAGCGTTCATTTTTTACAATTCATGAAAAATATACAATAACATCTGATTTGAGAATGTTACTCCTTTGTACAACCCCTTTATGCATTAACGTATGGCAATGTATTGTGTTCCTACAAATATCACATTCGGCTTTCATTTTGTCTCTTCTATAATTAAATATCCTACATTTTTTTTAGAATTTCTCCGGAAAATATCGGCTGTGATGGCCGAGTGGTTAAGGCGTTAGACTTGAAATCTAATGGGTTATTCCCTCACAGGTTCGAATCCTGTTCACAGCGTTTATTTTTTTTACAATTCATGAAAAATATACAATAACATCTGATTTGAGAATGTTACTCCTTTGTACAACCCCTTAATGCATTAACGTATGGCAATGTATTGTGTTCCTACAAATATCACATTCGGCTTTCATTTTGTCTCTTCTATAATTAAATATCCTACATTGTTTTTAGAATTTCTCCGGAAAATATCAGCTCTGATGGCCGAGTGGTTAAGGCGTTAGACTTGAAATCTAATGGGTTATTCCCTCGCAGGTTCGAATCCTGTTCACAGCGTTCATTTTTACAATTCATGAAAAATATACAATAACGTTTGATTTGAGAATGTTACTCCTTTGTACAACCCCTTAATGCATTAACGTATGGCAATGTATTGTGTTCCTACAAATATCACAATCGGCTTTCATTTTGTCTCTTCTATAATTAAATATCCTACATTATTTTTAGAATTTCTCCGGAAAATATCGGCTGTGATGGCCGAGTGGTTAAGGTGTTAGACTTGAAATCTTCTGCGTTATTCCCTCTCAGGTACGAATCCTGTTAACAGCGTTCATTTTTACAATTCATGAAAAATATACAATAACATTTTATTTGAGAATGTTACTCCTTTGTACAACCCCTTATGGCAATGTATTGTGTTCCTACAAATATCACATTCGGCTTTCATTTTGTCTCTTCTATAATTAAATATCCTACATTGTTTTTAGAATTTCTCCGGAAAATATCGGCTGTGATGGCCGAGTGGTTAAGGCGATAGACTTGAAATCTAATGGGTTATTCCCTCACAGGTTCGAATCCTGTTCACAGCGTTCATTTTTACAATTCATGAAAAAATACAATATCTGATTTGAGAATGTTACTCCTTTGTACAACCCCTTAATGCATTAACGTATGGCAATGTATTGTGTTTACAAATATCACATTCGGCTTTCATTTTGTCTCTTCTATAATTAAATATCCTACATTGTTTTTAGAATTTCTCCGGAAAATATGCATGTGATGGCAATGAGTGGTTAAGGCGTTAGACTTGAAATTAATGGGTTATTCCTCACAGGTTCGAATCCTGTTCAAAGCGTTCATTTTTACAATTCATGAAAAATATACAATAACATCTGATTTGAGAATTTCATTTTGTACAACCCCTTAATGCATTAACGTATGGCAATGTATTGTTGTGTTTACAAAATCACATCGGCATTCATTTTGTCTCTTCTATAATTAAATATCCTACATTGTTTTTAGAATTTCTCCGGAAAATATCGGCTGTGATGGCCGAGTGGTTAAGGCGTTAGACTTGAAATCTAATGGGTTATTCCCTCACAGGTTCGAATCCTGTTCACAGCGTTCATTTTTACAATTCATCAAAAAATATACAATAACATTTGATTTGAGAATGTTACTCCTTTGTACAACCCCTTAATGCATTAACGTATGGCAATGTATTGTGTTCCTACAAATATCACATTCGGCTTTCATTTTGTCTCTTCTATAATTAAATATCCTACATTTTTTTAGAATTTCTCCGGAAAATATCGGCTGTGATGGCCGAGTGGTTAAGGCGTTAGACTTGAAATCTAATGGGTTATTCCCTCACAGGTTCGAATCCTGTTCACAGCGTTCATTTTTTACAATTCATGAAAATATACAATAACATTGATTTGAGAATGTTACTCCTTTGTACAATCCCCCTTAATGCATTAACGTATGGCAATGTATTGTGTTCCTACAAATATCACATTCGGCTTTCATTTTGTCTCTTCTATAATTAAATATCCTACATTGTTTTTAGAATTTCTCCGGAAAATATCGGCTGTGATGGCCGAGTTGTTAAGGCGTTAGACTTGAAATCTAATGGGTTATTCCCTCACAGGTTCGAATCCTGTTCACAGCGTTCATTTTTACAATTCATGAAAAATATACAATAACATCTGATTTGAGAATGTTACTCCTTTGTACAACCCCTTAATGCATTAACGTATGGCAATGTATTGCGTTCCTACAAATATCACATTCGGCTTTCATTTTGTCTCTTCTATAATTAAATATCCTACATTTTTTTTAGAATTTCTCCGGAAAATATCGGCTGTGATGGCCGAGTGGTTAAGGCGTTAGACTTGAAATCTAATGGGTTATTCCCTCACAGGTTCGAATCCTGTTCACAGCGTTCATTTTTTACAATTCATTAAAAAATATACAATAACATCTGATTTGAGAATGTTACTCCTTTGTACAACCCCTTAATGCATTAACGTATGGCAATGTATTGTGTTCCTACAAATATCACATTCGGCTTTCATTTTGTCTCTTCTATAATTAAATATCCTACATTGTTTTTTAGAATTTCTCCGGAAAATATCGGCTGTGATGGCCGAGTGGTTAAGGCGTTAGACTTGAAATCTAATGGGTTATTCCCTCACAGGTTCGAATCCTGTTCACAGCGTTCATTTTTTACAATTCATAAAAAATATACAATAACATTTGATTTGAGAATGTTACTCCTTTGTAAAATCCAATAACATTTGATTTAATGCATTAACGTATGGCAATGTATTGTGTTTCTACAAATATCACATTCGGCATTCATTTTGTCTCTTTATAATTAAATATCCTACATTGTTTTCAAATTTCTCCGGAAAATATCTGATAGTGGTTAAAGACTTGAAATCTAATGGGTTATTCCCTCACAGGTTCGAATCCTGTTCACAGCGTTCATTTTTACAATTCATGAAAATATATATAACATCTGATTTGAGAATGTTACTCCTTTGTTAATGCGTTATGGCAATGATTGTGTTGAAATCTATTCGGCTTTCATTTTGTCTTCTATAATTAAATATCCTACATTGTTTTTAGAATTTTCGGAAAAATCGGCTGTTCAGTGGTTTAAGGCGTTTCTTGAAATCTAATGGGTTATTCCCTCACAGGTTCGAATCCTGTTCACAGCGTTTTTACAATTCATGAAAAATATACAATAACATTTGATTTGAGAATGTTACTCCTTTGTACAACCCCTTAATGCATTAACGTATGGCAATGTATTGTGTTCCTACAAATATCACATTCGGCTTTCATTTTGTCTCTTCTATAATTAAATATCCTACATTTTTTTAGAATTTCTCCGGAAAATATCGGCTGTGATGGCCGAGTGGTTAAGGCGTTAGACTTGAAATCTAATGGGTTATTCCCTCACAGGTTCGAATCCTGTTCACAGCGTTCATTTTTACAATTCATGAAAATATACAATAACATTTGATTTGAGAATGTTACTCCTTTGTTTTAATGCATTAACGTATGGCAATGTATTGTGTTCCTACAAATATCACATTCGGCTTTCATTTTGTCTCTTCTATAATTAAATATCCTACATTTTTTAGAATTTCTCCGGGAAAATATCGGCTGTGATGGCCGAGTGGTTAAGGCGTTAGACTTGAAATCTTATGGGTTATTCCCTCACAGGTTCGAATCCTGTTCACAGCGTTCATTTTTACAATTCATAAAAAATATACAATAACATCTGATTTGAGAATGTTACTCCTTTGTACAACCCCTTAATGCATTAACGTATGGCAATGTATTGTGTTCCTACAAATATCACATTCGGCATCCTTTTTTGTCTCTTCTATAATTAAATATCCTACATTGTTTTTAGAATTTCTCCGGAAAATATCGGCTGTGATGGCCGAGTGGTTAAGGCGTTAGACTTGAAATCTAATGGGTTTTCCCTCACAGGTTCGAATCCTGTTCACAGCGTTCATTTTAAACAATTCATAAAAAATATACAATAACATTTGATTTGAGAATGTTACTCCTTTTACAACCATTGATGGCAATGTATTTAATGCATTAACGCATTATCTCTTCTATAATTAAAATCCTACATTGTTTTATAGAATTTCTCCGGAAAATACAAATGGTTAAGGCGTTAGATTCGGTTATTCCCTTTCGAATTTTGTTTCTTACAATAATTAAATATCCTAACATTTGATTTTTTTTTAGAATTTCTCCAAATATCACATTCGGCTTTCATTTTGTCTCTTCTATAATTAAATATATCGGCTGTGATGGCCGAGTGGTTAAGGCGTTAGACTTGAAATCTAATGGGTTATTCCCTCACAGGTTCGAATCCTGTTCACAGCGTTCATTTTTACAATTCATAAAAAATATACAATAACATCTGATTTTGAGAATGTTACTCCTTTGAACAATTGATTAATGCATTAACGTATGGCAATGTATTATATTTCAACACAAATATCACATTCGGCTTTCATTTTGTTTCTTAAATAATTAAATATCCTACATTTTTTTAAATTTCTCCGGAAAATATCGGCTGTGATGGCCGAGTGGTTAAGGCGTTAGACTTGAAATCTAATGGGTTATTCCCTCACAGGTTCGAATCCTGTTCACAGCGTTCATTTTTACAATTCATAAAAAATATACAATAACATTTGATTTGAGAATGTTACACCCTTTGTACAACCCCTTAATGCATTAACGTATGGCAATGTATTGTGTTCCTACAAATATCACATTCGGCTTTCATTTTTCTCTTCTATAATTAAATATCCTACATTTTTTTTTAAATTTCTCCGGAAAATATCGGCTGTGATGGCCGAGTGGTTAAGGCGTTAGACTTGAAATCTAATGGGTTATTCCCTCACAGGTTCGAATCCTGTTCACAGCGTTCATTTTTACAATTCATGAAAAATATACAATAACATCTGATTTGAGAATGTTACTCCTTTGTACAAACCCTTAATGCATTAACGTATGGCAATGTATTGTGTTCCTACAAATATCACATTCGGCTTTCATTTTGTCTCTTCTATAATTAAATATCCTACATTGTTTTTATAATTCCTCCGGCAAATATCGGCTGTGATGGCCGAGTGGTTAAGGCGTTAGACTTGAAATCTAATGGGTTATTCCCTCACAGGTTCGAATCCTGTTCACAGCGTTCATTTTTACAATTCATGAAAAATATACAATAACATCTGATTTGAGAATGTTGTTTGCAGGAACAACCCCTTAATGCATTAACGTATGGAAAAAATGTATTGTGTTCATTTTACAATTCATGAAAAATATACAATAACATTTGATTTGAGAATGTGTTCAACTTAATGCATTAACGTATGGCAATGTATTGTGTTCCTACAAATATTTCAGATTCGGCTTTCATTTTTTGTCTCTTCTATAATTAAATATCCTACATTGTTTTTAGAATTTCTCCGCTTTCATTTTTGTCTCTTCTATAATTAAAATATCGGCTGTGATGGCCGAGTGGTTAAGGCGTTAGACTTGAAATCTAATGGGTTATTCCCTCACAGGTTCGAATCCTGTTCACAGCGTTCATTTTTACAATTCATAAAAAATATACAATAACGTTTGATTTGAGAATGTTACTCCTTTGTACAACCCCTTAATGCATTAACGTATGGCAATGTATTGTGTTCCTACAAATATCACATTCGGCTTTCATTTTGTCTCTTCTATAATTAAATATCCTACATTGTTTTCAGAATTTATCCGGAAAATATCGGCTGTGATGGCCGAGTGGTTAAGGCGTTAGACTTGAAATCTAATGGGTTATTCCCTCACAGGTTCGAATCCTGTTCACAGCGTTCATTTTAACAATTCATGAAAAATATACAATAACATCTGATTTGAAAATGTTACTCCTTTGTACAACCCCTTAATGCATTAACGTATGGCAATGTATTGTGTTCCTACAAATATCACATTCGGCTTTCATTTTGTCTCTTCTATAATTAAATATCCTACATTGTTTTTAGAATTTCTCCGGAAAATATCGGCTGTGATGGCCGAGTGGTTAAGGCGTTAGACTTGAAATCTAATGGGCTAATCCCTCACAGGTTCGAATCCTGTTCACAGCGTTCATTTTTACAATTCATGAAAAAATACAATAACAATAACATTTGATTTGAGAATGTTACTCCTTTGAACAACCCTTAATGCATTAACGTATGGCAATGTATTGTGTTCCTACAAATATCATTCGGCTTTCATTTTGTCTCTTCTATAATTAAATATCCTACATTTTTTTTTAGAATTTCTCCGGAAAATATCGGCTGTGATGGCCGAGTGGTTAAGGCGTTAGACTTGAAATCTAATGGGTTATTCCCTCACAGGTTCGAATCCTGTTCACAGCGTTCATTTTTACAATTCAAAAAATATACAATAACATCTGATTTGAGAATGTTACTCCTTTGTACATTGATTTAATGCATTAACGTATGGCAATGTATTGTGTTCCAACAAATATCACATTCGGCTTTCATTTTGTCTCTTCTATAATTAAATATCCTACATTTTTTTTAGAATTTCTCCGGAAAATATCGGCTGTGATGGCCGAGTGGTTAAGGCGTTAGACTTGAAATCTAATGGGTTATTCCCTCACAGGTTCGAATCCTGTTCACAGCGTTCATTTTAACAATTCATAAAAATATACAATAACTCTTTGATTTGAGAATGTTATCCACGAGTGGTTTTGTGAAACATTCCCCCTTAATGCATTTTAAATTATGAAAAATGTATTGTGTTCCAACAAATATCAGCAATTCGGCAAAATTTCTTTTTTTCTTCAATTCTATAAATAAATATCCTACATTTTTTTTAGAATTTCTCCGGAAAATATCGGCTGTGATGGCCGAGTGGTTAAGGCGTTAGACTTGAAATCTAATGGGTTATTCCCTCACAGGTTCGAATCCTGTTCACAGCGTTCATTTTTACAATTCATAAAAAATATACAATAACGTTTGATTTGAGAATGTTACTCCTTTGTACAATTGATTGTATTAATGCATTAAATGATGGCAATGTATTGTGTTCCAACAAATATCACGATTCGGCTAATGGGTTATTTCATTTTGTTTCTTCTATAATTAAAAATATCCTACTCCTTTTTTTTTTTGGAATTTTCCGGAAAATATTCGGCTGTGATGGCCGAGTGGTTAAGGCGTTAGACTTGAAATCTAATGGGTTATTCCTCACAGGTTCGAATCCTGTTCACAGCGTTCATTTTTACAATTCATAAAAAATATACAATAACATTTGATTTGAGAATGTTACTCCTTTGAACAAACCCTTAATGCATTAACGTATGGCAAAATGAATTGTGTTCCAACAAATATCACATTCGGCTTTCATTTTGTCTCTTAAATAATTAAATATCCTACATTGTTTTAAATTTGAATATCCGGAAAATATCGGCTGTGATGGCCGAGTGGTTAAGGCGTTAGACTTGAAATCTAATGGGTTATTCCCTCACAGGTTCGAATCCTGTTCACAGCGTTCATTTTTACAATTCAAAAAATATGAACAATATACATTTGATTTGAGAATGTGTATCCTTTGTACAACCCCTTAATGCATTAACGTATGGCAATGTATTATGTTCCTACAAATATCACATTCGGCTTTCATTTTGTCTCTTCTATAATTAAATATCCTACATTTTTTTTAGAATTTCTCCGGAAAATATCGGCTGTGATGGCCGAGTGGTTAAGGCGTTAGACTTGAAATCTAATGGGTTATTCCTCACAGGTTCGAATCCTGTTCACAGCGTTCATTTTTACAATTCATTAAAAATATACAATAATCTGATTTGTGTATACTTTTTTGAGAATGTTACTCCTTTGAACATTGATTTTAATGCATTAACGTATGGCAATGAAATTATGTTCCAACAAATATCACATTCGGCTTTCATTTTGTTTCTTAAATAATTAAATATCCTAAATTTTTTTTAGAATTTTTTTCCGGAAAATATCGGCTGTGATGGCCGAGTGGTTAAGGCGTTAGACTTGAAATCTAATGGGTTATTCCCTCACAGGTTCGAATCCTGTTCACAGCGTTCATTTTAAACAATTCATAAAAATATACAATAACATTTGTTTTGAGAATGTTACTCCTTTGAACCACCCCTTAATGCATTAACGTATGGCAATGTATTATGTTCCAACAAATATCAGAATTCGGCTTTCATTTTGTTTCTTAAATAATTAAATATCCTACCATTTTTTTTAGAATTTCTCCGGAAAATATCGGCTGTGATGGCCGAGTGGTTAAGGCGTTAGACTTGAAATCTAATGGGTTATTCCCTCACAGGTTCGAATCCTGTTCACAGCGTTCATTTTTCAATTTTTACAATAACATTTAAAAAATATACAATAACATTAACTGTGTTCCTACAAATATCACATTCGGCTTTCATTTTTCTTCTATAATTAAAGAATCTATCCTGTGATGGCCGAGTGGTTAAGGCGTTTAGACTTTTGTTATTCCCTCACAGGAACGTTCATTTTTACAATTCATGAAAAATATACAATAACATTTGATTTGAGAATGTTACTCCTTTGTACAACCCCTTAATGCATTAACGTATGGCAATGTATTATGTTCCAACAAATATCAGATTCGGCAACCCCTTAATTTCATTTTGTTTCTTAAATAATTAAATATCCTACATTTTTTTTTTGAATTTCTCCGGAAAATATCGGCTGTGATGGCCGAGTGGTTAAGGCGTTAGACTTGAAATCTAATGGGTTATTCCCTCACAGGTTCGAATCCTGTTCACAGCGTTCATTTTAACAATTCAATAAAAAATATACAATAACATTGATTTGAGAATGTTATCCTTTGAACAACCCCTTAATGCATTAACGTATGGCAATGTATTATGTTCCAACAAATTTCACATTCGGCTTTCATTTTGTCTCTTCAATAATTAAATATCCTACATTTTTTTTTAGAATTTCTCCGGAAAATATCGGCTGTGATGGCCGAGTGGTTAAGGCGTTAGACTTGAAATCTAATGGGTTATTCCCTCACAGGTTCGAATCCTGTTCACAGCGTTCATTTTACAATTCATCGTATTCATTTTTACAATTCATCTAAAATACAATATGATTTGAGAATGTACATACTTTTTTGCATTAAGAATGTATTGTGTTATCAAATTTGAACATTGATTAAATATGCATCAAAATGAAGAAATGAATTGTTCTTCCAACACATTTCACAGGTTCGAATTCTGTTCACAGCGTTCATTTTTTTTCTTACAATATATGTAAATATCCTACAGATTTTTTATGGCAATGATTGTGTTTTCACATTCGGCTTTCATTTTGTCTCTTCTATAATTAAATATCCTGGAATTTTCGGCTGTGATGGCCGAGTGGTTAAGGCGTTAGACTTGAAATCTAATGGGTTATTCCCTCACAGGTTCGAATCCTGTTCACAGCGTTCATTTTAAACAATTCATGAAAAATATACAATAACATTTGATTTGAGAATGTTGCTCCTTTGTACATTGTATTAATGCATTAACGTATGGCAATGTATTATGTTCCAACAAATATCACAATTCGGCCTTCATTTTGTTTCTTAAATAATTAAATATCCTACATTTTTTTTGGAATTTAACGAAAAATATCGGCTGTGATGGCCGAGTGGTTAAGGCGTTAGACTTGAAATCTAATGGGTTATTCCCTCTCAGGTTCGAATCCTGTTCACAGCGTTCTTTTTTTAATTCAAAAAATATACAATAACATTTGATTTGAGAATGTTACCACTATGACTTGATGTATTAATGCATTAATGATGAAATGTATTGTGTTCCAACACAAATATCACATTCGGCTTTCATTTTGTTTCTTAAATAATTAAATATCCTACATTGTTTTTGAATTTTTAGAAAAATTTTCCGAGAAAATATCGGCTGTGATGGCCGAGTGGTTAAGGCGTTAGACTTGAAATCTAATGGGTTATTCCTCACAGGTTCGAATCCTGTTCACAGCGTTCTTTTTTAAATTGTTTTAAAAAATATAAATAATGTGATTTGTTTTGAGAATGTTCCTCCAGGTTGAACAACCCATTTTTAATGCATTAACGTAAAATGTGTTATGTTCAACAAATATCACAATTTATTTTCATTTCATTTTTTTTTCTCTTAAATAATTAAATATCCTAAATTGTTTTTAGAATTTCTCCGGAAAATATCGGCTGTGATGGCCGAGTGGTTAAGGCGTTAGACTTGAAATCTAATGGGTTATTCCCTCACAGGTTCGAATCCTGTTCACAGCGTTCATTTTTACAATTCATGAAAAATATACAATAAATATAGAATGTTAATTCAAGATGTATTGTGTTCCTACAAATATCACATTATCCATTTTGTCTCTTCTATAATTAAATATCCACATGATTTCTCCGGAAAATGTATCAGGCGTTAGACTTGAAATCTAATGTTGAATTATCTTTCAACACAGCGTTCATTTGAAAAAAATTCGGCCTTTGATTTTTGTTTCTTAAATAACGTAAATATCCTACCAAATTTTTTTTTTAATTTTTCTCTTCTATAATTAAATATCCGGCTGTGATCGGAAAATATCGAGTGGTGATGGCCGTGGTTAAGGCGTTAGACTTGAAATCTAATGGGTTATTCCCTCACAGGTTCGAATCCTGTTCACAGCGTTCATTTTTACAATTCATTCAAAAAATACAATAACATCTAATTCAAGAATGTTATCCTTTGAACAACCCCTTAATGCATTAACGTATGGCAATGTATTATCTTCCAACAAATATCACATTCGGCTTTCATTTTGTCTCTTAAATAATTAAATATCCTACATTGTTTTTTTAAATTTCTCCGGAAAATATCGGCTGTGATGGCCGAGTGGTTAAGGCGTTAGACTTGAAATCTAATGGGTTATTCCCTCACAGGTTCGAATCCTGTTCACAGCGTTCATTTTTTTACAATTCAATAAATATATACTTGTTTTGATTTGAGAATGCATCTCCTTTGAACAATTGATTAATGCATCAAAACGTATGGCAATGTATTATGTTCCAACAAATATCAATGATTCGGCTTTCATTTTGTTTCTTCAATAATTAAATATCCTACATTTTTTTAAATAATTTTCCGGAAAATATCGGCTGTGATGGCCGAGTGGTTAAGGCGTTAGACTTGAAATCTAATGGGTTATTCCCTCACAGGTTCGAATCCTGTTCACAGCGTTCATTTTTACAATTGTTCAAAAAATATATAACATCTGATTCAAGAATGTTGTATCCTTTGAACAACCCCTTAATGCATTAACGTATGGCAATGTTATTGTCTTCCAACACATATCACATTCGGCTTTCATTTTCTTTTCTTCTTCAATACGTAAATATCCTACATTTTTTTTAGAATTTTTCCGGAAAATATCGGCTGTGATGGCCGAGTGGTTAAGGCGTTAGACTCGAAATCTAATGGGTTATTCCCTCACAGGTTCGAATCCTGTTCACAGCGTTCATTTTTTACAATGTTTAAAAATATACAATAACATCTGATTTAAGAATATGTTATCCGCTGAACTACAACCCTTTAATGCATTAACGTATGGCAATGTATTATGTTCCAACAAATATCACATTCGGCCTTCATTTTGTTTCTTCTATACGTAAATATCCTACATTTGGAAGAATTTCTCCGGAAAATATCGGCTGTGATGGCCGAGTGGTTAAGTCGTTAGTCTATAAATCTAATGCGTTATTTCCTCACATTTTCGAATCCTGTTCACAGCGTTCATTTTGACAATTCAAAAAAATATACAATAAATTTGATTTGAGAATGTTATCCACTTTGCACTATGACTTAATGCATCAAACGTAGAAATGTATTATCTTCCTACAAATATCACATTCGGCTTTCATTTTTCTCTTCTTAAAATTAAATATCCTACATTGTTTTTAGAATTTCTCCGGAAAATATCGGCTGTGATGGCCGAGTGGTTAAGGCGTTAGACTTGAAATCTAATGGGTTATTCCTCACAGGTTCGAATCCTGTTCACAGCGTTCATTTTAACAATTCATGAAAATAATACAATATATTTAATTCAAGAAGATGTTATCCTTTGAACATTGACTTAATGCATTAAAATTGGAAATGAATTATGTTCCAACAAATTTCGATTCGGCTTTCATTTTTTCTCTTCTATAAATATTAAATATCCTACCATTTTTTTTTAGAATTTCTCCGGAAAATATCGGCTGTGATGGCCGAGTGGTTAAGGCGTTAGACTTGAAATCTAATGGGTTATTCCCTCACAGGTTCGAATCCTGTTCACAGCGTTCATTTTTTTAATTCATGAAAAATATACAATAACATCTGATTTAAGAATGTTATCCTTTGAACTATGATTTTAATGCATTAACGTATGCAATGTATTATCTTCAACAAATATCGATTCGGCCATTCATTTTGTTTCTTAAATACGTAAATATCCTACCGTTTTTTTTGGAATTTAACGAAAATATCGGCTGTGATGGCCGAGTGGTTAAGGCGTTAGACTTGAAATCTAATGGGTTATTCCCTCACAGGTTCGAATCCTGTTCACAGCGTTCATTTTGATAATTCATAAAAAATATACAATAATTGATTTGAAATGTTATCCTTTAACTATGATTAATGCATCAAATTATGGAATGAATTATGTTCCAACAAATTTCACATTCGGCTTAATAATTTTCATTTTGATTTTTCTTAAATATGTAAATATCCTAAATTTTTTTTTGGAATTGACTCAATTCGAAAATAAATATCGGCTGTGATGGCCGAGTGGTTAAGGCGTTAGACTTGAAATCTAATGGGTTATTCCTCACAGGTTCGAATCCTGTTCACAGCGTTCAATAAATTTTTAAAATTCAATAAAAATATACAATAACATTTGATTTTGAGAATGTTATCCTACCTTTTTACAATTGATTAATGCATTAAAATATGGAAATGTATTATATTCCAACAAATGTTCACATTCGGCCTGATTCATTTTGTTTCTTAAATAATTAAATATCCTACATTTTTTTTTTAGAATTTCTCCGGAAAATATCGGCTGTGATGGCCGAGTGGTTAAGGCGTTAGACTTGAAATCTAATGGGTTATTCCCTCACAGGTTCGAATCCTGTTCACAGCGTTCATTTTAAATAATTCAAAAAATATATAATATTTGATTTCAAGAATATGCATCCTTTTAACAATGACTTAATGCATCAAAATTACAATGAATTATCTTCCAACACATTTCACATTCGGCAAATTTCATTTTGTTTCTAAATAATTAAATATCCTAACATTTTTTTTGGAATTTGACTAGAAAATATCGGCTGTGATGGCCGAGTGGTTAAGGCGTTAGACTTGAAATCTAATGGGTTATTCCCTCACAGGTTCGAATCCTGTTCACAGCGTTCATTTTTATAATTCATAAAAAATATACAATAATTTGATTTGAGAATGTTACTTCCTTTACAACCCCTTGATGCATTAAAGATTACAATGAATTATCTTCCAACACATTTCCGATTCGGCTTTCATTTTGTTTCTTAAATAATTAAATATCCTACATTTTTTTTAGAATTTGACTAGGGTATATCGGCTGTGATGGCCGAGTGGTTAAGGCGTTAGACTTGAAATCTAATGGGTTATTCCCTGTTCACAGGTTCGAATCCTGTTCACAGCGTTCTTTTTGATACTTCAATAAATAAAAATCTCCGGAAAATATAATTCAAGAATATGTATCCGCTTAACCTTGAACACTTCCCCATTTCCGATTATGCATCAAAATGTATGATGAATTATGTTTCTAATGGGTTACAGGTTCGAATCCTGTTCACGATTTAAATATATTTCATTTTGTTTCTTAAATAAGTAAATATACCATTTTTTTTTTAAATAAATATCCTACATTTTTTATTGAAAAATAGGTCGGCTGTGATGGCCGAGTGGTTAAGGCGTTAGACTTGAAATCTAATGGGTTATTCCCTCACAGGTTCGAATCCTGTTCACAGCGTTCATTTTGAACTTCAATAAAATATACAATAATTCAAGAATGTTCATCCGCTTAACAACCCCTTAATGCATCAAGATTGGAAATGAATTATCTTCCAACACATTTCAGAATTCGGCTTTCATTTTGTTTCTTAAATAATTAAATATCCTACCGTTTTTTTGGAATTTTGACGGAAAATATCGGCTGTGATGGCCGAGTGGTTAAGGCGTTAGACTTGAAATCTAATGGGTTATTCCCTCACAGGTTCGAATCCTGTTCACAGCGTTCATTTTTACAATACTTCAAAAAATATATACCCTAATTCAAGAGAATGTATCCGCTTAACAATGACTTGATGCATTAAGATTAATGATGAATTATCTTCCAAATATCACGATTCGGCCTTCATTTTGTTTCTTAAATACGTAAATATCCTACATTTTGTTTTTAATTTGGAATTTGAAAATATCGGCTGTGATGGCCGAGTGGTTAAGGCGTTAGACTTGAAATCTAATGGGATATTCCCTCACAGGTTCGAATCCTGTTCACAGCGTTCATTTTTGATACTTCATGAAAAAATATATAACCCTATTTCAAGAATGTTATCCGCTTAACTATGACTTGATGCATTAAAGATGGCAATGAATTATCTTCCAACACATTTCGAATTCGGCCTTCATTTTGTTTCTTAAATACGTAAATATCCTACATTTTTTTTGGAATTTCTCCGGAAAAGGTCGGCTGTGATGGCCGAGTGGTTAAGGCGTTAGACTTGAAATCTAATGGGTTATTCCTCACAGGTTCGAATCCTGTTCACAGCGTTCTTTTTAAATGTTTTCAAAAAATATATAACCCTAATTCAAGAATATGTATCCTTTGAACTATTGACTTGATGCATCAAAGATATAAATGTGATTATCTTCCAACACATTTCGATTCGGCCTTCATTTTGTTTCTTAAATACGTAAATATCCTACCGTTTTTTTTAAAATTTTCCGGAAAAGGTCGGCTGTGATGGCCGAGTGGTTAAGGCGTTAGACTTGAAATCTAATGGATATTCCCTCACAGGTTCGAATCCTGTTCACAGCGTTCTTTTGATACTTTAATAAAAAATACAATAACATCTAATTCAAGAATGTTATCCATTTTTTTTAACTATGACTTGATGCATCAAAATTACAATGAATTATCTTCCAACAAATTTCCAATTATTTCATTTTGTTTCTTAAATAATTAAATATCCTACCATTTTTTTTGGAATTTGACTAGAAAATATCGGCTGTGATGGCCGAGTGGTTAAGGCGTTAGACTCGAAATCTAATGGGATATTCCCTCACAGGTTCGAATCCTGTTCACAGCGTTCTTTTGATAATTCAAAAAATATATAAATGTTCTAATTTAAGAATTATGTATATCGATTCCGCTTAAATATCCACATTGTTTTTTTAGAATTTGACTTGATGTGATCAACGTTAGATGAAATCTAAAATCTCAGGTTATCCTTCAACGTTCACAATTTATATACATTCGGCCTTCATTTTGTTTCTTCAATACGTAAATATCGGCATTACCGTTTTTGTTTAAATATTTGACGAAATTTGAAAATATCGGCTGTGATGGCCGAGTGGTTAAGGCGTTAGACTTGAAATCTAATGGGATATTCCCTCACAGGTTCGAATCCTGTTCACAGCGTTCATTTTTGATACTTCAATAAAATATATACCTATTTCAAGAATATGTATCCGCTTAACTATGACTTGATGTATCAAAGATTAGAAATGATGAATTATCTTCCAACACATATCAGAATTCGGCCTTCATTTTGTTTCTTAAATACGTAAATATCCTACCGTTTTTTTAAAATTTGACTAGGGTAGGTCGGCTGTGATGGCCGAGTGGTTAAGGCGTTAGACTTGAAATCTAATGGGTTATTCCCTCACAGGTTCGAATCCTGTTCACAGCGTTCTTTTGATACTTCAATAAATATATACCCTAATTCAAAATATGTATCATTGATTTGAGAACTATGACATTTTGATGTATCATGTTTTTGATTTTGCATTAACATGAAATGAATTATCTTTCAACACATTTCAAAATTCGGCCTTCATTTTTTTTCTTAAATAATTAAATATCCTACCGTTTTTTTTGAATTTGTTTTTATTAGGTATAGGTCGGCTGTGATGGCCGAGTGGTTAAGGCGTTAGACTCGAAATCTAATGGGATATTCCCTCACAGGTTCGAATCCTGTTCACAGCGTTCTTTTTGATACTTCAATAAATATATACCCTAATTCAAGAATATGCATCCGCTGAACTATGACTTGTTGTATCAAGATTACATGATGAATTATCTTCCAACACATTTCCGATTCGGCCTTCATTTTGTTTCTTAAATACGTAAATATCCTACATTTTTTTTGGAATTTCTCTAGGGTAGGTCGGCTGTGATGGCCGAGTGGTTAAGGCGTTAGACTCGAAATCTAATGGGATATTCCCTCACAGGTTCGAATCCTGTTCACAGCGTTCTTTTGAAACTTCAATAAATATATACCCTAATTCAAGAATATGTATCCGCTTAACTATGACTTGATGCATCAAGATTACATGATGAATTATCTTCATTTTGTCTCACATTTCGATTCGGCCGGAAAATTTCATTTTGTTTGTTAAATACGTAAATATCCTGAATTTTTATTGGAATTTGACAGGGAATCCTGTTCATCTGTGATTTTGCCGAGTGGTTAAGGCGTTAGACTCGAAATCTAATGGGTTATTCCTCACAGGTTCGAATCCTGTTCACAGCGTTCATTTTTTGATACTATAATAAATATATACCCTAATTCAAGAATATGTATCCGCTTAACTATGACTTGATGTATCAAGATTACATGATGAATTATCTTCCAACACATTTCCGATTCGGCCTTCATTTTGTTTCTTAAATACGTAAATATCCTACAATTTTTTTATTGGAATTTGACTAGGGTAGGTCGGCTGTGATGGCGGACTGGTTAAGGCGTTAGACTCGAAAACTAATGGTTTATTCCCTCACAGGTTCGAATCCCGTTCACAGCGCTCTTTTGATACTTCAATAAATATATACCCTAATTCAAGAATATGCATCCGCTTAACTATGACTTGATGTATCAAGATTACATGATGAATTATCTTCCAACACATTTCCAAATTCGGCCTTCATTTTGTTTCGTTAAATACGTAAATATCCTACCGTTTTTATTGGAATTTGACTAGGGAAAGGTCGGCTGTGATGGCCGAGTGGTTAAGGCGTTAGACTTGAAATCTAATGGGATATTCCCTCACAGGTTCGAATCCTGTTCACAGCGTTCTTTTGATACTTCAATAAATATATAACCTAATTCAAGAATATGTATCCCTGAACTATGACTTGATGTATCAAGATTACATGATGAATTATCTTCCAACACATTTCCGATTCGGCCTTCATTTTGTTTCTTAAATACGTAAATATCCTATTTTTTATTGGAATTTGAGGGTAGGTCGGCTGTGATGGCCGAGTGGTTAAGGCGTTAGACTCGAAATCTAATGGGATATTCCCTCACAGGTTCGAATCCTGTTCACAGCGTTCTTTTTGATACTTCAATAAATATATACCCTAATTCAAGAATATGTATCCGCTTAACTATGACTTGATGTATCAAATTACATGATGAATTATCTTCCAACACATTTCCGATTCGGCCTTCATTTTGTTTGTTAAATACGTAAATATCCTACCGTTTTTATTGGAATTTGTTTAAGGGTAGGTCGGCTGTGATGGCTGTGAGTGGTTAAGGCGTTAGACTCGAAATCTAATGGGATATTCCCTCACAGGTTCGAATCCTGTTCACAGCGTTCTTTTTGATACTTCAATAAATATATACCCTAATTCAAGAATATGTATCCGCTGAACTATGACTTGATGTATCAAGATTACATGATGAATTATCTTCCAACACATTTCCGATTCGGCCTTCATTTTGTTTCTTAAATACGTAAATATCCTACAGTTTTTTTTGGAATTTGCCTTGGGTAGGGCAGCTGTGCTGGCCGAGTGGTTAAGCCGTTAGACTAGAAATCCAATGGGATAATTCCTCACAAGTTCAAATCCTGTTCACAGCGTTCTTTTTGATACTTCAATAAAATATATACCCTAATTCAAGAATATTATCCGCTTAACTATGACTTGATGTATCAAGATTACATGATGAATTATCTTCCAACACATTTCCGATTCGGCCTTCATTTTGTTTGTTAAATACGTAAATATCCTACGTTTTTATTGGAATTTGACTAGGGTAAGTCGGCTGTGATGGCCGAGTGGTTAAGGCGTTAGACTCGAAATCTAATGGGATATTCCCTCACAGGTTCGAATCCTGTTCACAGCGATCTTTTTGATACTTCAATAAATATATACCCTAATTCAAGAATATGTATCCGCTTAACTATGACTTGATGTAAAGATTACATGATGAATTATCTTCCAACAAATATCGATTCGGCCTTCATTTTGTTTTCTTAAATACGTAAATATCCTACCGTTTTTTGGAATTTGACTGGGTAGGTCGGCTGTGATGGCCGAGTGGTTAAGGCGTTAGACTCGAAATCTAATGGGATATTCCCTCACAGGTTCGAATCCTGTTCACAGCGTTCTTTTGATACTTCAAAAAATATATACCCTAATTCAAGAATATTTTTTAACTATGACTTGATGTATCAAGATTACGTAAATGAATTATCTTCCAACACATTTCCGATTCGGCCTTCATTTTGTTTTTAAATACGTAAATATCCTACCGTTTTTATTGGAATTTGACGAAGGGTAGGTCGGCTGTGATGGCCGAGTGGTTAAGGCGTTAGACTCGAAATCTAATGGGATATTCCCTCACAGGTTCGAATCCTGTTCACAGCGTTCTTTTTGATACTTCAATAAATATATACCCTAATTCAAGAATATGCATCCGCTTAACTATGACTTGATGTATCAAGATTACATGATGAATTATCTTCCAACACATTTCCGATTCGGCCTTCATTTTGTTTGTTAAATACGTAAATATCCTACCGTTTTTATTGGAAATGACTAGGGCAGGTCGGCTGTGATGGCCGAGAGGTTAAGGCGTTAGACCTGAAATCTAATGGGATATTCCCTCACAGGTTCGAATCCTGTTCACAGCGTTCTTTTTGATACTTCAATAAATATATACCCTAATTCAAGAAATGCATCCTTATGACAATCAAATTACATGATGAATTATCTTCAACTACAATTAATTCGGCCTTCATTTTGTTTGTTAAATACGTAAATATCCTACCGTTTTATTGAATTTGATGAAGGTCGGCTGTGATGGCCGAGTGTTTAAGGCGTTAGAAGAAATCTAATGGGATATTCCTCACAGGTTCGAATCCTGTTGAATTATTTTGATACTTCAATAAACATATACCCTAATTCAAGAATATGTATCCGCTTAATTTGATGTATTAAGATTACATGATGAATTATCTTCCAACACATTTCCAAATTCGGCCTTCATTTTGTTTCTTAAATACGTAAATATCCTACCGTTTTTATTGGAATTTGACTAGGGTAGGTCGGCTGTGATGGCCGAGTGGTTAAGGCGTTAGACTCGAAATCTAATGGGATATTCCCTCACAGGTTCGAATCCTGTTCACAGCGTTCTTTTTGATACTTCAATAAATATATACCCTAATTCAAGAATATGTATCCGCTGAACTATGACTTGATGTATCAAGATTACATGATGAATTATCTTCCAACACATTTCCGATTCGGCCTTCATTTTGTCTGTTAAATACGTAAATATCCTACCGTTTTTATTGGAATTTGACTAGGGTAGGTCGGCTGTGATGGCCGAGTGGTTAAGGCGTTAGACTCGAAATCTAATGGGATATTCCCTCACAGGTTCGAATCCTGTTCACAGCGTTCTTTTTGATACTTCAATAAATATATACCCTAATTCAAGAATATGCATCCGCTTAACTATGACTTGATGTATCAAGATTACATGATGAATTATCTTCCAACACATTTCCGATTCGGCCTTCATTTTGATTCATAATACGTAAATATCCTACCATTTTTTTATTGGAATTTGGAATTTCTAGGTAGGTCGGCTGTGATGGCCGAGTGGTTAAGGCGTTAGACTCGAAATCTAATGGGATATTCCCTCACAGGTTCGAATCCTGTTCACAGCGTTCTTTTGATACTTCAATAAATATATACCCTAATTCAAGAATATGCATCCGCTTAACTATGACTTGATGTATCAAGATTACATGATGAATTATCTTCCAACACATTTCCGATTCGGCCTTCATTTTGTTTGTTAAATACGTAAATATCCTACCGTTTTTTATTGGAATTTGACTACGGTAGGTCGGCTGTGATGGCCGAGTGGTTAAGGCGTTAGACTCGAAATCTAATGGGATATTCCCTCACAGGTTCGAATCCTGTTCACAGCGTTCTTTTTGATACTTCAATAAATATATACCCTAATTCAAGAATATGTATCCGCTTAACTATGACTTGATGTATCAAGATTACATGATGAATTATCTTCCAACACATTTCCGATTCGGCCTTCATTTTGTTTGTTACATACGTAAATATCCTACCGTTTTTATTGGAATTTGACTAGAATTTAGGTCGGCTGTGATGGCCGAGTGGTTAAGGCGTTAGACTCGAAATCTAATGGGATATTCCCTCACAGGTTCGAATCCTGTTCACAGCGTTCTTTTTGATACTTCAATAAATATATACCCTAATTCAAGAATATGCATCCGCTTAACTATGACTTGATGTATCAAGATTACATGATGAATTATCTTCCAACACATTTCCGATTCGGCCTTCATTTTGTTTGTTAAATACGTAAATATCCTACCATTTTTTTATTGGAATTTGACTAGGGTAGGTCGGCTGTGATGGCCGAGTGGTTAAGGCGTTAGACTCGAAATCTAATGGGATATTCCCTCACAGGTTCGAATCCTGTTCACAGCGTTCTTTTGATACTTCAATAAATATATACCCTAATTCAAGAATATGCATCCGCTTAACTATGACTTGATGTATCAAGATTACATGATGAATTATCTTCAACACATTTCCAAATTCGGCCTTCATTTTGTTTTTAAATACGTAAATATCCTACCGTTTTTATTGGAATTTGACTAGGTAGGTCGGCTGTGATGGCCGAGTGGTTAAGGCGTTAGACTCGAAATCTAATGGGATATTCCCTCACAGGTTCGAATCCTGTTCACAGCGTTCTTTTTGATACTTCAATAAATATATACCTTAATTCAAGAATATGTATCCGCTTAACTATGACTTGATGTATCAAGATTACATGATGAATTATCTTTCAACACATTTCCGATTCGGCCTTCATTTTGTTTGTTAAATACGTAAATATCCTACCGTTTTATTGGAATTTGACTAGGTAGGTCGGCTGTGATGGCCGAGTGGTTAAGGCGTTAGACTCGAAATCTAATGGGATATTCCCTCACAGGTTCGAATCCTGTTCACAGCGTTCTTTTTTGATACTTCAATAAATATATACCCTAATTCAAGAATATGTATCCGCTGAACTATGACTTGATGTATCAAGATTACATGATGAATTATCTTCCAACACATTTCCGATTCGGCCTTCATTTTGTTTCTTAAATACGTAAATATCCTACATTTTTTATTGGAATTTGACTACGGTAGGCCGGCTGTAATTGGCGTGTGGTTAAGTCATTAGACTCGAAATCTAATGGGATATTCCCTCACAGGTTCGAATCCTGTTCACAGCGTTCTTTTTGATACTTCAATAAATATATACCCTAATTCAAGAATATGTATCCGCTGAACTATGACTTGATGTATCAAGATTACATGATGAATTATCTTCCAACACATTTCCGATTCGGCCTTCATTTTGTTTCTTAAATACGTAAATATCCTACCGTTTTTATTGGAATTTGACTAGGGTTGGTCGGCTATTATGGCCGAGTGTTAAGGCGTTAGACTCGAAATCTAATGGGATATTCCCTCACAGGTTCGAATCCTGTTCACAGCGTTCTTTTTGATACTTCAATAAATATATACCCTAATTCAAGAATATGTATCCGCTTAACTATGACTTGATGTATCAAGATTACATGATGAATTATCTTCCAACACATTTCCGATTCGGCCTTCATTTTGTTTGTTAAATACGTAAATATCCTACCGTTTTTTATTGGAATTTGACTAGGTAGGTCGGCTGTGATGGCCGAGTGTTTAAGGCGTTAGACTCGAAATCTAATGGGATATTCCCTCACAGGTTCGAATCCTGTTCACAGCGTTCTTTTGATACTTCAATAAATATATACCCTAATTCAAGAATATGTAAACTATGACTTGATGTATCAAGATTACATGATGAATTATCTTCCAACACATTTCCGATTCGGCCTTCATTTTGTTTGTTAAATACGTAAATATCCTACCGTTTTATTGGAATTTGACTAGGTAGGTCGGCTGTGATGGAGTGGTTGGTTAAGGCGTTAGACTCGAAATCTAATGGGATATTCCTCACAGGTTCGAATCCTGTTCACAGCGTTCTTTTGATACTTCAATAAATATATACCCTAATTCAAGAATATGTATCCGCTGAACTATGACTTGATGTATCAAGATTACATGATGAATTATCTTCCAGCACATTTCCAAATTCGGCCTTCATTTTGTTTGTTAAATACGTAAATATCCTACCGCTTTTATTGGAATTTTGACTAGGGTAGGTCGGCTGTGATGGCCGAGTGGTTAAGGCGTTAGACTCGAAATCTAATGGGATATTCCCTCACAGGTTCGAATCCTGTTCACAGCGTTCATTTTTGATACTTCAATAAATATATACCCTAATTCAAGAATATGCATCCGCTTAACTATGACTTGATGTATCAAGATTACATGATGAATTATCTTCCAACACATTTTCAAATTCGGCCTTCATTTTGTTTGTTAAATACGTAAATATCCTACCGTTTTTATTGGAATTTGAATAGGGTAGGTCGGCTGTGATGGCCGAGTGGTTAAGGCGTTAGACTCGAAATCTAATGGGATATTCCCTCACAGGTTCGAATCCTGTTCACAGCGTTCTTTTGATACTTCAATAAATATATATACCCTAATTCAAGAATATGCATCCGCTTAACTATGACTTGATGTATCAAGATTACATGATGAATTATCTTCCAACACATTTCCGATTCGGCCTTCATTTTGTTTGTTAAATACGTAAATATCCTACCGTTTTTATTGGAATTTGACTAGGGTAGGTCGGCTGTGATGGCCGAGTGGTTAAGGCGTTAGACTCGAAATCTAATGGGATATTCCCTCACAGGTTCGAATCCTGTTCACAGCGTTCTTTTGATACTTCAATAAATATATACCCTAATTCAAGAATATGTATCCGCTTAACTATGACTTGATGTATCAAGATTACATGATGAATTATCTTCCAACACATTTCCGATTCGGCCTTCATTTTGTTTCTTAAATACGTAAATATCCTACCGTTTTTATTGGAATTTGACTAGGGTAGGTCGGCTGTGATGGCCGAGTGGTTAAGGCGTTAGACTCGAAATCTAATGGGATATTCCCTCACAGGTTCGAATCCTGTTCACAGCGTTCTTTTTGATACTTCAATAAATATATACCCTAATTCAAGAATATGCATCCGCTTAACTATGACTTGATGTATCAAGATTACATGATGAATTATCTTCCAACACATTTCCGATTCGGCCTTCATTTTGTTTGTTAAATACGTAAATTTCCTACCGTTTTTATTGGAATTTGACTAGGGTAGGTCGGCTGTGATGGCCGAGTGTTTAAGGCGTTAGACTCGAAATCTAATGGGATATTCCCTCACAGGTTCGAATCCTGTTCACAGCGTTCTTTTTGATACTTCAATAAATATATACCCTAATTCAAGAATATGCATCCGCTTAACTATGACTTGATGTATCAAGATTACATGATGAATTATCTTCCAACACATTTCCGATTCGGCCTTCATTTTGTTTGTTAAATACGTAAATATCCTACCGTTTTATTGGAATTTGACTAGGGTAGGTCGGCTGTGATGGCCGAGTGGTTAAGGCGTTAGACCGAAATCGAAATCTAATGGGATATTCCCTCACAGGTTCGAATCCTGTTCACAGCGTTCTTTTGATACTTCAATAAATATATACCCTAATTCAAGAATATGCATCCGCTTAACTATGACTTGATGTATCAAGATTACATGATGAATTATCTTCCAACACATTTCCGATTCGGCCTTCATTTTGTTTGTTAAATACGTAAATATCCTACCGTTTTTATTGGAATTTGACTAGGGTAGGTCGGCTGTGATGGCCGAGTGGTTAAGGCGTTAGACTCGAAATCTAATGGGATATTCCTCACAGGTTCGAATCCTGTTCACAGCGTTCTTTTGATACTTCAATAAATATATACCCTAATTCAAGAATATGCATCCGCTTAACTATGACTTGATGTATCAAGATTACATGATGAATTATCTTCCAACACATTTCCGATTCGGCCTTCATTTTGTTTGTTAAATACGTAAATATCCTACCGTTTTTATTGGAATTTGACTAGTTTTTTAGTAGGTCGGCTGTGATGGCCGAGTGGTTAAGGCGTTAGACTCGAAATCTAATGGGATATTCCCTCACAGGTTCGAATCCTGTTCACAGCGTTCTTTTGATACTTCAATAAATATATATTCGGCCTTCCCTAATTCAATACGTAAATATCCTATCCGAATTTGAACTATGACTTGATGTATCAAGATTACGAAATGATGAATTATCTTCAACACGTTCTTTTGATACTTCAAATTCGGAATATTCATTTTGTTTGATGTATCAAGATTTAAATTACGTAAATATCCATTTTACCGTTTTAAATATTACCGTTTTGAATTTAGGGTAGGTCGGCTGTGATGGCCGAGTGGTTAAGGCGTTAGACTCGAAATCTAATGGGATATTCCCTCACAGGTTCGAATCCTGTTCACAGCGTTCTTTTTGATACTTCAATAAATATATACCCTAATTCAAGAATATGTATCCGCTTAACTATGACTTGATGTATCAAGATTACATGATGAATTATCTTCCAACACATTTCCAAATTCGGCCTTCATTTTGTTTCTTAAATACGTAAATATCCTACCGTTTTTATTGGAATTTGAGTAGGGTAGGTCGGCTGTGATGGCCGAGTGGTTAAGGCGTTAGACTCGAAATCTAATGGGATATTCCCTCACAGGTTCGAATCCTGTTCACAGCGTTCTTTTTGATACTTCAATAAATATATACCCTAATTCAAGAATATGTATCCGCTTAACTATGACTTGATGTATCAAGATTACATGATGAATTATCTTCCAACACATTTCCGATTCGGCCTTCATTTTGTTTGTTAAATACGTAAATATCCTACCATTTTTTTATTGGAATTTGACTAGGGTAGGTCGGCTGTGATGGCCGAGTGGTTAAGGCGTTAGACTCGAAATCTAATGGGATATTCCTCACAGGTTCGAATCCTGTTCACAGCGTTCTTTTGATACTTCAATAAATATATACCCTAATTCAAGAATATGTATCCGCTTAACTATGACTTGATGTATCAAGATTACATGATGAATTATCTTCCAACACATTTCCGATTCGGCCTTCATTTTGTTTGTTAAATACGTAAATATCCTACCGTTTTTTTATTGGAATTTGACTAGGGTAGGTCGGCTGTGATGGCCGAGTGGTTAAGGCGTTAGACTCGAAATCTAATGGGATATTCCCTCACAGGTTCGAATCCTGTTCACAGCGTTCTTTTGATACTTCAATAAATATATACCCTAATTCAAGAATATGTATCCGCTTAACTATGACTTGATGTATCAAGATTACATGATGAATTATCTTCCAACACATTTCCGATTCGGCCTTCATTTTGTTTGTTAAATACGTAAATATCCTACCGTTTTTATTGGAATTTGACTAGGGTAGGTCGGCTGTGATGGCCGAGTGGTTAAGGCGTTAGACTCGAAATCTAATGGGATATTCCCTCACAGGTTCGAATCCTGTTCACAGCGTTCTTTTGATACTTCAATAAATATATACCCTAATTCAAGAATATGTATCCGCTTAACTATGACTTGATGTATCAAGATTACATGATGAATTATCTTCCAACACATTTCCGATTCGGCCTTCATTTTGTTTGTTAAATACGTAAATATCCTACCGTTTTTATTGGAATTTGACTAGGGTAGGTCGGCTGTGATGGCCGAGTGTTTAAGGCGTTAGACTCGAAATCTAATGGGATATTCCCTCACAGGTTCGAATCCTGTTCACAGCGTTCTTTTTGATACTTCAATAAATATATACCCTAATTCAAGAATATGTATCCGCTGAACTATGACTTGATGTATCAAGATTACATGATGAATTATCTTCCAACACATTTCCGATTCGGCCTTCATTTTGTTTGTTAAATACGTAAATATCCTACCGTTTTTATTGGAATTTGACGAGGGTAGGTCGGCTGTGATGGCCGAGTGGTTAAGGCGTTAGACTCGAAATCTAATGGGATATTCCCTCACAGGTTCGAATCCTGTTCACAGCGTTCTTTTGATACTTCAATAAATATATACCCTAATTCAAGAATATGTATCCGCTTAACTATGACTTGATGTATCAAGATTACATGATGAATTATCTTCCAACACATTTCCGATTCGGCCTTCATTTTGTTTGTTAAATACGTAAATATCCTACCGTTTTTATTGGAATTTGACTAGGGTAGGTCGGCTGTGATGGCCGAGTGGTTAAGGCGTTAGACTCGAAATCTAATGGGATATTCCCTCACAGGTTCGAATCCTGTTCACAGCGTTCTTTTGATACTTCAATAAATATATACCCTAATTCAAGAATATGTATCCGCTTAACTATGACTTGATGTATCAAGATTACATGATGAATTATCTTCCAACACATTTCCGATTCGGCCTTCATTTTGTTTGTTAAATACGTAAATATCCTACCGTTTTTTATTGGAATTTGACTAGGGTAGGTCGGCTGTGATGGCCGAGTGGTTAAGGCGTTAGACTCGAAATCTAATGGGATATTCCCTCACAGGTTCGAATCCTGTTCACAGCGTTCTTTTGATACTTCAATAAATATATACCCTAATTCAAGAAAATGTATCCGCTTAACTATGACTTGATGTATCAAGAATACATGATGAATTATCTTCCAACACATTTCCGATTCGGCCTTCATTTTGTTTGTTAAATACGTAAATATCCTACCGTTTTTATTGGAATTTGACTAGGGTAGGTCGGCTGTGATGGCCGAGTGGTTAAGGCGTTAGACTCGAAATCTAATGGGATATTCCCTCACAGGTTCGAATCCTGTTCACAGCGTTCTTTTTGATACTTCAATAAATATATACCCTAATTCAAGAATATGCATCCGCTTAACTATGACTTGATGTATCAAGATTACATGATGAATTATCTTCCAACACATTTCCAAATTAGGCCTTCATTTTGTTTGTTACATACGTAAATATCCTACCGTTTTTATTGGAATTTGACTAGTGTAGGTCGGCTGTGATGGCCGAGTGGTTAAGGCGTTAGACTCGAAATCTAATGGGATATTCCCTCACAGGTTCGAATCCTGTTCACAGCGTTCTTTTGATACTTCAATAAATATATACCTAATTCAAGAATATGTATCCGCTTAACTATGACTTGATGTATCAAGATTACATGATGAATTATCTTCCAACACATTTCCGATTCGGCCTTCATTTTGTTTGTTAAATACGTAAATTTCCTACCGTTTTTATTGGAATTTGACTAGGGTAGGTCGGCTGTGATGGCCGAGTGGTTAAGGCGTTAGACTCGAAATCTAATGGGATATTCCCTCACAGGTTCGAATCCTGTTCACAGCGTTCTTTTGATACTTCAATAAATATATACCCTAATTCAAGAATATGTATCCGCTTAACTATGACTTGATGTATCAAGATTACATGATGAATTATCTTCCAACACATTTCCGATTCGGCCTTCATTTTGTTTGTTAAATACGTAAATATCCTACCGTTTTTATTGGAATTTGACTAGGGTAGGTCGGCTGTGATGGCCGAGTGGTTAAGGCGTTAGACTCGAAATCTAATGGGATATTCCCTCACAGGTTCGAATCCTGTTCACAGCGTTCTTTTTGATACTTCAATAAATATATACCCTAATTCAAGAATATGTATCCGCTTAACTATGACTTGATGTATCAAGATTACATGATGAATTATCTTCCAACACATTTCCGATTCGGCCTTCATTTTGTTTGTTAAATACGTAAATATCCTACCGTTTTTATTGGAATTTGACTAGGGTAGGTCGGCTGTGATGGCCGAGTGGTTAAGGCGTTAGACTCGAAATCTAATGGGATATTCCCTCACAGGTTCGAATCCTGTTCACAGCGTTCTTTTGATACTTCAATAAAATATATACCCTAATTCAAGAATATGCATCCGCTTAACTATGACTTGATGTATCAAGATTTGATGAATTATCTTCCAACACATTTCCGATTCGGCCTTCATTTTGTTTGTTAAAATAAATATCCTACCGTTTTTATTGGAATTTCTAGGGAGGTATGTGATCCGAGTGGTTAAGGCGTTAGACTCGAAATCTAATGGGATATTCCCTCACAGGTTCGAATCCTGTTCACAGAATTCTTTTGATACTTCAATAAATATATACCCTAATTCAAGAAATTGTATCCCTTCTATTTTGATTATCAAGATTACATGATGAATTATCTTAAACACATTTCCGATTCGGCCTTCATTTTGTTTTTTAAATATGGACCGTTTTTATTGGAATTGGACTAGGCTGGGCTGGCTGAGATGGCCGAGTGTTTAAGGCGTTAGACTCGAAATCTAATGGGATATTCCCTCACAGGTTCGAATCCTGTTCACAGCGTTCTTTTTGATACTTCAATAAATATATACCCTAATTCAAGAATATGTATCCGCTGAACTATGACTTGATGTATCAAGATTACATGATGAATTATCTTCCAACACATTTCCGATTCGGCCTTCATTTTGTTTGTTAAATACGTAAATATCCTACCGTTTTTATTTGAATTTTGACTAGGGTAAGTCGGCTGTGATGGCCGAGTGGTTTAAGGCGTTAGACTCGAAATCTAATGGGATATTCCCTCACAGGTTCGAATCCTGTTCACAGCGTTCTTTTGATACTTCAATAAATATATACCCTAATTCAAGAATATGTATCCGCTGAACTATGACTTGATGGATCAAGATTACATGATGAATTATCTTTCAACACATTTCCGATTCGGCCTTCATTTTTGTTTGTTAAATACGTAAATATCCTACAGTTTTTATTGGAATTTGACTAGGGTAAGTCGGCTGTGATGATTGAGTGGTTTAAGGCGTTAGACTCTAAATTTAATGGGATATTCCCTCACAGGTTCGAATCCTGTTCACCGCGTCCTTTTTGATACTTCAATAAATATATACCGTAATTCAAGAATATATATCCGCTGAACTATGACTTCATGTATCAAGATTACATGATGAATTATCTTCCAACACATTTCCGATTCGGCCTTCATTTTGTTTCTTAAATACGTAAATATCCTACCGTTTTTATTGGAATTTGGCTAGGGTAGGCCGGCAGTGATTGCCGAGTTGTTAAGGCGTTAGACTCGGAACCTATTGGAATATTCCATCACAGGTTCGAATCCTATTCACAGCGCTCATTTTAAAACTTCAGTATCAATTAACCGTGAATGCTTTTGTTAAGAATCTGATCACGATGAGCTATTAATTTTTGCCTCAAAATAAAGAAATGATTTACATTTTAACACATGTCAGAATCCTTTTGCCGAGATTTCTTTTTCTTCCTTCAATACGTTAATACCATAAAATTTCGTTTAAATAAGGAATTTGCTTACCCGGCTGTGATGGCCGAGTGTTTAAGTCGTTAGACTTGAAATCTAATGTGATATTCCTTCACAGGTTCGAATCATGTTCACGGCACTCATTTTACATGTTCAATAAATAATAACCGTGGACACTTGTTTTAAGAATCCCACCACGATGAGCCATTGATTGTTGCATTTAAATTAAGAATTGTGTTACATTTCATCGCATGTTAGAATCCTATTGCTGACATTCTTTTTTCTTGCTTCAAGACGTGAATATCAATAAATTTTCTTTAAAGAAGACGTCAGTGTATCCTGATGTGATGGCCGAGTCTTTAGGCTGTTAGACTTGAATTTTAAAACGTTTTTCTCTCAAAGGTTCGAATCCTGTTCACATCGCTCATTTTAAATCTTCAATAGTAAGTAACCGTAAATCCTTTTTTTAAGAATCTCACCACGATGTGCCATTGATTGTTGCATCAAAATTATGAAATGTGTTATATTTCAACACATGTCAGAATCCTGTGTCCTAGATTTCTTTTTCCTGCTTCAATAACTGAATATCATATAATTTTGTTTAAAGAAATTGTTTGCATATCCGGCTGTGATGGCCAAGTCTTTAGACTTGAAATCTAATGGGTTATTCCATCACAGGTTCGAATCCTGTTCGCAGCGCTAATTTTAAATATTCAATAAGAAATAACCGTGAATACTTGTGTGAAGAAACTGATCACGATGAGCCGTTGGTGGTTGCATCAAAATTAAGGGATTTGTCTTATTTCAACACATGTCAGAATCCTGTTGCTGATATTCTTGCTTCCATACGTGAATATCATATAATTTTGTTTAAAGAACCCTTTGGTATTTCCGGTTGTGATGGCCGAATGGTTAAGGCGTTAGGATTGTATTCTAGTGGGTTGTTCCAACACAGCTTCGAATGCTGTTCACTGCGGTTATTTTATATTTTCAATGTAGATGTAACCTTCCATTTGCCAGAAGAATATGTCGTAGATTTTGCGCTGTGATTGCTGAGATATTAATTTTCAGACCCAAAATGTCATGGCACATTTTCTCATAGATTTTCACTGCAGCAGAATTTTGTTATAGTATACTAATATGCCGACGCATTTATCATGAAATAACGGTATTGTGTAAGCAGGGATTTGATGGCTGGTTGGTTACGGCGTTAGGCTATCAATTTTATGTCTTCTTCCTTCGCAGGCTCGAATCCTGTTCCCAACGGAATTTTTTACATTCTTCAAAATAGATATCTCGTCAAGTAATATCATGAGAAAATGTTGACGTAGATTCTGATTTGTGATGTCCGAGATATTATTATTAGAGACAAAATTATATGGCAGCTGTTTACACATTCGAAGACTGTTAACTTCTGCAGGCTTTTGTCATTCAATACTAATACCCCTATACAGTCATCGTTAGATAATGAAAGTGCAGCGCCCGGGCTGTGATGGCCGAGCAGTTAATTCGTTAGACTTGAAATCTGATATTCTGTCACATGTTCAAATCCTGTTCACAGCGATAATTTTACATTATCCAATACCGATACCTCGTCGCATTTATCATGAAAGAATTTTAACGTAGTATCTGAACTTTGAAGGCTGAGATATTAAGTCTTTAGACACAAAATCTAATGGCCTCAGAGATTTGATGCCTGTTCACTCTGCTTGTATTTTATTCTTCAATGCTAATATCTCTATACCGTTGTCATGATTTAATGGAAGCTTTCAATCTGACCAGTGATGGTCTAGATCAAGGGTCGGCGAACAATGTCCCACGGGCCGGATCCGGCCCGCGAAGGCATTTTGACCGGCCCGCGAACCTGATTACCAATGACTCTATTTTTAACCTGAGAGACACTGCTTTCGAATGAAATTTGTTATATGTCATTTTCCATAGAATGTCTACACATCTCAGTGAACTAAAAATATTAGACTATCTGCTAGTTATCTTTCATGAGACTTATTTTACCAAATAGCGTTGCCTACGTTTAAGGTCAAATAATGGATACATATTTGTTATGACCCTTGGCTACATTAAAAGATAACAGAAGCGAAAGGAACGATAAAGCGAAAGAGGCCAGGGAGGGACTGACATGCGAGGTAGCAGAAATCTAAAGATAGTTAAACATACGCGCATTATACATACATTCCTCATGAATGTGTGGATGATACCGCATGTGTACGTACGTAAGAGTATATGTTTGCAACTATTTGTGCTCGTATGTATGGGTATATGTGCTTCGTTTTTGTTTGATGTGTATGTGTGTGTGGTTCGTTTGTGGAACAATTTTCAATAACAGTTTCAAACCTACACGTCATAATTTCATCTATTTCACTTCGGTTGATTTTTTTCACTTTGAAGTATTTTGTCGTTCCTTGAGGAAAAGTAATTTTTGTTAGGTGTTTTTTAATTTTAGATTTTCTTTTGTTTTTCTGATTTCTCAATGTTTATTTTCTTTATGGTTTTAAATATTTAGGTTGACAGGGGGTCTGCATATGTACTTTTCCTTAATTTTTCATTAATGGCCTTCGTCCGGCCCGCGACCCGTCATTATAACACGATCCGGCCCGGCGGGGTGGAATGAGTTGCCGACCCCGGGTCTACCTGTTAAGGCGTTAGACATAAAATCTAATGTTATATATCTCGCAGCTTCGAATTCTGTTCACAGCGATAATTTTATATTCTTCAATACGAATATATAGACATCTTTGTTTAGACAAAAACCAGTTGAAGGATATGGACTGTGATGCTTGAGAAGTTAAGACGTTAGACTCGAAAGCTCATGTTTTTTTTTCCTCATAGGTTCGAATCCTGTTCACTGCGCACATTTTAGAAACATCAATACTAATAACTAGTCATTTTTGTTATGAGCAATTGTAGCCGCATAATCTGAGCTGCCGAAGCTAATAATTATGTCCGCATCATGTTTACAGCGCTTATTTTACACGTTTCAGTACTAATATCTCGTCAGCATTTTCATAAGATAAATCTAGACGTCAAACGAGGGTTTGTGATGTCGGTGAGGTTAAGGCGTTTGTCGTGAAATTTATTAGGATTTTAGCTCACTGGTCCCAGTCCTGTTCGCAGGGTACATTTTACTTTCTTCAATATTAATATATCGTTATCTTTGACATCAAAGAATCAGTGTCTGTGATAGCCGAGATGTTAGACTTGATATCTAATGGGATATATTCTCTCACGAGTTCGATTCGTAGTCGCAGTTCACTTTTACCTCAACACTAACATCTCGTCCCTCCAGAATGTCTCGTTTAAGGCCTTGAACCCTCATCCATCATATTCCTTGGTGACTTACTTTCGATTTCTTATAACAAATCTTCCGAGATACTGGTATTGAAAGATTTACAAATGGGCTGTTAATAGGATTCGACCCTGCGAAGGAATATACCGTTAGATTTCGCGTTTATCCTCTTAAACTCTTGTCCATCACGCAATGTGACGAGATACTTGCATTGAAGATTGTAAATTATCACCGTGAACCTGTGAGGTAACATCCCATGAGATTTCAAGTCCTACGCCTTAAACTCTCGGATATTCTGTTAGATTATTTTCTTCCCTTTTCTTAAGTTAAATTTGACGATAGTGATATTCTAAGGATAGCTTAGATGTGGCACAAGGCCGAAAGTATGGGGCACCCAGTGAGAATCAAACTCACTATTCAGTTGTAAGTGATTTATCGAGAGAAGCTTGCTATCTATGACACCGCTTTAAGATGCCCAACTTTGACTACTGTGATTTTCCAAGCGTAGCTTAGATGTGGCACAAGGCCGAAAGTATAGGTCACCCAGTGAGGATCGAACTCACTATTCAGTCGTAATTGATTTAGCGAGGCAAGCTTGCTAACTATTACACCGCCTCGAGGAGCCCTAATTTGACTAGTATTGATTAGTATTGATGTCCGTAATTTTTGAGCTGTGTACAGGATTCGAAACTGTTTGTGAAAATGCCATTAGATTTTGAATCAAACACTTTATCCTCTCTTTCTTCACATAATTCTTGCTTCATCGCACTTCTCAAAATTTAAGCAATCAAAATAATGAAAGGAACTTTTATCTTGTGAATGATTTCTTGGTCGAACCGAGAACATTTCAGTTTGGTTTGCTTTGGTTTGTTTTACGGCATATCAACACCTCAATGTGTTATTAAATGCTGATGTATGTATGTAAATATAAATATAAAAGTGAATATTGAAGTCAACACTCAGAGGCGACAGGCTGTTTCATGTTAGACGCAATCATCTTTTATATATATATATATATATATATATATATATATATATATATATATATATATATATATATATATATATATATACATACATATATATATGCACATTTCATTGAAAACGACAGACAAGGTGCTTTTTATTTGTTTTTTTATACAATTTCTACATCTTTCTGACAATAGCTCAATTAGATCTCATTTAAATATTCATGGAGACCTACTGGAGACTATTCGTAACATACTTGTTGACAACACTAATATAATAGCATCATCTACATGCAAAAGAAGGCTAAAAAAATAATGGAAGCCTTATTAATAAAAAGAAAAAAACCCACACTTAATAATATTAAATTTGAACATGGATATAATATCTTGACCGTGTTTTGAAACATACATAAAACATATATACAACAAACTATTTCTTATTTTAACAGTTAAAATACAATCCTTGAAAATGGCTAAATGTATAGCCGAAAGCACTTGGATAAAAAGAACATTCGCACAGTTTTTATATAATTTATCATCCTAAAAGAAAAGAATTATTAGATCACATGAGAAATTGTATAAATAACTAAATAAAAGCACCTTATCTGTCGTTTTCAATGAAATGTGCATGAAAGAAGGATTTCTGCCTAAATACACAAATATATATATATATATATATATATATATATATATATATATATATATATGATTCTTCTCATTTGAACTTCATTGTTGTTTATTTACCTCAAGCTATTCTGGTGTATTCATCTATTATTATATATATATATATATATATATATATATATATATATAAAACATATGACATATATTTAGGTAAAGTCGTACTAATGATCAACATTCTTGATATTTTCAGATGGATTCCGAAAATCCTTCTTTAAATAAAAAGAATGACACAATCAAAGGAAATGCTCAATTAAAACAAAATGTAAAAAGCAATCGAATGTCAAACGACGTGATCAAAAAACGCAGACCTATTTTTTTTCTTTGACGGCAATCTTTCTTTATTTTTAGTTTGCTATCAGTCAAAAGCCGACAGAATTAATCCTCTTGTTGGAATCTTTGACTATTTTCGTCGTCCATATTTTTACGTTGTAAAATTTCTTCCTTTTATGAAAAATATTTTGTGACTGCTTTATGTGCATAAACTTCCAGTTGTGGTCCAAGTACGTTATATGTAAAAATTAATTTTCCACTCACTTCTGTAAAAGATGGCGACACTTCCGTTTCGACGTGCTTAATATCTGCCTGCATTAAGCGCAAAAAGCAATTGACAAGGTCAGTTGAGGGTCAAATAATACAAAATCAAGAATCTGGTCAAAGACGTTTCAAGAACTTGTAAAAGCATTGGAATTTCCAGTAATATATACATACCATATAAATGTCTATCTTGTACAATAAGCACAATTACTAGAAATAATCATAATATTAATATGAATGTCCAATTGACTACGTACATTCATTGTAAATTGATGCTCCTACGGAAGCCAAAAGAAATATTTTCATACGATAGAATTCGTTAAATAGAAAAAACATTTTTTTAAAATTTGTTATATGGAGTGCTTAATAGTTCATCTTCTATGTTTCCTCAGGGCGTAGGCGATCATGGCTCTCCACAATTTCCTATCCTTTGTATCTCTTGTCTAATTTTGTCTTTTTGTTATCTCTCCTAAACCTTATTCTGCCATCCATTTAATCAAGCTCACAAAGTAAGTTATGCGTTGTTTTTCTCTCTCCTTCTTGTCTTCATTCTGTCCTGTGAGTATCAAATTTTCCAAGCCCTCTTTCCTCATTATGTGCCATAGAAATTTCAACTTTCTCTTTCTGAGAAAAGTGTCCTTTTTGCTTTCATTTTCTCAAAAAACTTCGTTGTTTCTCACATCTTTAGTCACTGGTATTCTCATCATCCTCCTGTAGAACCAAATTTTTGTTGCTTCAAGAGTCTTTCTTCAGGATGTTGGCGATCATGGCTCTCCACAATTTCATGTCATTTGTAGTTCTTAATAAATTTTGCCATTTTGTTATCTCTCCTAAACCGCGTTCGCCATCCATGTACTCAAGTAAATTATGCCCTGTTTTCTCCTTCTTCCCTTCAATCTGTTCTACGGGCATTAAATTTCCCAAAACCTCTGCCATTATTATTCATCCTAGAAATTTCAACTGACTCTTTTTGATGTTATATAAAGTGCTCATTCTGCTTCCCATTTCTCTAAAACTTAAATTTTTGCTCAAATGTTCGGTTTGCGGGATTCTCAGCATCCTTCTGTAGAACAACATTTCTCTTGCTTCAAGTTTCTTCTTTTTTTACCTTTGAGGAGATTATTCAACATTCGTTACCATATAGGATGACTAATATTACATAACACTTAAGTACTTTTTCTTAGATTCTATCGAAATTTTCCGTGTTTCTTAATAGCTTGCTTCGCTTTGGAAGGCATTTTCGCTATGCCGGTATGAGTCCAGATTTCAGTGTCGTACATTCCATGCCCTGTTAAAATACCCAGATGACAATCTTTCGCTGTTCCAGATCTGGTTTTTATAATTTCTAGCTTGGACATTGACAGGATATTTCTTGTTAAACATATCAGAGACACAATGACTTACCACAAATAAATCAGCAGCTAAAATTTAAAATTATATATATATATATATATATATATATATATATATATATATATATGAGTGTGTGTGAGTGTGTGTGTATGTGTGTGTGAATGTAATTATCCTAAAGGGATCTTAGCTATTTATTTCAAGGATAAATCTTCAACAGAAATTATTGCAGATAATGGCAATTTCACATTGCTCATCTATCATCATGAAGGCATTTATTCTGATCATATATATATATATATATATATATATATATATATATATATATATATATATATATATGTGTGTGTGTGTGTGTGTGTGAAAATTGAATTTAAAATCCTTTTCCTTTTATAATTTATTTCATGAATATATTTAAATATTCGTCTCTTGAGACTGAAGGACTTTTTTAAGAATATATATATATATATATATATATATATATATATCTTCCTATTAATTTCTACGTAAATTATACGTATCTATCTCAGATGCTTCCTTGTGCACTTCTATTTATATCTATCTATCTATCTATCTATCTATCTATCTATCTATCTATCTATCTTAAATCTGTTTATCTCACTCCCTCTCTCTTTCTCTCTCTTGGTTTAAAAATTTCACGGCGCCTTCCTTTGATGAATTTCATCTTAACATCATGAAACTGAAAAAAGTTCAGTATAAAAATAAGTAGGAAACAATATGTCTATATTATTCAATTAAACATGTTTTTTTTTATATATATAATATACATATATATATATATATATATATATATATATATATATATATATATATATATATATATATATATATATATATATATATATATATATATATATATATATATATATATATATATAAGAAAATATGGAAAAACAAAAAAAAAATATGCAAGTATGCTGTTTTAATTTGTTTCAATATCGACGTCAGACGTTTCAGTCTAGTAGACCTTCTTCAGGACATAGGTATTAAAACATAATTAAAATTAGACGATATTCATGTCATGCCTGAAGAAGGTCTACTAGACCGAAACGTCTGATGTCGACATTGAAACAACATTAAAACAGCATAATTTCTTATATTGGAATCGTAATCGCGAGGTCCAATTCATCAGATTTGTATGTGTGATGAATTGGATCGTGATTACGATTCCAATGTAATAAATTATAACCATGGAATATTTGTGTTTCAGCCTTATATATATATATATACTAGCAATAGAGCGCGGCGTTTCCCGGGGATGTAACAGTAAGAGATAGATCAAGTATCGACCATCATAAAGACTAAATTCAAAAAAGAAAATTGACAAAGATTATTGTTTGAGGTTGACGGACACACATGTCTTAAAATTTTTTTTTTTTTTTTTTTTTACGAATTGGTCAAACCCAAACTCAAACAAAAACATTGTTTTCAATCGTTATGAGTCTACCGATTGAATAGAATTTTATTATAAACAATTGTATTTGTAAATGGAATTTTTAAAGCATTCTGAATGTAAAAATAAAGAAAAAAGTGTGCACGACAATAAAGAAACACTACAAAAAAAAAAGTGAAGGATTTTTTTGAAATCGGTTGAAAATGGGCATATGGAAATCCGATCCCATATATATAAACGAACACGCATACACAAACAACCTGGGTTTTATAATAAGTATAATTCGATATGAGTTTGTCCCCTTTCATTCTGGCGACAGAATCGTGTTTTATTTATGTTTTCAAATTAATTTCATGCAAAAACAATTGTGTTTTTTTAATTTTTGGCGCTGTCAGAACCACCGCAAGGTAATTTTAAACAGTCCTGTGAAGTTTTGTTGAAATCAGTTGAAAAATGTAAGAAAAATTTTGATCCAATATATAAACGTACAGACACACACAACACAAACACACACACATACACAATCTGTAACATTTTATAATAAGTAAGATATATATATATATATATATATATATATATATATATATATATATATATATATATATATATAGAGAGATAATGATATATATGTTTTATATATCAAGAAATCAAGAAAAGTATTGGTGAAATTGTATGACAAAGTGGAATAAGTTTACTTGTGACGCGTTTTGTCTTTCAGGACTTCATCGCATTAAATTTGTTATGTTGGTACGACTACACATGCGTACGAAAAAATGGGTCTGGAAATTGTAAAATTTAAAAAAATAAATAAAAAAAAACAACTTTTATTATCAGCCGAATTCATTTAGAGTCTTTACATATAAAAATTTCAGCGAAAAGTTATTGATGAAACTTTGTTTCTTAATATTTAAACACAGTTATTATTTAATAATTTTATGCATTATCAGGAGACGCATGGATAAAAGGAAAATTTGGAAATATTTCTTTGAATTCAAAAAAATATGAATATTTTTAAATAACATAAACCTTCAAAAGACTGAATAAAAAAAAATGAAATATAATTTACTAAATTAAACTAAAAAGTTGCCAAACAAACCAGTTCTTTCGTTTCAGTTTTCATTTTGCCAATTTAGAAAATAATGTCGATCCAAGCGCAATTCCTTCACACTGAATAAATAAATAAATAAATTTAATTTTCCGGGAAATTACATTTTAAGCGTGTTAAACTTGTTTACAGTCACAAAGCGTTTCACTGAATATTTTTTATTTTGTACTGATATTCACATGAAAGACAAATACGTTTCTGCTCATAATTTTTACGTGGAAAGTTTTTTTTTTTAATAAATAATTTCAGTTTTTGATGCAGAAAGAATAGAAGGTTGTAATGATGTTCAATAATTGATTGAATTTCCATAGCTTGAAAAAGGGGCGATCAAATCTATTTCTTTCCGAATAGCTAGAAAGAAAGATAGACAGATAAAAATGATATGAATAGATGAATACACCAGAATAACTTGAGGTAAATAAATATCAATGAAGTTCAAATGAGAAGAATCATATATATATATATATATATATATATATATATATATATATATATATATATATATATATATATTTGTGGATTTAGGCAAAAATCTTTCTTTCATGCACATTTCATTGAATACGACAGACAAGGTGCTTTTATTTAGTTTTTTTTATGCAATTTCTCATGCGATCTAATATTTTTTTTCTTTTCGACTGGTAAATTAACTTTCCGAATGTTCTTTTTATTCGAACGCTTTCGGCTATACATTTAGCCATTTTCAAGGATTAAATATTTTAACTGTTAAATAAGAAATAGTTTGTTGTATGTATGTTTTATAAAATGTTTTCATTTTTCAAAACACGGTCAATATATTGTGTCCATGTTCAAAGTTAATATTATTAAGTGTTGTTTTTTTTTGTTTTTATTAATAAGGCTTCCATTATTTTTAGCCTTTTTTTGCATGTAGATGATGCTATTATATTAGTGTTGTCAACAAGTATGTTACGAATAGTGTCCGGTAGGTTTCGATGAATATTTAATTGAGATCTAATTGAGCTATGGTCAGAAAGGTGTAGAGTGAGTCTGCGTGTCAAACATGTTGTAGTGTGGCCTATATAATTATTTACGAATTTAGATTGATCAGGAATATAATTCTGTAACGTGCATTTAAATTCGTAAATAATATTTTCCCTATTTAATTTTGTTCTAGGAGTTGAATTATTATTTTTAGCTATAAGGTTAGAGGTTTTAAATATATATATATGGAGAAAGAGAGAGAGAGAGAGAGAGAGAGAGACAGACAGACAGACAGACAGACAGACAGACAGAGATATAAATAGACTCAGATAGACAGACAGATAATCACCGTGGGATTGGAAGCATATGAGATAGATGCATATGATTTACGTATAGATTAATAAGAAGATTCTGATATATATATATATATATATATCCAGGTATGATGACAAATAATAAAGAACAATGCCAATGTTCGTAACATTTAATTTAAAAGGGGGATCAGTACAAAGTAGAGCAATATTATTTTTTTTAGGATATTACTCCCAAAACATTTTAAAATATAAATCAAATTATAATCGTTTTTTCGATACTGAAGCATTGTTTACATTCATATTTTTCAGGCGATTATAGATCTATATAAATAGATCACTCGCCAGTAAAAAATACGCATGTGAAACATTTTTGAAAAAAAAACAAAACAAACATAAAATTAATTTATATAAAGATATACATACATTTCAAAATGTCTCCCTATTTCTAAATCTCTCTCTCTCTCTCTCTTTTTTTTCTAAATCTTCTCTATAATCTATCTATCTATACTATATCATCTATTTTTGAGATAGAAAAAATTTAATAGACAGAAACGACGTCGAGATTGATAGAAAGAGTATAAGATAGGTAGATATATATCGTGTTTCTTTGTCATTGTAAAAATTTGATCGAAATATATATTAATCTATATTCATCAGTCTATGGACAAAAAAGATTATTTGATCGAGCTAAATAGCTAGATATAAACACGCTGAGATTTTTTGGCAGAGTTTTATATTTATATATATATATATATATATATATATATATATATATATATATATATATATATATATTTATATTCGAAAAAAAACCTATAAATGTTTCATTTATCATAAATTCACAAAAAAAAATTTTTTTCGTTTCGAAACTCATGGTTCACATGATAAGATATCAGAAGTCTTTGAAATTTTTGTTTTTGATTTTATAACATGTTTATGTTACAATTTTCGAATAAATTATATTTGCACTACTTTGTATTGAGCACTCTTTTAAGAATAGTATTTGCTGGTTATTGGAATTTATTCCGTATACATCGATTCTATACATGGGTATATATATATATATATATATATATATATATATATATATATTAAGATATGGACAAAGTCCGACAATTGATTTATTAAAGACATTTTTATGTTTAACGTTTTTTTTTATAGATACAAGTATTTAAGTAAATATTCTGTTTATAAAAAAAACAGTATTAAATAACATTTCCCGGCCCGAATGTCCGGAGAAATTTTCAGAGAAAATATTCGTCTTTTGACAGGATTCGAACCTGCATCCCATACGGAATAAACATTTATTTACGCTGACGTTTTTTAACCGACTCGGCCACAAAGGAGAGTTCGGTGGGCAAGGTCGAATATTTGCTGCTTATAAACTTCAATCTCCCATGAATCTCGTAGATTCATACTTTATCATGGCGTATCGAATGTAAACAAATGACGTCATATATTAAGAAATAAAAAGTCCGACAATTGATTTATTAAAGACATTTTTATGTTTAACGTTCTTTTTTATAGATACAAGTATTTTATAAATGCTCTGTTTTTAAAAAACAGTATTAAATAACATTTACCGGCCTGAACGTCCGATAAATTTTATATAGAAAACATTCGTCTTTTGACAGGATTCGATTTGCATCCTATACGGAAACGTCATTTACGCATTTTTGTTATAAACCGACTCGGCCACAAAGGAGCGTTATATTTTACTGCTTATAAAACTTCAATCTTCCGTGAATATATACATTCATTCATAACTGTTCTGGCGTATCAAATGTAAACAAATGACATCATATATTAAGAAATGGACAAAGTCCGACAATTGATTTATTAAAGAACATTAAGGCATTACTCCTGTCTTAATAATAAGTCTGGTAGGTTCGATGAAGTGTAACTTGCAGCGGACCTCAAAATTATCTACAATCTGTTGTTAATCGGGGAAAGGAGTGGCATGTTAATTTTAACGCTCCCAAAACGAAACTCCTCTCTTTTAATCATCTGAGATAATGCTTTTTATCATACATCAACACGGCTGATGCTAACCTCCAGGAGAATGATTCGTTGCCCTTTCTCGGAATAAAGGTTCCAGTCGACATGAAGTAGAAAGAATATATTGAATCAATTGATAAGTCTGCAGCTAATAAAGTCTGTTTCCTATGTCGGGCTAGACAATTCTTCTCGCCAGTATCTATCTTACATATTTATAAGTCTACTATTCGTTCTTGCTTTGAATATGGTTGTCAGATGTAATCGAAGAAAAATTTAGATATTCCTGATAAAAACAAATATAAAACAGTTTTTACACAATAAAAAAACAAAAACCAAAAAAAACTGCAGGTTTTGAAATGTATTGTCTGTCCTTTTTGTTCTAAGGATCGTTAGAATAGAAAAGATAGATAGATAGATAGATAGATAGATAGAGGGAGAAAGAGAGAGAGAGAGGAATGAGGGGACGAGAAGGAGAGTGTAAGGGTTGATAAGCAGTAAGGAACATAAAAACAAAACAAAACAAACAAGAAACAAATGAATTAATCTCATTTTTACATTTTTAGCTTTTCTGTTGATATTTTTTTTATATATATTCCTGTTTTCTGGATGATTTTATCTATCTATCTATCTATCTCTCTATCTATCTCTCTATATATATCTATGTCTTTTCATTATCTATCTATCTATCTATCTATCTCTACATTATCTATCTATATTTAAAATATTTCTGAAAATTATCATCCATCTATCTATCTATCTATGAATATCTATATCTATTTATCTCTATATATATCTAGATTTTTTTTCATTTATCCATATCATATATCTATCATCCATCCTTCCATCTATAAATATATATATATTTATGTTTTTTCATTATATATCCATAAACATCTATCTATCCATCTATTTAAATCCATTTATCCAATATAAATATATATATATCTATGTCTTTCATTAGAAATCCATATATCTATCCAATTATTTCATCCATCCATCAATATATATCTATATATATATATATATATCCATCTATCTATCTATCTATCTATCTATCTATCTATATATATATATATATGTTTTAAAATTATCTAAATCCATCTATCCATATATATCTATCTATCTATCTATCTATCTATATATATATATATGTATTTTCATATATCATCTATCTATCTATCTATCTATCTATTCATCTATCTATCTATCTATCTATCGAAAATATTAATATGTCTTTTCATTATCTATTATCTATCTATCTATCTATCTATCTATCGATCTATCATGGTCTTTTCATTATCTATCTGTCTATCTATCTTTATCGGTATTTTCATTATCTGTCTAGGTCTTTTTCATTATCTATGTATTTTATATATATATATATATATATATATATATATATATATATATATATATGTATTTGTGTGTGTGTGTATGGATATATATGGATAAATATCGCAGTGAAGCATAAATTTGGCGTTCACCATGTAGTATTGATCCATATGTCCACATTGTCATCATGTATTGCTTACGTAACCACACTCTCTCTATCCCTCTCTCTCTATCTCTCTCTATCTACCTATGTATCTATCTTTCCACACACTCACGGGCACTCGCTGACACATACACAAACAGAAAACAAATACACATAGACACAGACACACACATCTATTTATTGACATTTTATGTAACATAACTGTAGCGGATGACATAAAATTCATTGAGATTTAGGACAAAATATATATATATATATATATATATATATATATATATATATATATATATATATATATATATATATATATAATAAGAGAGAAAGTTGAAACAGAAACAAAAAGCGCTTTCTGTAATTTAGAGAACCAAACTGGCAGGAAAATTTTTCTCTGTACTTAAATCTCGATCGATAGATCTCTATTCATATCTATCTATCTATCTATCTATCTATCTATCTATCTATCTATCTATCTATCTCATTCTGTTGATCTCTCTCTCTCTCTCTCTCTCTCTCTCTCTATATATATATATATATATATATATATATATATATATATATATAAACAATTCTTGAAAACAAGTATTTCACTATTTGTATCTCTCTCTTGATTTCTTTTCTCTTGTTTTCTTTTGCACTTTCTTTTCTCTTTTTTCTCTTTCTCTTTCTTTTCTCTCTCTATATATATATATATAAATATATGTGTATGTGTGGGGGGGTCTATGACGGTGATGAAAAGATATTGAACTAACCAATATTTGACAAAAAAATTACTTATGATAATTGTGTATTCTGAATATATAATATGTATCTATCTATCTTTCTATCTGTCTATGTATCTTTGTTTTTTGTATCTATCTATCTCAGTCTGTTCTTATCTATCTATCTATCTATTTATCTATCTATCTATCTATCTATCTATCTATCTATCTATCTATCTCATCCCTATACTGAGTAAGAAAGAAAGTTGTGAAACAGAAACAAAAGCGAGCTGCTGTAATTTAGTGAACCAAATTGACAGGGAAATTTATATCCGTACTTAAATCTCGATCGATAGATCTCAGTCTATTCATATCTATCTATCTATCTATCTATCTATCTATCTATCTATCTATCTATCTCTCTATCTATCTAATAACACACGTATCTGTCTATCGTGTCATATCTATCTATCTCAGTCTATTCATATCTATCTATCTATCTATCTATCTATCTATCTATCTATCTATCTATCTAATAACACACGTATCTGTCTATCGTGTCATATCTATCTATCTATCTATCTATCTATCTATCTATCTATCTATCTATCTACCTACCTACGTAGTTAACTAGCTAGCTGTAGATCTGAAAAAAATCGGTTGTGATGGATGGACAGAATGAGTAATTATGATAGAAAGGCGGGTAAATGGAGGCAGGAGCTTAAAATGGCGGAAAAGATAATAAAAACGAGACTCGCGTGTTTAAATCTGCACAACAAAGCTACACGAAGAAATTAGAGTTTGTCAGGCGATCCTCCGGGGAAATATGGGACCTGCCATTCAAAAGAGACCGTAATATTATAAACCTTCGCACAAATAAAGCCAACACAAAAGGTAAAAACACTCTCCGCAATCATTGCAAATATTGCTTTCATTTTTTTTTATTGGGAATTTGAGAATATTTCTTCTTCGTTATTATCTCCTCTCTTTTCTTCTCCTTTTCTTTTTATATTGATTTCTCTTTTCTCTTTTTCTTCTTTTCCTTCTATATTTATTTTGCCTTTTCTTCTTTCATTTGGTTCTTCTTCTTTTTGTTCTTCTTCACTTTCTCTTCTACTTCTTTTTCCCCTTCTTCTTCTTTTTCTTCTTCTTCTTCTTCATTCTCTTGTTTTCCCCATCTTCTTCTTCTTCTTCTTCTTCTTCTTCTTCTTCTTCATTCTCTTCTTTTTCCCCTTCTTCTTCTTCTTCTTCTACATTTTCTTCTTTTCCCCTTCTTCTTCTTCATTCTCTTCTTTTCCTCCTCCTCCTTCTTCTTCTACATTCTCTTCTTTTTTCCTTTCTTCTTCTTCCACATTCCATCTACTTCTTCCCCTTCGTTTTCTTCTTCTTTTTCTTCTTCTTCTTTTTCTTATTCTTCTTTTTTTCTATTTTTATTTTATTTTTCTTCACAATTCCATTTTTCGTTTTTACATTTTCACAATCATTTTTTGTCAGTATTCGCATTTCTTTCTTTCTTTCTTTCTTTCTTTCTTTCTTTCTTTCTTTCTTTACCTGTGTATGTGTGTGTGACTTTTTCCGTGTCTTTCTCTTTCACTATGATTTCTTTTCATTCTTTCTTCTTTCCCTAATAATTGTTGTTTCTTTTTAAATTTTTCTTTTCTTTTCTTCTTTCTTTATTTCTTTCAGTTTTTTCTTTCAGTATACTTTTTATCTTTTAATTTTCTTGCATATTTTTTATCTTTCTTATTTTTACATTTTCTCTTTGTTTCTTTGCTTCCATTTTCTTTCTTTCTTTTTTATGCTTTTTATCTTTTAATTTTTTTTCCTATTTGTTTATCTTTTTTATTTTTGCAGTTTCTTTCTTTCTTTCTTCCTTCCTTTCTTTCTTTCTTTCTTTCAATTTGTTGTAATGTGTCTATTACTTAGCTGAGTTCAATCACATTTAGAGTAGGTTCAGCTACAGAATACTACTGTATTTTCTCAGACGACTACTAAATACGGCTTCTGCCGTCTCTGTATTTACGCAAGATCTCCCCACGAGGCAGGATGTGGCACAAGGCCGGTTATTTAACTTGGGGCGATTCCGAGCCAATAGGCTCGGGCAAAAATTGCCCGTAAACCCCGTATATACTGAATCGGGTAGCTGTCTATCGTCTCAGAAGAGACTCGGTCTCTCGGCATAGCATCGTCTGGGTTCCTCTCTATCCGGAGGCAGAGAGTTCGACAAGCAGAGAATTAAGAAACATAGAAGTTTTGCTGTCTTGATATTTACCCAAGACCTGCTCACAAGGCAGTATGTGGAACAAGGCCGTTTTTAACGTGGGGCGATTACTTGCCCGTAGGTTGGGGCAAAAATTGCCGTAGACCCCGTATACACTGGGTTGGGTAGCTGCCTACCTTCAGACAAAACTCTGCCCTTCGGCATAACCTCGCCTGGGTCCCTCTCTGTCCAGAGACAGAAAAGTCGACAAGCAGAGTATCAGCAAACAGAGAGTTTTTGCTGTCATCTCTTGACCCACGTTCCGTTCTCACATTTATAGAGCTGCGGGTGTTCACCTCGTAGATCGGGATATAATATCCACATCCCTGTAAAAATGTCTTGCTTTTTGTTTACATAGTCGCACCAATAATAATGTCTGACCTCATTTTTTTTTATATTTCCTTGATCTTAATTGATTTATATCCTTCTTCAGTAGGCCATTTTTCCTTAATCAAATACACCACCTTGCTCATGCGCTTATAGATCCTTCCCTGTCCTCATTTTTGTTTAACTACTTGGTAAACTGGAAATAATACTCGTTCGCCATTTTTTAAAAAAATGTTATTTTATTTATACGTGTACTCGTCGGTAACAGATTAACAAATACTGGCTGTATTTTCCGATTAAACATTTTTTCTACAGGCTAATTACTATCAAGTGTGTTTGGGTTTGGAGTTTGCCTATAAACGGTCAAAAACTGTTGAAGCGACTATTCCAACTATTCTCTTCACCATTGAGTTCTTCAAAGCTATTTTAAAAGTACAGTAGAATTCCTCATATCCGGAGTGCCTTATATCCGGAATCCCTCATATCCGGAGTGCCTCATATCCGGAATCCCGCATATCCGGACATGGTTTTGATGTGTATATTTGAACTATTTGGATGATATATTTGATTTGAAATTTCTGTTTTTCAGGAAATTTACTTTGAATAATTGCTTCTGATTATTTCACCCTAATGGCTTGTATTAGTGCAAAAGATGATGGGAATAAGAGGAAAGGATGACAACGAGACACATCTGCTACAAGAATAATAATTTCCCGAGGCGCAGTATAAAGTTCCCTTTTTCCTTCTCCACCTTGTCGATTAGCCTGCATAATGGACTGCATGCAATGGTTTCCAAGTCAACCTTCGCCACTGTTAATATTATTAAATAGCGCCAGCTATTAATTGGTCTTGCGTCATCCATATGTAACCTGGACCATCTTTCGTTTTTGGCCAAGGTTGGATTTTTACTGGTGGTGATTTAGCTGCCAGCGCACAGTCTTGGCAAGAATTCACTAGATCTTTGACGTCCTTTCCAGAATACGTAACTTTGCATCAACGCATTCATGCGAGGTACCCCAGGGTGTTCGCCTGGAACAGTTTCAATATTTGTTTTGTTTTTTGTAAAGACTCTAGTATTACTACTCGTTCCACATACATTAAGCATCCATCTCATATGAAAAATGACTTTTCCTTACTACCGCAGATATTTAATTCAGTTGTTTTTTCTTTTTTTTTATCACTCCTCAGATATTCACTCATTTTAATAATACTCTTCGGGGATTCAATTTTAATATCCTCTTTCGTAACTGACAACATTCTTTATGCCATAGAGCATATTTTATTTATTTCCCAGCTTTTATCGCGGCAATGACGATATCTTCAGTAAACCCCCTCACATTTAGGTATTAATCTCGAAAGACTATACGCATAACCCATTTCTTTCGATGGTAAATATTCAACAGTGAAGTATATCCTAGAAACATCGCAGCCCATTATTGTAGGCGGTTTGCCGAATGTACGGTAATGCCTTTTTTTCAAGCCGAATATTCCCATACGTGGTTTATGGTCGGTTTTTAGTACAAACTTTCTACTGTGTAACATCCTGTGGTATGTTTTTATTGAAAAACTAGCAGCATGGCCCAGCGTTGCCCGTGCTTGATTCAAAAATCGTACGACTCATACAGCAATCGCTATCACTTGACTTAGAATATTTTTGCCCTTCTTTGCCTTTAAAGGAGTGCCCTTTGCCGTGCTGATGTTGCTACATACCTTACTTCTTACCTATCTCACACTGCGAATTTTTTCTAAGCTCTAAACTAAACATTAAATCTGTTACGAAAAAAAAACTAAACAAAATGAACACAAAACGATCAGCTTTAAAAAAGGACTCGTAACTGGAAAAAAAACAAATGAAAAAAGATTGTTAACAACAAATACTTTTTCACACTTAACCCAGTTCTGCGGAATCAGAATCAACGTTGAGTTTAAGCAAGCGAATGAGCCAATTGGAGTAAAGTGCCATGCAGATTTAAATTTTTCCCGCTTGTGACGAATGCAGCTATCGATTTTTTTGCATGCGAGCATGCTAGTTAACATTCATGTCAGTCAGCTGTTGGCTCTCACGCTGGCCAATAGAATCTTCCTGCCTATTCGTGGCAGCCAGCTATGGGCTCTCACTCTGGCCAGTAGAAAATGGCCGCAAACTACATGAAAAGTGCCGTTGAAGCATGAAAAAATCGGTTATTTCCACTATCGATGGAAGTTGGGAAATGCAATGTCGGTCTTGGCCTTCCAGTATATGCATGTAAATTTTGGTGCAAATCCGTCGAAAATTGCGGCCGTGCATTCGTTACACACACACACACACACACACACACACACACACACACACACACACACACACACGTGCTGCCTTTTATAGATAGAGATAAATGCTTCTTTTTCAATTTGGCTATAATTTCTTTTCTCTAGTAACAGAGTCCTTGACACATGAGTAGCAGCAGTTTTTTGTTTTTCCTCCTATTTGTGTGTAATATTACGCTTCGCTATCGTATCCACTAGCATCATCAGCAGCAGATATTAATTTTAATGAATGGAAAAAATTCGCCAGTGCAAATTAAGTTAATATTTTTAAAAACATTTTAAATGTTTTTTGGTCGACCAATTCCATTATTTACAGTAGCGAGCACAAAGATCAGAACAATGTAAAGAAAAAGTCTAAATGTAAAATAACTTTTTATTTTGAAGCTTCGTGAAACATTTTATCAAGAAAAAATAAAGATATAAAAGTAAATTATATAATTCCAGAATATAAAGCTCAATAAACTTATTTTGATAAAATTATAAGAATAATTATATAACACTCGAAAAAAAAAATAGATGATCAAAAACATCAGATCGATTAAATAAATCCATAAAATTTAATAATTATTTTGCATTATTGAAAATGTTTTAGGGTAAGAATATAAAATAAGGTATTTTACTAAATTACACCGGCTCATCCCTGGCTCTTGCAATATAAACATGGCGAAAAAATCTGTGACGTCATTGGAATTTAGAAAACTGATAGTGAAGTTACGTAATGAAGATAAACTCTCGATTGGGGATAATTCAATATTTCCTGGATAAAATCTTCTTAGATGCTTTAAAATAAAATGTCATTTCACATTTAGTCCTTTTCTTAACATCGTTCTGATCTTTATGCACACTGCTGTATATTTTTTTAGTATTCTATTCAGTGGAACTTTTGGTATATACCGACTATAATAATTCACCATTGCTAAAAATAATTGAAATGCAGAAATATTTGAAAGATTCTGCATATTCTTTATGGCCCACATTTTTGCAGGATCTGGTATACAACCATTTTTATCAATAATGTGGCCTAAATATTTAACTTGTGACATAAATAATTCGTCGAACCCTCTTGCTACTTACCTTCTGTGATCGTCTACCATTTTGCCTCGAATCATAATATCATCCAAGAAACCAACTAAAAGATCGACATCAACCGGCATAGTATCGTTAATTTCCTAGAAAATTGCCGGAACGACTTTTTCACCAAACGGTAGTCTTTTAAAAACTTTATGCGTATTAACGGTAAGAAATTCCTTATTTATTCCTTCCATTTCAACTTCAATGTCCGCATACGACAAATCTCTTTTAAAGGATATAGCTCCCCGTTTAATTTTGTAAATACTTCTTTGGCCGTTGATAACGGATAATTATGGACGTGTAGGGTCCCCGTAGAAAAAATATGTACACATTCGTGTTTTACCAGTATTATTTTTTCTTTTTTGATAATTACAATGTGCGCTGACCAACTTGAAAAGACGACAGGTGAAATGACTCCCATATTTTATAGTCTGTATAGTTCCTTGTTCACTGTCTCGATGACATCAAAGGGGACAGATCTTTTTGGTTTAAAAGTTGATCTCACATTTTCTTTTACCTGTAAAGATGTCATTATTTTAGCGCAGAGGCCCGATTCTTTTGTAAACAAGTCTTTATACTCGAGATTTATTGCGTTATCATACAGCAATTGTATCACAAGTCCAAATGGTTATTTTATAAGCTTAGCTTTGATGTGGCACAAGGCCGAAAGTATGGGGGCACCTAGTGAAGATCGAACTCATTTTCCAGTTGTAACTGATCTAGCGAGACAAGCTTGCTAACCATTACACCACGCCGAGGTGCCCTTTTATAAGCTGTCATAGATCCTCATCTGGTATTAATATTGTGATGGGGGACACAACCAACACCAGGCTAAGATCCATGTATTCTGCACGATACTTCGTTTATATCTTATATTCCCCATATAACCTTCCGTTATGGGATTACTGAATAAATATTAGGGTGATTTCCCTTACATCATTAAATCATCAGCAGATAATATAAAAAGAAGAAGTAAGCGAAGTCCAACTCAGTTATGATCTAATTGAATTAGGTTTCCCCGGGTTCTTGGAATAACACATTCGGCCGACCGCTGACCATAAATGAACGAAATGACATTGTGAACAATATAATATTTAATTAACAAGAACATGTATATGGCAACGACAATAAAGATATTATATCATGTAAGCTATACCATATATTTAGTTGGGATACGACAAATATTAACGAATGCAATGTTTCACACATATACAGGGGTATAGTCTCAATTATCTAGTATTACGATTATGGAAAGATGTGTGCAAGAACATACTATTATTGGGTGTTTGCGAATCATAGTAATACTGGGGGTTTTGGGGGTATAAACTTATCTGAGATATGCATTTATCCACCAAAGGCGATAATAGTCTCTTTTCTTGTATTCTTGGTTCAGCGACAGGAGCTTTAGGTTTTCAACTGGGATCACATTCTCTGCCTTATATTTGTATTCAGGATTTCTTCTTAAGGCGATGATCTCCGAGGGGTTCAGGCCAATTGCGTCTGGACTATCTTCACATTCTTGGCATTTGAGTGGCTGGTCTGCTTCTCTGCCTCTGGGATTGTGTCGTCTCAGCATGCTGTCTGGAACATGGACGTTGGCGTGACTACGTCCACTGGTCTCTCCGATAAAGCTGCTTTTTTTTCTACTCTTCACGTGCGCGTTTCCTTTTTGGCGCCTAATTTTCTCGACTGCTGATTGGCTGCTTTTGACCAATCGCGTTGTTTCTTTTATGTGCTATCTTACTGGTTCTGAATATATTTTTAGACTTCGCCTACGCGTATTTCTATGCGTGTCTGCTTTGGGTTCTTTTGTGGGAGTGGGGAATAACGTATATGTGTGGGCTTGCATTCGTCACAAAGCGCAGCGTAGATGTGGCACAAGGCCGAAAGTGTCGAGCACTCATTGTAATTGATCTAACCAAGCATGCTTGCTAACCATTACTCCACGCCGAGGTGCCCTTTTATAAGCGTAGCTTAGATATGGCACAAGGCCGAAATTGTCGAACACCCAGTGTAACTGATCTAACGAGACATGCTTGCTAAACATTACACTACGCCGAGGTGCCTTTTTATAAGCGTAGCCTATATGTGGCACAAAGCCGAAAGTCTGTAGCGCCCAGTATAACTGATCTAACGAGATATGCTTGCTAACCATTACACTACGCCGAGGCACCCTTTTATAAGAGTAGCTTAGATATGGCACAAGGACGAAAGTGTGGAGCACTCAGTGTAACTGATTTAACGAGATATGCTTGCTAACAATTACATCATGTTGAATTGTCCAACAAGGCTTTATATTCTTGTATATTTTTTCTTTAAACTGTCGATATTCACATTTGGGCAATCTGACGGACTTACAAATAGAACTGAATGGTTTATTCCATAAATTAAACAAGTGCAGCCAATCTGCACCTAATAAGTTTAACTGTTTTTCTTTTGACATGTATTCTTCTGCATTAAGTCTTTTGTTTTGGAACAAGACTTCGCAATTCAATTCACCAACTGTTTTTAGCTTCTCCCCCGAGGCACTATGCGCTTTGAGGTAACTTTTTTTTCAATTTCGGTGCACCTATTTTTTCCAAGTCTCTTCTGAAATTATAGTAATGTCAGAACCCATATCTAATTGAAGGGCCACGGGTCTGTTGATTATGCAGACGTGAATAAATTTTCTGCTATTCGTATTTCTACTTTTTGTGGGTAGCGAGACTTACTTTCACAAAATCTATTCATTTAGCACGATTATTATTCTTTACATTTTTTATTTTTTCCTCCTGGAGAAATCTTGTTTTGTGTCTGAGCTTCCCACAACAGAAACATTTTTTTTTTGTTTTTAAATGGGCAAATTTTCCGGAAAAGGTATTACCCTAGAACTGTAACAGGGGTTCGGTGCAGTATTATCTTTTGTCGTAATTTTTTTTTATTGCTTCGTCTTTTTTTTTTCTTTTCTTCCGTTCCTTCAATCTGCCCGTATCGTGTTTTCCATTTATTAATCTTTGGAACTCTTGAGATATTGTCTGTAAATTTATCCCTGGGTGCTGTTCAAGCTTTGTTAATATTTGTGTCCCTATTTCGTTATCTTCGTGTGACTTCAGACTCATCACGAAAATTGAACATTTGTACTTTTCATCAGTTAAATCTTTTAATTTACTCTTTATATATTCTCTGTTCACTATTCACGCATATGTAGATAAAACGTCTCTTTCGTTTTTCTTTAACATGGAAACTTGATACTAGGTATAAAAAACAGAAACTTTTTTTGCCAAAAATTTTCAACAAATCTTTTACCGTGTTTACTTGTTGTTTTTTGTTTTAGGTAATTGTTATGATGTTAATTTGGGGTTAATAAAGACAAACGCTAAATAACATGTAACAATAAAATGGGGTTTATTCGGTTGGTAAGTTGGTACAGATATCGCCTGAGTAGTCTATAACTAACTCAGCTCAAGAACTTCTCGGTATTTATCATTTCACCCACGGGAAACGAATATGGCACAAGGCCGGTTTTATTGTGGGTTTCTCCGAGCCCGTAGGCTCGGCCAAAAAAAATAGCCTTTTGAAGCCGATTAGACGGGTTCAGGCCCTGTCTACCTCCTCGGACGAAACTTTGCCCTATCGGCAAAGCCTCGTCCGGGTTCCTCTCTGCTAACGCAGAGAGTTCGACAGACGTCGGAAGTCAGCTCAAGAACTTCTCCCACTCTGTCTTTTGACATGCCACTATTTAACGTCCTTGTTTTTAAACGAGTTCATCTTCAAGAGGGGTGGTAGGTTCCTACACAACAGTAATATAAGATTTACAGAAACCTTTCGTGTTCTTTTGGCCCAGCCTCCTAAGTATTAGTCGCATTTTTTTTGTGTCTGTTCATCCTGCATATTCTTCTTCAAAGAAATCCGCAAAACATCGTAAATATAGCTCAAACATGATGCTCTCCTCTGTGCGTAATTAAATTTGAAACGCAATCTGTTGGACATGAATGTTTTCTCTTTAGCTTAAGAATGCTTTCAAAATTCGTGTCTTGCATTGAAAAAGTAACTGTAATCCCTCTATTTTGGCAGAAGAAAGAAAGAAAAAAAAGTGATTTTTTTTCTAATTTCCACGATCACGTCTCGTCATCACTGTTGTAATGCATAACTTAGTTGAGTTCAGTCCACTCTTAGACTAAATCCAGCTGCAGATTACAACTGTATTTTCTCAGACAACCACTAAATACAGATTTACATTATTTATTGCCCGATGTACAAATGCGACACAAGGCCAGAAATTTGGGATGGGAAAGGCTAGTCTTCATCTGTCTTAAACTTAGCTAGCCAGAATCACTGACCCAAACATGCTACCAAAACAACACATTGTTAGCATTCCTACTACATCTACCATAATACCTCAGAGACTCTAATTAGTCCCCATATGTACAATTTGTCTATGTGTGCTGGGGAGGGGGTTAAATAAAAGCTTAAAAGATTATAACCCCAATGGATATTTACAATGGAAACAAGGTTTATTTACAAGGGACAAAACAAAAGTGTTAGTAATAAAAAAAGAAACAAACCAGAGTCCTTAAATGTAGCATAAACATCAGAATAGGTAATGAAGAACTCTAAAAATTCAACCAATCATTCGACCAGACACTCACTCAAACACACGCTCACTCAAACACAAACAAATACGAAGATCACTTCAGAAATACGAAAGGCGTCCCGCATCCATCAGTGAACTGATATCTCAAAATAACACAAAAATAAAAAGGGGTCAATAAGCATACATCTCCTAAGTTAACTTTGAGTGTGGAAACTGAAAAAACAAAGCACGCCTAAACTATCTGTCTATATTTCTGAGATGAGGTATTATGTACATTATTTATATTATTCGGACTATTGCCCCCATTTTTGTTGCCATATTTATCACAACGTTTCGGCCTTTCAGTATCTGTCTATATTTCTGAGACTAGGTATTATTTACACTATTTATATTATTCGGACTATTGCCCCTATCTTTGTTGCCATATTTCTAACAACGTTTCGGCTTTTCAGTATCTGTCTATATTTCTAAAATGAGGCATTATGTACACTATTTACATTATTCGGAGTATTGTCCTCATCTTTGTTGCCATATTTATCACAACGTTTCAGCCTTTGAGTATCTGTCTATATTTCTGAGATGAGGTATTTACATTATTTACATTATTCGGACTATTGTCCTCATCGCTGTTGTCATATTTATCTCAACGCTTCGGCCGTTGTACGCTCCCTCCGGCCTTCTTTAGGACACATGGCTTAGTGGATAAAGGCGTTAGTTAGAACTATTGACAGGACTTAAAGAGTTGTGAGTTCAATAACTGGTTAAGGCAGTGGAGAACCTGGAGAGGTGAATTAACAGGAGATAACTGATAGCTGGCATCCATTAGACATGGCACGTGGAACTAGAACAGTCTGCCCCAGCGAGCGAGATAAAGGTTTCAGTTCGACATTCCATCCATCCAATCATTTCGTTTTTTTTTTCTGGTTGAATAAAGACTTCCCTATGGTAATTACAGTCTCGATGTCCTGCTATTTTTAACTGCGTTCAAAATTCATAATACAGAATGCGGCAGAAATACCTCCCACATATTGGTAAGTAATATTTTTTTAATCATTTGACCCCAAACGGGGCGGGAAAGCCACTAGTACGCAGGGAGATAACTGATAGCTGGCATCCATTAGACATGGCACGTGGAACTAGAACAGTCTACCCCAGCGAGCGAGATAAAGGTTTTAATTCGACATTCCAACCATGAAAACCACCTTGAAGATCTCTCAGTTGCCATGTGAAAATGAAAAAAAGACTGAGAATAGGCAGGATGAAAACCCTTTTCCTCATCCTCAATTTATTTAATCCAACAACATTTTCTGGTAATATTTTGTTTTGAAAATGAATCTTTTTCTCCAAAATGAATGGTAAATTTTTCCAAAACGAAAGTTTTTTTTTTCAAAATTTTACTGTGTAATATTATTTTTCTTCAAAAATCTATTTCAATGTTTATATTTATATACCGACAATATTTTTTTTTCTAAAATATTTTTTCAAAAATATCCACTAATTTGCATAGTGGAGTACCGACCATATAAATATGGTTGGTACCGGGAAGAGGGAGGAATCAAGAGATTCAACCAGAGACTCTGCCCGACTGCGACTCAGTCAACACATTCTCCAGGAACGGTCTTACCAGGAATATACAAAAAGACTATATGTAAATATTGTGTACACTTTCTTGTTTCAATACATTTTGTTCTAAGTACATTTTTTTGTGTTGCATTATTATTCCATGCATTAGTCAAGTTTCAACAATTAACAAAATATATATATAAAATATTTTATTTAGAATAAAAAAAAATAAGATGAATATTTAATAAACTTATTTACGACAAAATTAACACATTTAAAAGATAATTTTATTATACATTTTTTAATATCTTAGATTTTACATATTTATATCTTCAAATATATTTATTTTACTTAAAAAAATTGCTTTATTTTAATTTCAACAAATTAAAGATCCGATAAAAAAAAATTTGAATTTTTTTTTGAAAAACCTAAAAATTTATAAATGTTTATCAAAAAATAAATATAAGACAAATATTTATAAAAATTATTAAAAATATCAAAAAATAAAAACAAATGAAAAAAAATTAAAATGGAATAAAAAATATATCTTATATAAAGAATGGAGGATTTATTTAAAAAAATTTAAATAAATTTTGAACTATTTTCTTTCCATTTTCTGAAATTCTCATATTTGGAAAGTAAAAAATCTTTTTCAAACTTATTTAAAATTTTTTAAAAAATAAATACGAAAATTTACACAATAAAATATATTGAATTTTTTCTTTCATTTTATAATAAAATATATATAAATATTGGAATATAAAGAAATAAAGATTCACCAATAGACTTTTAATTGAAAAAAATGATTTATTTCAAAAATAAATTTCATTTTAAATAATTTTCTTTAAATTCAAAATAAAAAAAGGAAAAAAAGAAATCAAAATGATGAAAAAAAAAAAATTTAAAATAATTATGAAAGAATTTTTTTCAAAAATCTTTTTAAATTTATATAAATAAATAAATTCGATACATGAAAAAATATAATTTCAAGGAACAACAAAATTTTTTTCAAGAATTAAATATTTTGATCAAGATTAAAAAATTTACAAAGAAAAATAAAAAGAATGAAACAATGAAACCCATAAATATTAATTTATTTTCAATTTTAGACATGAAAATAATTGTTTTCAATAAAATACTTTATACGAGGAAACAGTTTAATTTGTTTAATTTCTTGTTCATATAAAATATATATATTTAATATACCTTAATATGATATAAAATATATATTTTAATATAACATTTTGTCAAAAATTTTTATAAAAATGTAAATATTTATATAATAACAAAATTTTATTTTTTTAATGGAAGAATAAAAAAAATCAATTTTATTTCATAAGATTTGCCAATTCCAAAAAAAAAAAACAAAAATCATTTCATTTTTTATTGAATTGAAGAAAATAAAAAAAATTTTTTTCATTTTTGGTTTTTTTTTATCATTTTTATAATTCTTTAAAAAGAGTTTTTTTTTTTCGTTTAAATATAAATTTAAAATTTTTTATAAAAATAAAAAATAAAATTATTTAATGAAAAAAATGAATTTTTATGGCATAAAAGATTATATAATTTTCAGGAAAATGTTTTAAATTAAATTTGATTGAAATTTTAAAAAATTAAAGAAATTTTAAAAAATAAAAAAATTAAAATAACAGAAAATTTATTTATTCTTATTTAATAAAATTTGAAAAGATATATAGATGAATGGCAAACTTAAATAAATGATATTTTAGATAAAAAAAAAAAATATATATGAATGGATAAATTTTTATGATTTCTTGCAAAAAATGGAAGAAATAAATTTAGAACAAGATTTATTCTAAATTTATAAAAGAATATATATGAGAAATTAATAAAAATAGATGAATTTAAAAAAAAAATCTTGAAAAATTTAATGATGTTTATATCGAAAATTTATTAGAAAAAAAAAAAATGAAAAAAAAATTCATTTGATTTAATAAAAAAAAATCATAAGAAATTATTTTTTTAGATTTACAAAAAAATGACTCTATAGAACTAAATCCAATGAAAGAAAATTTTATTTATTTTTATAGTTTATTTATCTATATTTATCAAATATATAAAAAATAAAAAAAATAAAAAATAGAAAGAAAAATAGTTTTTAAAGAAAATGATCAAATGAAAAAAAATTTAAAAAGAAAAAAAAAATTAAAAAAAAATTTTTAAATTACATAACAAATAAAATTATTAATATTATTATTCAAAAAAAAATAATATCAATGATTTTTTTATTAAATATAGATTTAAAAAACAATATAATATAAAATTTAATACTTTTCTGTTTTTAATTTCTAATAAAATTTTAGAAAAAATAAAATTTAATTTTAATTTCTCAATGGTTTAAAAATGAATATTTTCATTTCCTTCAACAATTCCGTTATCTTCATAAAAAAGATGAAAAGTAATTTAAATTTTTTTTAAAGAATTCTTTTAAAAAATAAGAAAATGAAAAGTTTGAAAAAAATACAATTATAAAAATGATTTTTTTTTTGATAGAAATGAAAAAAAAAAAAATTTTTAAAAAAAAAAATAAAATACTTAATCAAATTTCAAAAATTTTGAATTTTTGGGGAAAACATAGAAAAAAATATCAATTTCAAAAAAAAAAAAAAAAAAATGATTTATAGATTAGAAAATTTACAATAAAACTAAATATATTAAATTAAAAAAAAACGCATGATTTTTTATGAAATTTAAAGATAATCAATATAGAGAGAATAGATTTAAATGATATATTTAAAAATATAATTATTAAAATTTATAGATAAAAAAGGAACAATATAGATCAGATAGAATCATAAAAGAAGAAATCAGAAATATAAAGATAATAACATAAACCTAAATAGAAAAATAAATAATGAATAGATCAAATTTATTTCTATAGATAAAAAAATGAATAAATTATCTCTACATACAGATAAATAAATAGATATAATAGGAATTAATAGAAAAGATAAAAAAAAAATTGAAAGAAAGATGTAAAAATAGATAATGATTAATTTTATAAAAAAGAAAAAAATGAATATGAATAAAATGAATAAAATTATATAATTTTTGAAAAGAAAATTAAAGAAAAAGAAAAATTTGATTATATATTGATAAAAGAAGAAAGAAGAGAAAAATGTTTGAAGCAAAAAAGATTGAAACAAAAATAAGAAAATATACATTTTCAATAAAATATATTTTTTAATTAAAAATAAATAAAAAAAATAAATGAATATTAATAGAAAAAATCAATAGAAAGATAATAGATAGATAATAGAAAGAAAGAAATGAAATATGAAAGATAGAAAATATATAGAAAGATATAAAGATAAATAGATAAGAATGAAGATAAAAAGATAGATAAATAAAGAAATGAATGATAGAAATGAATAAA